>CM053601.1:192765228-192812318 GCA_028646575.1 Pseudocheirus occidentalis | reverse complement strand
ACCACGATCCAAATCCAGGCCGCTCAATGGAAGAGCACTTAGCCCTGATCAATCGATTCAGCCCCCCTGCTGAGTCTGCAGGCCAGGGGCTCTGAAGCAGCCTGGTGGGGGCCACTGGTGGATCCAGCAGTTCCCTTCCCCCACTGCTTCTTTGCCCCAGTGGCAGAATGGCCCAACTGCTTTATCTCCCCCAAATTAATTTTCAGAGTTTCAACTTTCACTAACCATCTCTGACTGAAGCTCCCCTCAGGCAGGTGCTTTAGATTTTCTTTGAAGTAGAGGCTTGGGAGGCTCCTCGTGGCTGCCCTGGGGCCTAGCGTGGCTGGCTGCCATTGGGGCTCGCTGGGTCTCTGCTCAGCTGTGGTGTGAGCTGCCCCTCTCCATCCCATTCCTCATGCCTTGGCAGATGTAGAGGTGCTGGAGGCTGTAGAACCTCTGCAGGCTGGCTGTGGGTCTCGGCTCAGCTCCTTCCCACTGTTACAGGCCTGACCTCAGTCTTGGCTTCAGGCTGTTTCAGTCTCCACTCCCAGCCTCCAAGATGAGCCCCTGCTGCCGAGCTGCCTTCAGCGAGAGATGTGTTCTCTGTATTTTTGTGAGCCTGAGAGTCCTAGGCTTTCTCTGGCTCATATTTTATGGGTGCTTAGGGTGGCGGTGTGGGAGCTGCGGGACCTTGCTGCTTCTATGCTGCCATCTTGGCTCCGCCCCCAGTGGTTTTTTCAAGGAGATATTTCACATTGCTTTCTATTTTTCCATTTGTTTGGATCTGTTTAATAGTATTTTGATTTCTCATTAAGTCATTTGCTTCCACTTGATACGCTCTAATTCTGAAGGAATTATTCTCTTCACAAAGCTTTTAAGATTCTTTTTCCACATAGTAAATTTTACTTTTTAAGGAATTCTGCTCCTCAATGGCTTTTTGGGCCTCTTTTGCCATTTGAGTTCATCTCTTTTTAAGGTGTTGTTTGCTCCAGTCAGCTTGTTGACTCTTTTCATGATTTTCTTCCTTCTTTCTCATTTCTGTTTCCAATTTTACCTCCACTTCTCTTATTTTGTTTTCAAAATCTTTCTTAAGCTGTTCTATGCCTTGTAACCAATCTACATGTTGCTTGGAAGTTTTTGGTGTGGGAGTTCTGACTGTGTTGTCTTCCTCCCATTCCATGCTTTGAATCTTCTTGTCCCCAAAGATGGAATCTAGAGCCATCTTGACTCTGCCCCCTGTATTTTAAATTTCTTTAAAGGGAAAAAAGCATATAAGTACACACAAAAATTCTTATATACTTACTGTTTCACAAACATACAATACATGTATAAGAACATATAGGATTACATACACATATACACACAATATAATATACATATCCATGCACATCATACACTCATAATATCCATCCATCCATCCATGCATCCATCCATTTCCACTTATGCCAGGTGCTCAACCTGAAATTCATGAATAGAATAAGAGGTAATACAAACTGGCATGGGGAGAAAAAATTATTTATTTTTTTCTAGTATCTAATTGAATTTCAGTATTTCCTTACATTATTAAAAATTATTGTGAAAAGTAAGATGCCATCGACATCAGTAGACTACTGAAAATCTTCATAACACAGTGATATTTCATATATTAATATGTAAAATATAAAATGCACAATATAAATGTATTAACATTCTTTACACATGTACACATGCATATCTACATATATACAGATGTGACTCATGCATGTATCCATCACCTTTATCACCTTTTCTGGAGAGCAGAGATAACAATGCTCAGTCAATCATATCCAACAGGTGTCACTGCCACGTGTCCTCTCCCCCTTTAAGGACACTGCTCATCATTCACTTGTCCTAATCATTCCTCCCTCTCCAACATCATCTTTAAGGAAGGGTCCCTTGTGTCAGAGAGATGGGGTAACAAAGCCTGCATTGGACCTATCCCCCAGTCATGGGGCATCCATAACATTATCTTCCTGGGAAACCTGCTTGCAAGGTGCCCCATGATATGGTGAATACAGTGGTGTCCTTGATTTCCAAAAGAGGTAGGGATTTGAATCCTGTTCTGACACTGTCTGTCTGTGTGACTCTGGGTGAGTCACTTCTCTTGTGTTTGCCTCAGTTTACACTTCAGTGTAATTAAGGCTCATCTATCATGAAGCATTTTGTGAAGTACTTACTAAGAGCCAAGATCTCTACTAATTGCAGGGGATAATAAGACCAAACAGAAAATAGTTCCTACTGCCAAAGAGTTTCCTAGAACATTGAGGGTAGTAAAACAAGCATGTTTAATACTATGTAGATGTAGGCTCTAAATAAGTGTGAATTGTTTAAGTATAAAGATGGGGCTCACAGATGGCATGAACAGATATAATCTGAGGTCAAGTCCACAACTGCAGAGTGTAGGAGATGGGTCATCCTGATGCTACCTGCACACACAAAGACAAAGTGAGAGTGTTTTGTAGGTAAATCATCTGTCTAAGCAAAAGTAAACAGAAATCAGAGTTCTACAGATGAGAACATACCAAAGAATGGTCTACAGCAGTAGTTCTTAACCTTCCTAATGCCTTGACGCTTTAATACTCAGATATGGGTGTATCTGCAAGTGGGTAGACACACCTGGAGAGGGGTAGAGGAGCAGTGTTGAATGACCTGCCCAAGGTCACATGGATAGTTTGTGTGTGTGTGTGTGTGCGTGTGTGTGTGTGTGTGTGTGTGTGTGAAGTGTCTGAGGATGGATTTGAACTCTGGTCCTCTTGACTCCAGGACCGGTGCTCTATTCACTCTACCACCTATCTGTCCTCATCTCCAGTTGTTTATGATTGCATTTGGTGTTTTCTTGGCAAAAACAATGAGGGGATTTACCATTTCCTTCTCCAGATAATTTTTCAGTTGAGGAAACTGATGCAAACAGGGTGAAGTGACTTGCCCAGGGTGACATAGCAAGTAAGTTTCTGAGGCCAGATTTGAGCTCAGGAAGATGAGTCTTATGACCCCAGGCCAAGCACTTTATCCACTGGGCCAACCAGCTTGGTGGGTGGAAGACCTCACATAATACCAACACCAAAAGCAACATTTAAATACCATTTACTATATGCCAGGCACTGTAATAAACACTGTACAATTATTATGTAAATTGGTCTTCCCAACAACCTGGGGAGGTACGTGTCATTATTATCTCCATTTTACAGATGAGGAAATTGAGGCAAACAGAAGCCAAGTGACTTGCTCAGGGTCACACAGCTAATAAATATCTGAGGCATTTTAACTCATGTCCTTCTGACTCCATGCCCAGCAGTATATCCACTGTACCATAGACATAAATATCAAAACAATTCTAAAGCTTCATATACTACTCAGATTATTTGACAAAGAAAATTAAAATGGACACAACTGCTCTTGGTCAGAAGGGCTTTGGTATCCCAGTGCTTTGTTGGCACATTTTAAATTAGTTGGACCATTCTGGAAACCGTTTCAAATGGCGTGAAGAAAAGTCTAAAGCATCCATATGCTGCCATCCAAAGATTCCTCAGTTTGCAGGTGAGTGACAGTGAGGACCTGGTAGGCACCAAAACATTTCTAGAGTTCCTTTTTGTCTTAGCAGAGATCTGCAAAAAAAATGTATGAATGGGGTGGAATAGGACTGTTCTGGAGGAAATGGAGACTACCAGAAGTGATTAGACTTAGGTGAACTGCTCCAAATGGCAGCCAGCAAGAGAGTCTTGTAGCCCCAGATCTGAAACTAGAGATAACAAAGCAGTGACTATGGAAACCCCTTGGTCCTGGATTCAAAAAGGGAAGAGATCTGTGGGTCTCCAGCACCACCTGAGTAAGTGCCTCCACACAACCATAGTAGCAGAGTTAAGTTGTGAAACCCATAAAGGCCCCTTACTGGGCTGAGGTCTTTAGGACAAAAACTGCTTGAAAAGAGGGATAATTGCCAGGTGGATTTTTACCATGAAGGGGCCTGGAGCACCACATCTCATGGCATATGCTGCATTAAAAGTACTGTGTTGGATAGCTTCATAAACAGATTAGGAACAAGAACCAATGACTTTTCCAAACCATGGACCTCAGAAAGGTCACAGCCAAATCAATGAGGTTGGATCAAAGAAGAGAAAAATGGCCAATTTCGATCAGATACAATTAACAAGGTGGGGGAGAAACAGAACCAATGTAATTAAAATGAGAAGACGAGCAACTAACTTCAGGAAAAACAGCTCTCAGCACATTTTGCTTTTCATCATGTTCTCTGTCTCTTGTTTGGCCATAAATTCCTCCATTCTCCATAAATCTGACAGGAAACTATTCCTTGCTCTCCAGTTTGCTTATTGTATCAGTCTTTATATCTAAATCATGTACCCTTTTGGACTTTGTTTTGGTATATGGTGTAAGATGTTGGTCTATGCCTAGTTTCTGCCATGCTATTGTCCAGTTTCCCAACAGTGTTTGTCAAATAATAAGTTCTAATCTAAAAAGTTGGGGTCTTTGGTCTATAAAACATTAGATTCCTATAGTCACTAACTACTGTCTTGTGTACTTAAGCTACTCCAATGATCTGCCCTCTATTTCTTAGCCCATATGCTCAGTCATTCTTAAACACTACTGTGGTTACTGTTTACAGTGTTCTCTGGCTTGTGCTCATTTTGCTCCTCTTTATTTTTTGCAAGTTTTTCAAAACTCAGTGAGTTCATCATTTCTTTTAGAACAATAATTGTCCATCACAATCATGTAGCACAAGTTGTTGAGCCATGCCCCAGTTGATGGGCATCCCCTTAATTTGCAATTCTTTTCTGTCACACAAAGAGCTACTCTACCATTTTTGTGCATGTACCCCTTCTGTCCTTATCTTGATAGATGGTATAAGATGTTGATTTCTGCTATACTGCTTTCCAGTTTTCCCAACATTTTCCCCCAAATAATGAAATATTATCCTTACAATTTAAGCCACTAGACTTTTCAAGGTACAATGTTGTTGCACTTTGAATAATATACAGATAATGTATCAAATACAAAGTTGTTATATCCATTTGTTGTTGTAAATTGTATATGGGCTCTGATCCACTGATCTCCCTTTTTATTTCTTAGCCAGTACCAGACAGTTTGGATAATTTATCCCATATAATATATGTTAAGATCTTGTGCTTATAAACCCCCTCCCTTTGTAGTTTTATTAATTCCTTTGATATTCTTGAGTTGTTGTTCTTCCAAATAAATTTTATTATTTTTTCTAATTCAAAAAAGAATTTTTTCCAAAAAATAATTTTTTGATAATTTGATTGGGATGGCATTGCTTATATAAGTTACTTTATGTAAATATAGTCCTTTAAACAGTATATTGGTCCTGCCTATGGAAGAACAATTTACATTTCGCCAATTTTTCAAATCTGATTTTATTGGTATAAAGATTTTTTTTGTAATTGTCATTTACCTTTTCTGTTCTATTAGCTAATCTAACAAGTATACAGACATATCTAAGAATTATTTTAATTTTCATTTCTCCAATCAATAGTGAGTTAGAATGCTTTTTCATATGACTATATGTAGGTTTGTTAATTTCATCTGAAATGTGATTATATGTTTTAATTCTTTGTCTTGTTTGTCCTTCATTTTTGAAGAGGACCACGGCATCAGGGAAATGATGGCATGACTTGCTGTTGACTTTGATTTGAGTGAAGGAGGACTTTTCAAGGTCACCAGCTTCACTTTCTCCTCCAGAGCCATCTGGGCCCAGTCACATGATATTCATCAATCCGGGAGATGACTCAGGATGCAATGGGAGACTCTGGCCCTTTGACACTAAGACATTTTCAGGTAGGCACCTAGAATGAGGTAATACATATTCGGTGAATAGGCCTCTTTAAGAATTAGATGCCTTTAACTGGAAAAAGTTAGAAAAAATTAATCTGAGAGGGGAGGAAATCAGGGTAGCCCATTGCAATGAAAAACAGTTGCCGTTGACATTCCCTCTATGCCTGGAGGGCCCAAAACATAGCCATTAACTGGCACTTGGGCAGAGATGTATTGTTGTCTTATCTATGAATTTCAGAGGGAACTGAATTTAAACTTTAAAGGAAGAAAAAAAGAAGGAAAGAAAGAAAGAAATGAAATGAATATATTTAGTGAACCCCAGGTTACATGGATAGCTTCTGGCCATCAGAACAGATTTTCCTTTCAAGAGGACAAGGAGAGCGAGAGGGAGAGGCTGAACTGAGTTACCCAACTAAATGGGTAACTGTTTCTCGTTGGAGCAGCAACCCTGAGGGTCTTCCCAGCTTGATTGCTTTTTTTTCTAATTAAAGGGGCCATCCCTTGATTCACTTCTTAAAGAGATCTATTCACTGAATTGGTCTTACCTCACTCTAAGTGAGTACCTGGAAAGCCCTTAATTAAAAATGGCCAGATCTCCCATTGCATCCTAAGTCATCTGCAGTCCTTCTTATCCATATTTGGTCACTGCATCCAGATGATTCTTGAGGATAAAGTGATACTGGTGACCTTGCACTCAAATTATGACATCTGTCACTCAAATCAAAGTCCACTGCAGGTCATGTCATCATTTCCATCAGTTACTAGAGCTGTGAGCAGACCAAGCTGCCTGAATGGAGACCCAGTTGGTTGGGTACCTCAGCTCATCCTCTCCCTCTCCTTCTCCTTTGCTTATTTTTCAATTAGTAAATGCCTTATTCTTTATAGTTTTGGTATGTTGGAGAAATAAGGCTTTTACCAGAGAAACTTGATTAAAATTTTTGTCACACTTAGCATTGCTAAGTGTTTTCCCTCCATTCGATTTCCCCCATTTATTCTCTTCTGTCTCCTTTCACCCTGTCCCTCCTCAGCAGAGTCTTGCTTTTCACTATCCCTTCTCCAAATCTTCCCTCCTTTTCCTCACATTCTCCCCCTTCTCTCATGCACTTCCCCTCCTATATTCTTGTAGGTTAATATTTAGTATGTTTGCTGTTCCCTCTTTGGACCAGTTGAAACATGGAGGTTGAAGATGGGGAAGAGAGAAACATGGACAAGTCATTCCCATTTTCTTCCTCTCCAACCTCTACCATGTCATGTGAACTGTGGTTTTCAGAGTAACTTGTGAAACCCAGAGACTCAGAACTGTCTTCACTGGTTTGAGACAATTCCACTAAAGGCTATATGGGTGAACTACAATAACGTTTTCTTTTGTAACAGGAAATTCTGCTTTGTTCTTTACGTGTCACTTGGCATTCTTCTGCTCACTTCTTTTTTTGTTTTTCCACAATTCTATTTTTACATTTTGGTGCCACTTCCCTGAAGACAAACTGTCTGTGCTTTCAAAGTTTGCTTCTTTGGGTTCTTCACCAGGATGATTATGGGATATCACCTTGCCTTGACCAGTTGGTTTCTCTGGTGAATTGCTAATGACTAAGACTAGAATCATTACCTTGTGGGAAACTTGTGCCTTTTTCTTCTGATCAGTAATTGGAAAAATTGTACCATCTGACTTTCCTTTAGTTGTGACACATTTTTGTCTGTTTTGTCAAGGTCAGAAATGTGCATAAATGTCTCTAGGATATATGGGCAGCATTGTGTTTTCAGTTCTTCTGAGTCTTTTTCATCTACAGTTCTTTTATGGTCTGAAACTTCAGGAGTATATCCCTGTGTATCTTTGTTCAAAGGGAGTTGAACCACATCCAGCTTAATGTCCTTCTTCACTGGATCTATTATGTAAGGTTTTCTACAATCCAAATGCTCTCTGAGTTTGCTTGTTGAACTGAAAGCACATGGACTGCACAAAGCCAATGAATCAATGGGCTCTACATGGAAGGCAACCTTCTGTGAAGGATCACTGCTTTCTTGACACTGGAAATCCTGTTTTATCTCCTGTTTGGTAGTCTTTCCCTGAGAATCATTCAGGCATCCATGGTGCAACTGCAGCTGATTTTCAGGTTCATTCCTTTTAAAAGCATTTTCAATTATGGGGGCCAAAGATGCAATGCTGCATTTAACTGTTCTGGATTCATTGGTTTTGTATCCTACAAAGTCCTACACCAACTTGGATATGATAGCATCAATGACTTGAGACTGATTACTTTGTGCAAAGTTTCTGCGCTGTTTGCTTAGAAGATGGGCCTGTATTACCCCATATCTCTGGGAGCAGCACTCACAGTAGCCCTTCTTTTTCCCTCTGAGGTGGGGGTGAGCAGGTGGGCAGAGCCCTTCATGGACTTCACACCTCTTCCATTCCTCTCTTTAGCTCTTGTTTGTTTCTGCAGACCAGATGTTTTACCCCAATCAAAATGACTGTAGGGCTTAGGAACAGAATGAGGGGTATATAGGACAACTGAAGGTAAAATGGTCTGATATGGTGACTTGAATCTTCCACCTTTACAAATGGCTTTTTGAGCCTTCCTGTTTTTGTTTTCCCACCTATCTTAATGATGTGCTTGTTTTCTTAATCAGATAAATTCTTTTTTCTTTTGTTCAATATAGTTATTTAATATCATCAATATGAAGAATTTTCACTTCCCAGGATAATGCATTTGATAGGATAGTATTTGAAGGGATGAATTCATGTTCCTTGATAGTTTTTTCAGCTAAGAATTTTTCTCTGCTCATACACAGTGGATCTGGAGTCTTTAATGAGCTTCCACCACAGCGAGGGTGAGATGAAGTATTTCCTCCTGTACACCTTGATTCCAGACTTGGGACAGGAGAAATGCACCCTAAAGTTTGAGCATATTTTACTTCCTTTTTATTGGAAATTGGGTACTTAGATTTTTTCTGAGAAATTCTTCAACTCTCCCTCCTATTTCCTTGAGCCCCTTTACTGTCTTCCAGAGATCTCAATAGATGGCAAATCAAGAGAAAAGACTTTTCCCCAGAGGGGCTTATATTTGGGCTTTTCCCATCTGGTATCATTTTTCACAGTTTTCAGATATGGATTCTTTTTCTCATTTTTCATGTGGGTACCACCTGCTGGTTGGTGGCCTTTGCTTGTGATCCTCATGGTCCTGGCTTTTATACCCACCACGCTGCTGTCCATTTGCTGGGGTAGGGACCACATCCCAGCCTAGCAGCTGATCTAGCCACCTTTATTTTTTAAAACGTCTATTGATACAATCTCATGATTTTTGTTGCTTTGATAACAATTGCTAATAGCTTTAATTGTGTTAAACCATCCCTGAATAAGTTGTATAAATCCCACTTAGTCATAATGTATGTTCTTCATAATATATTGTTGCATTCTTTCAGTGAGTTTATTCAGGATTTTTGCATCCATATTCATTAATGAAATTGGTCTAGAATTTCCATTGTCTATTTTTGCTCTTCCTGGTTTAGGCATCAGTATCGTATTTGTTTCATAAAGAGAGTTTGGTAAAATTCCTTTTTTGCTTTTTATTCCAAAGAGTTGGTTTATTATAGCAATTAGTTCATCTTTAATTTTTATTTTTAATTTTTTTTATCCTATTTTAGAGCAGAGAAGGCAGGGTAGTTTTGGTTAAGTGACATTCCCAAGGTCCCACAGCCAGTAAGTGTTAAGTATTTGAAGTTAAATTTGGAATCACGTCCTCCTCACTCCATGCCCTGTGCTCTATTCACTGTATCACCTTGCTGCCCCATTAGTTGGTCTTTCAAAGTTTGATAATATTTACTAACAAATCCATCCTGTCCTGGTGCTTTCCCTTTATGGCCTATTGGAAATTGTCTTTTTTTTCCTTCTAAATTTAGTCTTTTAAAAATATTTCATTTTCAATTCAGAGAACAAAATAAGAGTTTCAATAACATAGCACAATATAAAAGGTGATGGCCCATGAAAATGCAAATCTGCCATGTGCAACTTGGTGTTGCCCTAAAATATGCAACAAAGTTCCATGTAAATGTCTTTTTGCGCCCTTTTCTTTTCTGTTTGGTCACCCTAGAGATGGCTGCATTAGACAAAAATAAGTGTGTGTATACATATGATCATCGATTATTTTGTCTACACCAGGTCTATTTAGATATTTTATTTCCTCTTCTGATAATCTCAGCAATTTCTATTTTTGCAAATGTTTTTTTTCCATTTCACTTGAATTATTAAATTTGTTGGTTTGTAGTTGGGCAAAACCTCCTTATGACTGCTTTAATTTCATCTTTGTTATTGGTATATTTATCCTTTTCTTTTGTAATACTTGTGATTTGGTTTTCTTTTCTCTTTTAAAAAATCAAATTAACTGATCATTTATCTATTTCCCTGTCTTTTTTCCCATAAAACCAAGTTCTAGTTTTATTTATCTGTTCTATGTTTTTTGATACAATTTTATTTCACCTTTAATTTCTAGGATTTACAAGTTAGTGTTTAACTGGAGAATTTAACTTGTTCTTTTTCTAGTTTTCATTTAAACTGAATGCATTAGTCAAGTTTTATTCTAGTTTAAGTTTTTGTTTGTCTGTATTTAATTTTGAGCACTCACTTCTACAAGAATTTTAAATCTAAATTTCCCCCCATCTCAAGAGGGTATGTAGTCTGACATAGGCTCTACATGTACAATCATGTTAAACAGATTTCCCTTTTCCCTTTGGTTCTCATGCTTCTTTTTCTATTTTCTGTATTATAAACACTTGGAGATATCAGTTTTCCTGTGAGCATTGCTTTTGCTGAATCACATGGGTTATGCTCAAATGTCCCATTTTAGTTACTGTCTTTATGAAATTACTGATTGTTTTCATGACTTTTTTTTAACCCTCTCATTCTCTAAGTTGTGCTGCTTTAGTCTCCAGGTAGTTTGCACTGGATGTTTCCAGCTCCTTGAGGGCAGGGACAGTATTTTGTTTCCTCAGCAGGTAGCACGGCATCTTGCAGTTAGTATAGGTTTAAGAAATGCTTATTGAGGTGAATAGATTACAATCCAAAATAATCTGTTAGGCATTGAAGAGATTGCATAACCTGAGTACCCCCTATTTTTCCCAGAGTACAAGGAGTGACAGAGGCTGGTGCAATGTTTCTGTGACTTCTTCCATCAGGGGATATGGAGACATAAGAATATACTGTATACATAATCACACAACGTACTTCTGTCCATCTCTGTGTGGGCTTTGGGTGATACTTATCCACATATGATATACATAGATACATGGAAGTGATATTCATGTACTTATGAATGTGTGCTTATATACATATATCTATGCATGTGTGTGCCCCACTGCCCACATGTGTATTCTTTCCCTACATGACCCTGACTGGATAAAAAGCTGCAGTCCAGGCCTAACACCCAGGTTTGCCTTTGATTTAGGGGAAGTCAGAATCCTTACAACACCTCTCCACAAAGCAGAAGAGAATCTTCAGTTTCATTTATGAAAAAGTTTGAAGGAGAGAGAAATTCAAGAGATGGCACTTTACGCATCCCTCAAAGACTGAGGGGAAGGCAAGTGGGCTTGGGATAATGGCCTACTCCCATCCTGCAGCAATTCCTTGGAGGCCTCTGATCACAGGCAGCCATTAAGAGAGGTGGAAGTGTTGTTGGAAGATTATAATTTGTGTAACTTCCCATGGGTTTGAGGAGTTGTTTCCTGAGGCCAGCATTAAGGAAATTGCCATCCTTGGTTCCTAAAAGGAAATAGAAAGTATCTGTCTTGTTGGGGTTATGTGAAAGAGAGAATATAATGGCCCAGGAAGAGTTATTTTGTTCATAATGTTGCATCTAATGACCCTCTTTCAACTTCTGCATCACAGGCCATGAGCCTGATATTTTCCAACCAGAATGGACCTAGGAGCAAAGACAGAGATTTCCAAGGACTTTCAGAAGGAGCTAAGACATCTTCTACATTCTCAAGTAATCTGGTATGATCCTGTCATCTATAACTCAGCTGATATTTTTATATGTGTTTTTATAGTTTTCTTCTAAATTCATGTTGAATTTCTAAAAAAAAAAAAGTAAAACAAAGTCCCACAATCTGAGGTTATGGAACCCTTCATGTTTGCGGAGGAAGGTCATCATGACCCATGGGAGAGCAATAGGTTGAAATAGATATTACACAGAGCATGGCTTTGGGGGTCCTCCAATGAGGCTGGTGCTGGTCCCAGAAGTGATGAATCATCCTCTTCATCCCCCTGACACCAGAAGGAGCCCCTAATGTCATTTTCCAACCCAGGCCATTTCCTCTCTCTGCCTGGCCTCCCAGGCCTTCTTTGTCTCCTGCCCTCATCCTCTGCATAGCTTTTCTACCCCTCCTGAGCTTTTATATCCTCTTATTGGAAGGCCTGTTATTTGCCCTTTTTGTATCCTTGGACTATTACAAGGAGTCCACTGGGCAGGGAGCAAAGCCTAAGGTGGTCTGAGTAGCTAAGGTGCAGTACAAGTGTCTTCTCTCCAGAGGAGAGTTCCTTCCTCATTCTTCAGAGCATAGTGAATGTCTCTTTGTAGAGGTTCCATTCCCGTGGGCAGAGAGGCTGATGACTCATGAGGAGAGACTCATCTCTGGGCTGCACTCTGATTCATCTCCACAAGACTTCCACCATTTCATAAACAGCTGTTTACACTGGTTGCTTGCTCCAGCCTGTACTTAGAGACCCAGGCTCACCATGACCCTTCACCTGTATTCAGGCACATCTCCAGAGGACCTTCCCTATCATGTCCCCAGGCCAAGTCTCTTCATTCAGTCATTTCCTGAATCCCCCCACTTCTTAGCTCCCTTTTATGTGTGGCCTGCCCTTACAGGCTTTTAGCTTCTTGAGGATATTAGCCATGAGGATAATAAATGCCAGATGACCTGAACTCTTCTGAGACTCACCCCCAGAAGCCCAGGGTATAGATCTCAGAATTCTGTGAGGAGCACAGGGCTATAGGGATGAGGGAGATCATTAGCCTCAAGTTCTTTACGCAATCTGAGCTCAGAGTCAGGTGATCCTATGGACTTACACCTATCTTGCAATTTGTTAAAACCCTGGATCTTTTCCAGAGGAACTTTGGTCTTCCCCACGACTTCTCCACCTTTCATTTGTGATGCTGATTTGTCCTTAACCCAAATGAAAGACTTTTCAGTTACTTGTATTAAATGGACATAATATTTTAGCCTGAGAATACTTTTGAATTTCCTGCTCAATCACCGAGTGTATTAGCTATCTGACCAATTTAGGGCCATCTCAAATTCTGATAAACATCCCTTCTCTAACTGTGTCCAGTTCATTCATAAAAAAACTAAGCAACACAAGGCCATAAACTAATTTCCATGATGCTTTCCCCGCTATCTCTTTTCACACTGTCATTGGGCTGTGAATAATCAGTGAAATATTTACATTGCTCTGTAAGGCTTGGAATCCTAATACATTGTTTGGACACCTACTGCGTGCATGGCCTTGGGATGGCTCCCAACTGCTGGTTATTCTCTGAAACAAGATTTCATGAAATGTTCATTGTAAATACTACTTCTCTCTATAGGTCTAAGCCTGTCCTCTGTGTTGTGTGTATGTTCTGTGTGTCACACGTATGTGAGAGATGCTGTGTAACCTTCCCCTGACTCGACTTCAGTAGGATGCTTCCTGCTATGTAAAGCCATAGAGCCATATGGCCCATAGAGGGATCTGAAGAGTCACACAGAATTAACGAGTTTGGAATATAGAGGATCAATGAGACAGAGAAACACAGAGATTCAGAGAGACTGAGAGCTGGTGAAACAGAATGAAAACAAGAGAGGAAGCTGAACCCCAGTCTTGACTTTTAGGGACAGAGAAATACTTAGATCGACTGTTATGATTTGGGAGGCTAACAGAAGGAAGCAAGAGTGGGGAATGGTGTGTGTGTGTGTGTGTGTGTGTGTGTGTGCAAGCGCGAGTGTGTGTGTGTGTGTGTGTGTGTGTGTGTAGCAAGGCTTAGTTAGAGCCTCCTCTGTTCAGGACAAGAGGAGGGGAGGAGGCTTGTAGGAAACTCTTGCATTAAGTCTGAGAGAAAACAAGGAGGGAGAACATGGCCCACGGAATCTTAAGGAATCTGAGACGACTTTATTCCTCCCTTTACAGAGGTTGACAAGAAAAGGGCAGGGAGACAGGATGTCCTGGAGGATGTCTTTCCTCTTCTACTGCCCAGGACAGGGGCAGTGGCCATATGTCGAGTACCCTCCTCTGGGCTGGTGACCCATGAGTCCATGATAAATGCTGGAGCCCACATTCAGCTCAGCGTTCCAGAGTTCACAAAGCCTTCAGCCAGTAGTCAGGTAGACCTGAATATAAATCTACTCTCAGATATTTTTTAGCTTTGAAATCCAGGACAAGACCTTGAACCTCTGTTTGTCTTACCTTTCTAAAGTGTAAAATGGGGATCATGAAACCACCTATGTCCCAGTAATATTGTGGATTAAATGAAATACTTGTAAAGTTATTATTACAATGCATGGTATGCAGCAGGTACTTAATAAATGCTTGCTTATTACTTAGGGTTGAAACCTCAGGAACAAATATAAGAAATTGGGGGGAAGTCAGCTTCCACTTGCAGGTTGGAGGTAGGGCCACAGCTGGGCCTGTGGCAGAGGGCTCATTTCATGGGCTCCCAAGTCTGAGCATCTTGTTCTAGCCTCAGGATGATATCTCTGGGCTGTTGATATAGTGTGATTGCCTTTCTCTTGCCCTAACTCTTACTTAGTGCCCCAGGACACTGAAGAGGAGCTCCCTAAGTGTCTTCCTCTCTCTTCTATACCTTTGCTTGCCCAGGAAGAAATAAATGAAAGGATTTGCTCTGCTGCATACAGAGGCTAGGAACAGATGGAGCCAATGAGGACTGTACCTGAACTCAAACATCATATTACCCCTACAATACCTCCCCTCATCAGGACCTGGATAATGCAGAGCAAAAGAGAGATGGAAAAGAGAGAGTCACAGAAACACCAAAACACAGAGACTCAGAGAGACTGAGACCTGGAGAAACAGAATGGAAACAGGAGAGGACGCTGAGCTCCAACCTGGACTTTAGAGGGAGAGGAGTATTTGTCTCAACTCCTGTGATGGGAGAAGAAGTGGTAAAAGGAAAGGGGCACAGGCAGGGAATGGAGGGGGGCCTGGGTGAGCTGGGATCTCTTGTTTGGGGGTAGGGGGAGGGGAAATGAGGACTGAGGGAACCTTCTGAATCCAGCTTGAGAGAAGACAAGGTGGGGGGCATAGCACAGAGAATCTTGGATAGTCTGAGCCCTGACTCGGCCTTCACTTACAGAAATTCACCAGGAGAGGAGAGGGAAACATGAGACTTTAGAGGATATCTTTCCTCTTCCTCTACTCTTCAGGACAGGGACAGTGGCATTTGGTGGATCAGCCTTCTTCTGGGCTGGCGGTACATGAGGCTCTGGACTCAAGTCCCCATGTGAAGGAGCCTCCTGCAAGTTAGGGGACTCCCAATTGCCCAGTGCCTTGGGCACCTGGAGTCAGGAAGATCTGAGTTCAAATCTAGTCTCAGATACTTCCTTGCTTTGGGGCCTATGGCAAGTCACTGAACCTCTGCCTTCCTCAGTGTCCTCAAGTGTCAAATGGCTATTATTGTTTATTGTGATGGCCAAATGAGATATTTGTAAAGCACTCGGTGCCTGATTGAGTCTTTTGGTTCCGTCGTCACGAGATTTATTGTCAAAGATGCTGGAATGTTTGGCCATTTCTTTTGCTTTCTCATTTTGCAGAGAAGGAAATTGAGGTAAACAGACTTAAGTGACTTGCCCAGGGTGACACAGCTGGTAATAGTCTCAGGTCAGATTTGAACTGAAGTCTTCCCATTCCAGGCCCTGTAGCTCCGTCCTCTGCATTGCCCATCTTCCTGCCATAGAGAAGGCACCTAAGAAATGCTTGTTTATCACTTAAGGGTTCAAAGCCTAGGAAAGAATCTAAGGGCTTGAAAAGAGAATCCTTGTTTCCCTCCCAGGGAGCTTCTTTTCCTATTATTCCAAATAATTTACTTAATTTGTATTATCTGATCTTTAAACATTTGATAGAATTTACCTGCAAATCCTTCAGGTGCTGGTGTTTTGTCTTTTTCTTTTTTAAAATTGTTATTATTTACAATTTATTTTATTTTAAATTTACAGAATAAATTTTTTTCCTTAACATAATAAGAAAGAGGATTTCCCAAATAACTGCAAGTCTTTTAGGGACAGCTTGTGATTCCTTTTAAATACATAAGTTTTATTCTATTTGTTCTTTTATTTATCTCCCTGCCACCCACACTACAAATGGCTACCCTTAGATTCAAAGAGATATTTAGTTAAAATCATTCTCTGCACACTTCAGTCTATCGGTTCTTCCTCTGGATTCAGGTAGCACCTTTACTCATATGTCCTGTAGTGTTAATTAGATATTTATAGTAGTCAGTTACTTATTCCCTCAGAGTCACTCCTAAATGGTATTGGGGTCACTTTATAAAGTGTTCTTTTGATTCTGCTCATTTCATGCTTCATTATTTCATGCAAAGTTTTCCCATGCTTTTCTCAGATCCCTGAGCTTGTCACTTCTTCTAACATGGTCGTATTCCATCAAATTTTATATCATAACTTGCAGTTTCCAGTTCTTTGCCACCACAAAGAGGACTGCTATGAACATTTTAAAAGATATGGGTTCTTTTCCATTTTCTCTAATCACCTTTGGAAATAGATCAGGTACTGGCAGTCCAATACAGACATATGTAGACCAGTATCTTACAGCATTTGCCAAGATAAGGTTAAAATGAATAAATGACATAGATATGAAGGGAGATATTAAAAGAACATTAGAAGAACATGGAACATGGTATTTACTTATGGACAGGTGAACAATTTTTAAATAAACTGGAGAAAGAGAGCAGAATTAGGTGTCAAATGGATAATTTCAACCACATTAAATTCAAAAGATTTGTGCAAATAAAACAAATGTTGCCAAGATCTGAAGGAAAGCAGAAAATTGGGCACAACTTTTATAGGCAATTTCTCAGGAAAAGGTCTCACGTTTCAAATATATAAATAAGTTTGTCACATCTATAAGTCTGTGAGTTATTCCCAAATTGATAAATGGTGAAAGGATATGAATAGGCTGTTTTCACATGGAGAAATCCAAACAATGTATAGTTATATAAAATGCTCTAAATCATTATTGCTTGGAGAAGTGCCAATTAAAATAACCTTGAGATATCATTTCATACCTATCCAATTGGCTAACGTGCTTGAAGGGGAAAGCCACAAGTGTTGGATGGGATGTGGAAAAATAGGGACACTGACTGTTGTTGGATCCGTGAACTGATGCTTCCATTTGGGAGGCCTTCTGGAATTATGACTAAAGGATTATCAAGCTATCTATACCTTTGACCCAGCAATAAAACCAGAAAGATATTAACACTCTCAGAAGAACTCTCAACACTTCAGCACCAGGTGTGTTCCACATCACTAGTAATTATTTAAAAAACAGGGATTCCTTGGCTTGGAGGTGAAAGACAGAGAGGACCTGGGAGACACCAAAATGTTTCTAGAACCCCTTTTTGTCTTAGCAGAGAGCTGCAAACAAAATGGATAAATGACACATGAACTGGACAGAAGGGGACTGTGTTGAAGAAACCAGTGACTACCAGGATGTGTGATTAGCCTTGAGTGAATTGATCCAAGAGCAGCCAGCAAGGGAGTCTTGCAGCCCCAGATCTGAAACTAGAGAGAAGAAATCAGTGACTAAGGAAACCACTTGGTCCTGGCTACAATAAAGGGGAGAGATCTGTGAGTCTCCAGTACCATCTGAGAAGGTGCCAGCACAGAGCCATAGTAGCAGAGTTAGCTTGTGAAACCCACCCAGCCCCCTTCCTGGACTAAGAAATTTGGTACAAAAACTGTTTGAGAAAAGGGAAAATTGCCAGGTGAATTTATACCACCAAGCAGGCTGGAGCACCACATCACATGGTATATGCTGAGTTAAAAGTACAGTGGTGGATAGCTCCACAAAGAGATTAAGAACCATAACCAGATGACTTTTCCAAACCTTATACCTCAGAAAGTTCACAGCAAAATGAGAAAGTCTGGATCAAAGAAGAGAAAATGAACAATTTTGATCACATACAATTAAAAAGCTGGGGGAGAAACAGAACCAATGTAGTTAAAATGAGAAGATGAACAACTTACTTGAGGAAAACATGCTCTCAGCACATTTTGCATTTCATCATGTTCTCTGTCTCTTGTTGGGTCATTAATTCTTCTGTTCTCCATAAATCTGACAGGTAAACTATTCCTTGCTCTCGCAGTTTGCTTATCGTATCAATCATTTGATCTAGATCAAACTTCCTAATGCTGCGACCCTTTAATACAGTTCCTCATGCTGTGGTGACGCCCAACCATAAAATGATTTCCATTGTTGTTGCCTCATTCCCTATTCTGATTCCCTCTATTTTTTTCTCTTTCTGTTATTTTTAGGATTTCCAGTACAACATTAAATAATACTGGAGACATTGGTTATCCTTGTTTCATCCTTGATCTTATTGGGAAGGCTTCTAGTTTTTCTCCATTACAAATAATGCTTGCTCATGGTTCTAGATAAATCCTTTTTCATAATTTAAGAAAAAAATCATTTATACCAATACTTTCAATTTTTTAAATAGAAATTAGTGTTGTACTTTATCAAAACTTTCGTTTAGCATATATTGATATATTCACATGATTTTTGTTACTTTGATAGCTATTGCTAATAGCTTTCCTCATGTTAAAATATCCCTGCATAAGTTGTATAAATCCCACTTGGTCATAATGTGTGAGCTTCATAATTTATTGGTGAATTCTTTTAGCTAGTTCACTTAGCATCTTTGAATCCATATTCATTAATGAAATTCATCTGTAATTTTCATTTTCTATTTTTGCTCTTCTTGGTTTAGGCATCATTACCATTTGTTTCATAAAAATAGTTTGGTACAACTTCTTCTTTGCCTATTATTCCAAATAATTGATTTATTATTGGAAATAGTTGGTCCTTAAAGTTTGATAGTAATCATTTATAAATCCATCTTGTCCTGGTGCTTTTCATTTATGGTCAATTGAAATTCATTTTCAGTTTTTTTCTTCCAAATTTCGTCTTTTTAAAAAAATTCATTTTTGATTTAGAGAACATAACAAGCATTTCCATAACAGAGTATAATATAAAAGATGATTGCACATGAAATGCAAGTCTGCCACATACAACTTGCCCTTGCCCTAAATATGCAAACAAATTTATATGTAAATTTCTATTTATCCCTTTTTCTCTTTCCTCCTGTCTTCCTAGAATTGGGGGCCATCAGAGAGAAATAAGAATATAAACATGTATTTGTGTATATGTGTACATATGTATTGTACATATGTGTACATACATACATACATATGTATATGACCTGAATTATTTTGTCTAAAACCTTTCGATTTAGATATTTTATTTCTTCTGATAATCACAGCAATTTATATTTTGGCAAATGTTTTTTTCCATCCCTCTTGTATTATAAGATTTCTCAGCATATATTTGGCCAAAAACTACTTGTAATTGCTTTAATATCATCTTTTTTAATGGTATATTTATATTTATCCTTTTCTTTCGTTAAACTAGTGATTTGGTTATATTTTCTCTTCTAAAAAAACCAAATCAACGTATCGTTTATCTGTTTTCCTGCTTTTTTAAAAAAAATAAAACTATGTCCTGTTATGGGTTTTTTATTCAGGTGAGGGTTATCTTTTTGGGTCAGGATGTATAGGGCTTACCTATACCCACCTCAACAGGCCTCGGGCGTCCCCGGCTCCCGTCCACTCTGGGAGAAACAGCTGCACAGAAAAACTCAGGACGCAGGACTTGCTTCTAGCTTTTATTGAGAGTTCACCCTCTATCTCAGTGTGGCTGGACTGGACTGGCCTGGCTCTGCCTCTGGGTAGCCTGTATTTAACTACTTTCTCCAGGGCCCCTTAGGGCCCCTCCCCTGGCCATGCCCTCGACACATCAAGCCAATGTGTCTCACCCGGAAGGCGGAGAGATGAGCCTGCTTATTGTAAGCAGGTGCAGCCTTCGCATTCTGCCCCCGGGTGATGCGCACACTCCTGTTAGCTGAGTATCGGCTCAATCCCTCACATCTCACGTGGAGTATCAACGACCCTCTGTAGGCGTCTCCTCCCCCATGAGGTATCAGAGACCTAACAATGTCCTAGTTGTATTTATCTGTTCAGTGCACTATCAGACAGATTTTATTAATTCCACCTTGAGTTTTTTAGATTTCCAAGTTAGTGTTTAATGGGAGATTTTAATTTGTTTTTTTTCTAGTTTTCTTTTCAATTGCATTCATCAGTCTGATTTTTCTAGTGTATGTTAACTTTTTATTTATTTGTTTGTCTTTAGTTTTCAGCACTCACCTCTACAAGAATTTGAATTCTAAATTCCCCCCCTCCCCCAGTGGAACTGCAGTGTGACCTGAGCTCTACATGTACAATCATATTAAAGAGATATTCCTTTCCCCTTTTGTTCTCATTCTTCTTTTTTGAGTTTCTCGATGTAAGCACATGCGGATATCAATTTTTCTCTGATCATTGCTTTTGATGAATCACATAGTTTTTTCTAAAGAATTCCATTTTAGGGGCGTGAGCCAAGATGCTGGTATTATAACAGGAATACTCCACGGCTCTTCCCATAACCACCTCAAATCCCTATAAAATATGATTCTAAACAAATTTTAGAGCTAGAGAACCCACACAATGAAAGAGAGAAACAAATCTCACAGAGAAGAAGGGTCCAACACAGCATGCTGGGATCCAAGGTCAGCTCTGTGTGAGCCCCTGATTTTAGCCGCAGGGTGGCCCCTACAAGCAGATACAGCAGACATTGGGGGAGTGGATAACCAGGAGCAGTGGCATTTTCAAGAAATAGGAATCCTTAAATGTCAAAGAAAAAGTGATATGTCAGTGTTTAACTCTTTTGGAAGTTAGGGGAATGGAAGAGCAGGTCTGATCCCTGCCCCCAGAGCTAGAAGTGACAGAGGTGCAGGCGCCCTGAAGCTGTCTCCATGTGGCTGCTTCAGAGCTCTTGACTTACAGTTCAAAAAGGGACCAAGTGAACATTCAGACAAGAATAGCTCTTGCATTAACCATCCTGGATCTGGACCGGGGCCTTGGGTTGTAGTCCTTACGTGTGTGACCAGTGAACCAAAATTTGTAGGGGCTGAAAAGGAAGCACCATCCTAATAGCTCCAGCAGCTGTGAAAACCCCAGCCTTTCAGGACAAAGCTCTCCCCTCTGGAAGCAGAGTTCTACTGTGGCAAAGAGATCAAAACTCAAGTGATTGACTGGCAACAAGAGAAAGCAAAGCAAGCAGAACCATCCAACTTTAAATTCCTTTTGGGGGGACACAAAGGACCGAAGCATGGCATGAGAGGAAGACAACAAAGTCACAGCTCCTGCACCAAAAGCTTCAAGAAAAATATGAACTGGTTAAAGGCCATGGAGGATCTCAAGAGAGATTTTGAAAATCAAGTAAGAGAAATGGAAGAAAAATTGGCAAGAGAAATGAGAATGATGCAAGAAAATCATGAATAGAGAGTCAACAACCTGACTGAAGAAAATAACACCTTAAAAATAAATTCATTTAAATGGCAAAAGAGGTCCAAAAAGCCAATGAGGATACAAATGCTTTAGAAAGCCAAATTTGCCAGATGGGAAAAGAATTTCAAAGGTTACTGAAGAGAATAACTGCTTCAGAATTAGATTGGAGGAAATGGAAGCTAATGACTTTATGAGAAATCAAGACATTATTAAAGAGATCCAAACAAATGGTAAAACAGAAGGTAATATGAAATATCTCATTGAAAAAAAGGACACTGATCTGGAAAATAGATCCAGGAGAGATAATTTTCCAATTATTGGACTACTTGAAAGCCATGATTTAAAAAAGGACCTAGAAATCATCCTTCAAGAAACTCTCAAGGAAAATTGCCCTGATATTTTAGAACCAGAGGCCAAAATAGGAATTGTAAGAATTCACCGATCACCTCTTGAGAAAGACCCAAAAAGAAAACTCCTAGGAATATTATAGCCAGGTTCCAGAGTTCCCAGACTAAGGAGAAAATATTACAAGCTGCAAAGAAGAAAGAATTCAAATACTGTATAAACAATCTTGCATTACAAACAATCAGAATAACAGAGTATCTAGCAGCTTCTACACTAAGGGATCACAGGGCTTGGAATATGATATTCTGGAGGTCAAAGGAGCTAGTACTAAAATCAAGAATCCCCTATCCAGAAAAACTGAGTATAACGTTTCAGGGGAAATATGGTCATTCAATGAAATAGAGGTCTTTCAAGCATTCTAGATGATAAAATCAGAATTGAATAGAAAATTTGACACCCAAATAAAAGAAAAAAGGAAAGCATGAGAATGTAAACAGTGAAATGAAATCATGAGGAGCTTATCAATGTTGAACTATTTACATTCCTACATGGAAAAACCGTAATTGTAACTTATAGAAACTTTTCTTAGTATGAGGATAGTTGAAGGGAATATAAATTGTATATACATATTTATGTATACATACATATATATTTGGATATAGGAGGGTATATGTGCATATGAACACATATGTGAGTGTGTGTATATATGTGTACAGGTATTCATAGACAGAAGGCACAAGACCAATTGAGTAGGAAGGGATGATCTTTGAAAGGTGAAACTGAGAGGTGAGAGAGGAATATAATGAGAGGAGATGGGGAGAGAAAGAATGGTGTAAATTATAGCATAAAGAAGAAGCTTAGGATAACTGCTACAATGGAGGGGAAGAACAGGAAGGCAAAGGGGAATGTGTCTGCCTTACTCTCATTGAATTTTGCTTAGGAAGGGAATGATAGACACACTAAATTGAGTATCTTGCCCTACAGGAGAGTAAGGGGAAGGGGATGAGAGAGGGGATGATTCAGGGGAGGGCAGGTTGGGGGTAGGGTAGTCAGAAGTGCACACTTTTGAAAAGGGACAGGGTCATAGTAGAAAACAGAATAAGGATGGGCAGGATAGGATGGAGGGAAATACAGTCAGTCTTTCACAATATATCTGCTATTGAAATGTTTTGAGAAACTACACATGCACAACCTATATGTAATTGCTTATTTTCTCAGTAATGTTATGTGACAAGGGAGGAAGGGAAAGGATCTGGAATTCAAAGATGTAACATCACATGATTAAAAAAGTTATTATTGTTATTATTATTGTTATTATCATTATTACATGCAACTGGGAAATATAATATACAGACACTGGGGTATGGAGATCCATCTCACCCTACCAGAAAGTGGGAGGAGGGATGGAGGAGAATATAAGAATGAACAGATTGGGGGAGCGGTATACAATGGGATTGGGGGGTTACAATGTTTTGGGGGTGATGGGTAGGGGAAAGATAGGGAAGAAACTTGTAACTCAAAATATTGTAGAAATGAATGATGCCAATGAAAAATAAACATAATATTTAATTTAAAAAGAGTGTTCCATTTTGCTCATCATCCTTATGAAATTACTGATTATTTTCATGACTCTTTTAACCCCCTCATTCTCTAAGATGAACTGTTTTAGTCTCAGTTAGTTTGAACTGGATGTTTCTTGCTCCCTGAGCATAGGGACTGTATTTTGCAGCATAGCACATTTTGCAATTAGGACAGGCTACAGATATGTTTATTGGAATGAATCAATTGCAATCCAAAGTAATGTGTTAATCTGTCACTCCATACAAGGAGTGACAGAAGTTGGCCCAGTGTCTATGGGACTTATTCCAGCAGGGTCATGGAAACACAGGAATATACTTTAAAACATAATGTACTTATGTCCATCTCTGTGTGGCTTCTGCCTATACGTATCCACATATCCACATTTACACATGCGGAAGGGATATTCTCGTACTCATGAGTGTGTGCTTATGTTATAGACAGATATCTCTGTGCACAGACTCACACAAAGATACACACACACACACACAAATGTGTATTCTTTCCTCACATGACCTTGACTGTATCCAAGGCTCCAGGCCAGGCCTAACAGGCAGGTCTGCCTTCAGTTTAGGGGAAGTCATCGTCCTTATAACATCTTTACAGGAAACAAAAGCATCAGGAGAATCTTCAGTTTTATTTACAACAAAATTTTGTGGAAGTGAAAAATTCAGGAGATGGCACTTTGTACAGCACCCAGGATTGGGGGAAAGGCAACTGGAGCTGGGATATGGCCCACTCCCATCATAAAGTATTTCCTTGGAGGCCTCTGACCACAGGTAGCCATTGAGGGAGGTGAAAGCATTGACAGAGGAATATAATTTGTTTACCTTCTCACGGGTTTGAGCAGTTGCTTCCTGAGGCCAGTGTTAAGGAAATTGCCATCCTTGGGTCCTAAAAGGATATAGAAAGTCTCTGTCTTGTTGGGCAGATGTGAAAGAGAGAATATAATGGCCTGGGAAGAGTTATTTTGCTCATATTGTTGAGTCTAATGACCCTCTTTCAACTTCTGCCTCACAGGCCATAAGCCTGATATTATATCATAATCATAAACTGTTACCCAGAACAGGCTGGTCAGAGCCCAGAGGGCAGCACATGCAACCACAGACTTTCCTTTGCACAGTGAAGAGCACGGCCAGACAGCGCCCAGTGCTGATCACAGCTAGGCCCACAGTGTAGAACATGTGTCTGAAGTACTTCTCTACATTGTACAAGAACAAATCATAAAACCCATGTTCGGAGATCAGAAAGGAGCAATAGAGGAAGAGGACATTGGCCTCGGTCAGGTTGAGGATGTAGACAGAGGCAGGATCCCTTTGGATATGGAAGCCCAGGAGCCATAGGACTGTGCTGTTTCCCACCAGCCCAGTCAGGGACATGGGCATGTTGAGGATTCTGATCTGGAACCCAAATAAACATTTCCAGATTCCACAAGAACTAAACTCTCCTTTGCAGTTCTCTGTGTTGCATTGTCATAAACATAGTCCAGCTGCTCAGGTGTGGGGAACAGGGCCATGGTGGTTGGTCTCAGGCCCTGGAAGCCTGGATACTTTCAGACATTCTGGGAATGGGAAGACAAGGAAGCCCGTTAGGGACTTTTTCAGAGATTCATTCCCATTTCTACCTTCACGTTAGAGCCTCCTCTTCCACGCTCCTTCTTTCTAGGATGCAACTAGATGTTGCCACAGTGCACAGAGGTATGGGTTTAGAATAAGAATTTACAAAATTTAGTCTCAGAAAGTCCTGAGAGAAATGACTATTTCACACATATTAATATCCAACTATTCAATTAGTAAGACTTTCCCCTCCTATTTCCTCATTCAGTAATCAGCTGAATCAGTAGGTCATTTAGTCAGTCTCTGAAGGACATTGATAATAGATAAAATGTTGGCATAGGCTTTTAGATAATGGGTGGGATACCAACAGGACAGATCTTACAAAGAGAATCTTGGGTCGATGTTATTTTCACAACACCCTCCTCATTGTTAATTGTCTGGGTAGAGATGAATGCCTTTGTGCACACACCTGCAGGCAGCTGAACCATATCTTGCCCTCAGCATGGGGAGATGAAGCCTTTCAGCCCTTCTCCTTGTCTGCCTCCTCCTTGATTTTTAACCAACCAGAGTTAATTTTTACCCTCTGGAACATCCCCTTTCCCAAAGACTTTTGAAGCATTCACTGCTCTCCAGGGGACATCTTTGGCTTCCAGGGAGACCAGTGACTTTAATCTACCATTCGTTATTCTTAGTTAATAATTAGGCCATTAATTACCCAGAAATGATGTCTCTTGGACTTTTAATTAGCCACATTAACAGTGTGACCCTGGACAAGTCACCTAACATCTATCTCCCTTAGGTTCCTCAGCTATTGGAGTGAGGCCAATAATAGCACCACATTCACAGGGTTCTTCAGAGAAGCAAAGGAGCTAATATTTATAAAGTGTTTCACACTGTGCCTGGCACGTAGTAGGCCCTTAAAACACTTGTTCCATTTCCCTTTTGCCCTTTTCTCTTGTCATGATGTGACCATGAGGCATAGAAATGAGGCTTGTGGAAAAGATTGGGGGTACACTTGTCTTTCCTTTCTTCTCTGGCCACAGTCCAACTCACCCTCCCTTTTCCTCTCCTGCTGTTCTTTAGGTCATGGGATTTTGCTTCCTTCTACAACCTATGTGGAGAGGCTGAAGCATGGGCTGAACTACTTAATTCAATGCACCACAGATGTGGTTGTCCATTTAATGCATGTCTGCAGGCATTTATTTCTTCATTTACCCTTTTATTCACCAATTAATTCATCCATTATTTATTGATATTTTAAAATTTTTTCAGTACATTTTCTATTTATGTAACTTTTTTCTATATCTTGTGCCTCACATAGATTCAATTTTTAATAATCAAAGATAATTAAGAGGAGAAAAATATTTTAGCTCAGCAATCCATCATATAAACTCAGTCCCACAGTATAAGACAGACTGATCCACATCCACAGCCTACGCATAGGAGGGAAGGATGTGCACTTATCTCTTGATAGGTTTTCAGTGTCAAACTGCAGTAAACATTTGTTGGATACAGATTCTTTCAAGAGACTGAACCCAAAATTGGCACCACTGAGCTTGGTTCTGGGCAAGGACAATGTAGCTGTCCCTTCCCTGAAGAAGCAGCTGTTGTTGAGAGTGGGCAGAGGGGGGAAGATGCAGCAGCAGGTGCTCCCCTCAGGCCAATCCAGGTAACTGACCAGCACAGCACCTGACCAAAGTCAGGTGTCCAGAGTGTTGGTCACTGTGGCTTCATCTTCTCTTTAATAAGAAACGAGATGCTTTCGGGCTAAATATCTGAGACAGGATACGTCTATTCATTAATACTGAGAACAGGATTAAATCAAGGAGAGAGCCCGGACCTGGAGGACAGAGTATATGTCCTTTAACGCCCTTGGGCTATAGGGACTAAAGCACTGCAAACAAAACCCTCACTGCTAGGGGCCGTATTAAAATGTGCCTGGAGGTGAGGGCTTCTGATTACAAGGGGAAAAGGAAACATCTTCAGTCCTCTATGTCCCTCACGGACCAGTTTTGCAGCTGTGCACACTGAGAGGATCAATGTGAATTTGTAAAGAAAGGATGAAACTCACAGAGAAATCTTGAGCAGATCCAAGGATAGCAAAGCCTTATAAGGAAGAGTCCCAGGCTGAGAACTTCCCTTTTTCTTTCCAAGTTCCTGATGACTCCTGTGTGTTCCTACTGTTCAGGCCTGTACTTGTCCTTCTCAGGAATCTCCTGGCCAGACCCTGGGGCCTGAGGGTGGGATGGGAGCAGGATTCAGGACAGTTCTTCTCTGGCCTTATATGGTCCTTCTTTTTCTTCCAATTATAAAGGTCTACAAAAAGTCATTTTTCATTTAGTTTCAGGTACCAAGGTTGGGGATTTCCCAAATGCTGACCTGAGGACATGAAGTTCCCAGAGCCTTCAAGTCCAGATATCATTTATTAGTGGTATTTTTCTGGTAAAGATTCTGATTCTCTTTAAACACCATCTTGTACACAATGGCTTTGGGGAAGTACTGCTGGGTTGGTCTGGTTCATTGTCTCCAATCTCTAATCTTTCCATTATCCTTGGGTACTTATCAGTCTTGGTTCCTCAAGAACCTTCAGAAACACATAAGCCCTGTGGTCCACCTTGTTCATTAGCTCCCTTTCTAGCCCTCACAGAACTTTTCTGATAGTGAAATTGGGTATTCTCCTGTTGACTCAGCTGTCCAGGGAGATCCCAGGGCCTCAAAGTTCTATAGACAAGTAGGTCTTGGAGTGAGGCGTGGGGTGGCAGAGGCACTGGATTCTTAAGGTTGTGATAAGGAGAAAAGTATATACACTTATAAAGACTTATAATACATGTATGTGTATATATTGATTCATTCAGAAATAATAAACATGCCATATATATATACATATAAGGATAAATAGGAATCCACACAAATATGTGTGCAACATAGCATATATTCATGTCCACTTACATACATGCTTGTATTTCTGGCTATGCCAGGTACTCAACCTTTGGTCCCTGAATAGTTTTGGATGTTCTGTGACCTTGGAGGGAGATTTTCTTTGTTTTCACTGACCTCTGCTGGCCTCTGTCACAGCCTCTCCTGCAGGCAAGCAGAGAAAGAGCTGCTTGGTTAGTCATCCCCAACAGCACCGCCTAACTCTACTCCTCTCCAAGGTCTCTTGGGCTTCTCTTTCCTTCCTTTACAGCTTCACATCTTAGCAGGAATCCCTAGGGACAGAGAGATGGGGCGGTTGTTCCCCAGTCATTTGGGATCCATAACACTGTATGTAGCACTCTTATCCTCAGTTTGCTCTTTAGTCAAATGAAGGTCCATCCATCAAGAGGCATTTTGTGAAGTACCTGTTAAGAGCCAGGAACTCTCCTCTTGCTGGGGATGAAGAGAGAAAACATGAAGTTGGTTGTCTCTCAAGAACTTCCTAAAGAGTTGGGCTCTGTGAAAACATGGCTACAGGTATGTTTAGAATAATGCATATATAGGATCCGAATGAGTGTGAGCTCTGTAAATATATAGACATAGCTCAGAGGTGGCGTGGATGGATGTGGTGTGAGGTCAAGTCCATGTCTGAAGAGAGTAGGGGGATGGGCCCTCCTGACACTACCTGCCCTCACAAAGAGCAACAGAAATAGTTCATAGCAGGTAAAAAAAATACCACAAACGAGAAATATTCTACAGTTGAGACTTTACCAAAGTCTGTGCATGTGTAAGTGTGTGTATGGTATGAGATACTCATGTGTGAGATGATGTGTCCCCTTCCCCTGCTCTGGTCTCATTAGTGGGCATCCTCTCATGTAACACCTAACGCCTAATACCTCCCCTCCTCAGGCCCTGGGTCATGTGGAGTGAAGGCGAGATTGGAATTGAGAGAGCCCCAGAAAATAGGAACACAGAGACTTGCCCAGAGCACTGGGCACCTGGAGTCAGGAAGATCTGAGTTCAAATCCAGTCTTAGTCACTTACTAGCTTTGTGACCCTGGGTAAGTCACTGAAACTCTGCCTGCCTCAGTTTCCTCAAGTGTGAAATGGCTAAAACATGGTATATTGTGATGGTTGAATGAGATATTTGTAAAGACCTTAGTGGTTGAGTCTTGTGGTTCAGTCATGTGACTCCTTGTGATCCCATCTGGAATTCTCTTGGCAAAGATGCTGGAGTGGTTGGACATTTCTTTTGCTGCCTCATTTTACAGATAAGGAAACTGAGGCAACCAGAGTTAAGTGATTGCCCAGGGTCACACAGCTGGTAAGAGTCTCAGGTCAGATCAGACTTCAATTCTTCCCATTCCAGGCCCTGCAGCTCCAACCTCTTCACCGCCCAGCTGCCTACCACAGAGGAGGCACCTAATAAATGCTTGTTCATCACTTAGAATTCAAAGCCTAGGCACCAACATAAGGACTGGGCAGGAGAATCCTGGTTTCCCTCCCAGGGAACTGAGAAAGGATTGCAGCTGAGCCAGGCCCAGGGGCCTCCTTTCTGGGGCTGCAGCATCCAAGTAGCTTGTTCCTAGCCTCAGTATGATGTCTTCAGGTTGTTGGTGTGAGGAGTGTCCCCCATCCCAGCTCCCAGCTCCTGCTCATCCCCCAAGGCTCATTGGAGCATCATCCTAAAGGGCCCCCTCCTTCTTTTGTGCCTTTGGCTTCACAGGAAGAAGTAAACAAGGGGATTTGCCCTGCAGGAGCCCAGGGAGTCAAAGAACCAGAGGACAATTTCAGCCTTGGGGACCAGGCCACAGAGCAGGAGCAGGAGGTAGAGCCTGGAGGGCATGTAAATACTATGGCTTTGACTTACACAACAGATGAATCATGTAGGAACACTTTTTCAAAATGTTCTTCTCTTCTTTCCTCATGCTCCCATGTTACCACCACCCCTTTGCTTTACTCAATGTCTCACTAGTTGCACCAAAGGTTACCGCTGATCCCCACTCTGATGGCACTCCGAGGGGGCAGGATCACCAACTTTGGGAACCACCTGGAAAAGGGATTCCTTTGAAATTGAAAGGTCAGGAGTCACAGGATGATGCTGTTTCCCACAAGTCAGACCAGTGAAGGAACAAGAAGAAGATCCCCATCCAGTCACTTAGGAAAAATTCTGAAGCTGCTTCAGCCCCAGGAACTAAACCCCCCATTTGTGCATCTCTCCTTTGTGGTGAGAACATTTTTCCATTGCCCAGATTTGGGGGCACAACCGTTGTGATTGATCCCAACCCCCAAAAAGCTGGCTCCTCTCAGAAGTCCTGGGACACAAAGTCACAGAAGTGCATCAGGCCCTTTTCCTGTATTTTAGTCCCATTTCTACCTTTAAGTAAGAGCCTCCTTTTCTGCAATTCCTCTTTCTGGGCTCAGCTATGTGGTCACACAGTTCACAGAGATATGAGCCTTGAGAAAGAAATGAGTTAAAATCTAGTGTCACACATGTCTAGAAAGAGAAATGAGTATTTCGCTCCTCCTTATAACCAATTATTCAATTACAATTAAGAATTCCCCACCTATTTCCTCATTCAGAAACCCAACCTATGTAGGTTATTTACTCAGCCTCTGAAGGACATTGCTCATAGATGGGATTGCCCAAATCTTCTGGGGAGTCTCCTTTTATTTTCTTAATTAAGTTTTGCTTATTTTTAGTTTACATCATACATTTCGACAAGATTTTGAGTTATAAATTTTCTCCCCGTCTTTCCCCCACACATCACCCCAAAACATCAATCCCACTGTATGCCCCCTCCCCCAATCTGTTGTTTCCTATATCCTTCCCCATCACCCTTCTGACTTTCCAGTAGGGCAAGATGGATCTTTCTATACCAGTGCCTGTATATCTTAATTCTCAGTTGCATGTAATTAATGATAATGATGATGATGATGATGATAATAATAATAATAATAATAATAATATTTTTTAACATTTCATTTTAGAACTTTAAATTCTAGATTCTTTCCCTTCCTCCCTCATCACTTACTCCCACTGGAAAGACAAGCAATTCAATAGAGGCCTTATATGTGTAGTTACAAAGAACATCTCCACAATGGACATGTTGTGAAAGACTGACTATATTTCCCTCCTTTCTATCCCTAGCCCCGCCCGACCTTGTTCTAGTCTCTACTTTGTCCCTGTCCATTTACAAAAGTGTATGCCTCTAACTACCCTCCCAGCCAAACTTCCATCCCCATCCGTCCTCCCCCCTCTCTTCCCCTTTCTCCCTACTCTCCTGTAGGGCAAGATACCCAATTTAGAGTGTGTGTCATTCCTTCCCTAAGCCAAATTCAATGAGAGTAAGGTTGACCCTTTCCCTTTTGACTTCCTGTTCTTTCCTCCATTGTAACAGTTATCTCTTGCCTCTTTTATATGAGGCATATCCTTTCATTCAATTCCTCTCCCACATCTCAGTTTCATCTTTTAAAATATCATCCCTTCCTGTTAAATTGATCCTGTGCCCTCTGTCTTTGTACACATATATAGACACCCAGATATGTATTCATACAAATATATATACCCTCCTACACAGACATATGTGTATGTATACATATATACATACGTGTATGTATATCTATATACATATATAAATATACATTTATATCTATATCATCTATATCTATATCTATATGTTTATATTCCCTTCATCTATCCTTATATTGAGAATAGTTTCATAAGTTACAATTATCGTTTTTCTATATTGGCATGTAAATAGTTCTACTTTGATATGTTCCTTATGAATACTTTTACATGTTTACCTTCTCATGCTTTTTGTGTTTGAATGTCAAATGTTCTATTCAGTCCTGTTTTTTTTTCAACAAGAATGTTTGAAATTCCTCCACCTCATTCAATGACCATATTTTCCCCTGGAACATTCTACTCAATTTTACTGGGTAGGTGATTCTTGGTTTTAATGCTAGGTCCCTTGATCTCCAGACTATCATATTCTAGGCCCTTTGATCCCTTAATGTAGAAGCTGCTAGATCCTGGGTTATCCTGATTCTGTTTCCCCAGTATTCAAATTTTTTTTTCTTGGCAGCTTGTAATATTTTCTCCTTAATCTGGGAACTCTGGAACCTGGCTATAATATTCCTAGGAGTTTTCATTTTGAGATCTTTTTCAAGAGGTGATCAGCAAATTCTTTCAAGTTCTATTTTGCCCTCTGGTTCTAAAATATTAGGGCAATTGTCCTTCACAATTCTTTGAAGGATGATTTCTACATTCTTTTTCTGATCATGGCTTTCACGTAGTCCAATAATTTTTTAAATTGTCTCTCCTGGATCTATTTGCCAGGTCAGTGTTTTTTTGCAATAAAATATTTTACATTGCCTTCTATTTTTTTCATTTGTTTGGATCTGTTTAATCATATTTTGATTGGGAATCTGCTTTTCAATCATAACCAGCCAGAAGATCTAACAAAGAGAATCTTATGTAGGTGTTATTCTCACCTCACCATTGTTCATTGTTCTTTCCTGGGGACAGATGGAAGCCTTTGTCCAGGTACCTGGAGACAGCTGAACCTCATCATTCCCTCAGCAGGTGGAGCACAATGCTTTCTGCCAACCTCCTTGTCCACCCCTTCATTGATTTTGAACCAGAGTTCATTTCCACCCTCTGGCCCATCTCCTTTTCCAAAAACCTTTGGAAATTTTCTCCATAGCTGACCTTTGATTCCACGTGGGTCATTGACCCCAATCTATTAACTATTTCCTTGCCATAGTTAATAAATTGGTTATTATTACCAAGAAACTAAGTCTCTCTGACTTTTCATTAGCCACATTAGCTGTGTGACCCTGGACAAGTCACTTAACATCTGTCTCCCTCAGACACCTCAATCATAAAATGAGGCCAATATTATCACCAAGTTCCCAGGGTCTTCATAGGATCAACTGAGATCATATTTGTGAGGTGTTTAGGGCTATGCCTGGTACACAGTAGGCACTTAAAAAGCCTTTTATATTCCCCATTTTTCTTTTTCTCTTGTTATGATTTGACAGTGAGGTATAGAAATGAGGCTTCTGGAGAAGATTGGGGTCCTCTTGTCTGTCCTTTCCTCGCTGAGCCCCCTCCACCCCACCCTTGGTCATCTTCTCTCTTCTATTCTTTCTTTAGACTGTAGGAAGTACAGGGGTTTGGTTTCCTTCTACCTCCCATGTGGACAGGCCTAAGGGTAGGCTGAACCACCTCATTCAACACAACACACATTTCTCTATTCATTTAATGTATGTCTGCTTGTATTTATTTGTTAGTCATTCATTAATTCATACATTAATTCCTTTGTTCATTTATTCATATTTTCAAATTTCTATCAATAACTTTTCCATTTACATGGTTTTTATTGTTCAACAAACTGTCCACCCAGCAGCCATTTTTTAAAAAATCAAAGAATTAAAAAGAGAAACAGCATGTCAGCAGAGCTAAGCATCATATGAATTAATTCCAACAGTGCACTACAGTGCTCCACACCCATAGTTTCCAACCTCTAGAAAGTAGTTAAGCAAATGGAATTCTCTCTTTATTGTTTCTCTGTTCCAAACCACAACAAACTCTTTTTTTGGAAGGGGGAATGCAAGGAAATTGGTGTTAAGTGACTTGCCCAAGGTCACACAGTTGGTCCAGGAAATAAACAATACCTCAGTGCTTACCACTTTGAGATTCTGGGCCCAGAATAATTTTCACCACTGAGTTGCATGCTGGGAATACAAAGACAAAGAAGCTGTCCCTGCCTGGAAGCAGTTGATATTGTCCTGACAATGGGCAGAGGAAGGATGGACGATTAGGTTGTCTTCACCTCAGGCTCAGCCAGGTAACTCACCAGCGTAGAACCTAACTGCAGGTGTCAGGGATGCTGATTGTTATGGCTTCAGTTACTTTTTGTTGACAAATGATGTGTTTTATGGACAATAAGGCTGGGTCTGTTAATGGATACTGAGAACTGAAGAGCAAGGAGATATGGGGCCCACTAATTCTCACCCAAATACTTGGTATAGCCCCTTCTGAAGCACTCCAAACAAAATCCCATCTCCCTGCTGGAGCCCTATGAAAAAAGTGTCTGAAGGTTGGGGGCTGCTCCTCTTTACAAAAGGAGAAACATAAAACAGCAGCAGAACTTTTGGTGGTGCCCCCTCCCCACAATGACCAGTATTCCAGCCCTGCACATTGAGGGGATCAATGTCAGTGGATAAGGAGAGGATTAAACTCACAGGGGAATCTTCAGTAGACCCAGGCAAGACAAAGTAATGCAACCAAAGACCTGAGATTGAGAACATCCTTTCCCTCTCTCCAGGGTCCTGCTGACTCCTGTGCCTGTTCCTGTAGTTGAGGCCTGCACCTGTCCTTCTCAGGAATTTTCTGACCACACACTGTGGGATGGGTGGTGGGTTCAGAACAGGACCCAGGGCACCATTCCTCTTACCATTATATTTCCCTCCTTCTTCTCCCCATCATATATGCCTACCAGGAGACTTTCTATTTGTTCTCAGTCACCAAGAGTTAGTATTTCCCACCCATTGGCCTCAGGAGATGAACTCCACTGACCCTGCAAATGAAGGATGAATTCCACTGAAATCCTTCAACTCTCCATAAACTCTATTAATGATGTGGCTCTGGTAAAGACTTCATTTTTCCCCAAACACTTGCTTCTGCACAAAGGCACTAGAGGAATTCCTTTGGGATTGGTGTGGCCCATTGTAACCAATGCACTGGCCTTTCACATCATCCTTGCATAATTATATGTCATGTTTCCTGTAGTTTAAGGAAGACATATGAGTTGTGGGCCCCATGGTACTTTAGCTCCATTTCTATCTCTTACAGAACTTTTCTGGAAGTGAAGATGTGTTTTCTCCTGTTGGCTCAAGTTTCCATGGTGAATGTGGAAGGGCCCCTTATATCCTTAGAGTGCAGGTGGGTAAGGGGTGAGGTTTACACTTATAGGAACGCTGGATTTTAAGGTGCTTTTAGGTAAAATACTTATATTCACATGCACATAGCTATGTATAATACATACTTAATCATTGACAAATTATACAATACAAAATATATATTAACCCATATAGACGTACAATATAACATGTATCCATACACACGTATATGCATCTATTTCTGCTTATACCAAGCCCTCTTAAATGGGGATTCATGAATCAATTTTGGGATTCTGTGAAATTTAATGGGAAAAATATCTTTGTTTTCAATAACCCCAAATTATGATTCAGTGTTTTCTTCAATTGTCGGAAAATTGTTCTGAAAATAGAAGTCCATAGACACAGACATAATACAGAATATATTAACGATACAGAGATGTCATGTGTGTTCAACTATTAACACGTGTGTATATATACATATTATATATATGCTATACATATGTACTCACATATATCTATAGAAATGTTCTTTATACACATGTGCACACAGGTATGTATTCCCGAGTACACCTGTCCATGCACTGTGTACTCCCCTTTATCACCACCCTCTTTCTGCCCAGCAGAGATGATGATGCTCAGTCAGTCACAGCCAACAGCAGACACGGCCACGTGTCCTCTCCCCCCTAGGGCCCCTGCTCCTCATTCTCTTGTCCTAATCTTTCCTCCCTCTGCAACACCATCTTTAGGGAAGGGTCCATAGTGACCGAGAGATGGGGTAACAAAGCCTGAACTGGACAGAGAAAGAGAGAGAGAGAGACAGAGAGAGAGAGAGAGAGAGAGAGAGAGAGAGAGACAGAGAGAGACAGAGAGAGACAGAGAGAGACAGAGACAGAGAGACAGAGAGAGACAGAGAGAGAAAGAGACAGAGAGAGAGAGAGACAGAGAGAGAGAGAGAGAGAGAGAGAGAGAGAGAGAGAGAGAGAGAGAGAGAGAGAGAGAATCTAATGCTCTGTCAGTCCGGAACTGGCAGCACACACAGCACATTGTCCGTGCTCTAAGGTCTTTTTTAAACTCTGAAAAGGGCTTTGCAAGCCTTCTTGTCACTTACAATCATCACTTGATAAAAATGTTTAACAGCTTTTCCCCAACAGCTCTTCAGAAACCCATTGTAAATTGAGGATCGGGAGAGCACCTGCCTCCCAGGGATAGTGTGAGGATTGAATGAGGTATTTGCAAAGTGACTAGGACAGTGCCTGGCAAATATTTGGTGCTTAATAAAGGTTTGTTCATCACTTAGAATTCAAACCCAGGGCACCAACATAAGGAGTGTGTGGAGAAACTCTCTCTCGGGGAGGAGGGCAGGGGCTGCATGGGGGTTTGGGGCAGGGGCTCATGTCATGGACTTCTCTCATTCTTAACCTCAGGATGATATCTTTAGGATGTCGGTACAGGGCATGTCACCTGACTCCCTCCCCATCTCTTGGTCGTCTGCCAGGGCCCTCTGGAGTAGCAACCTGAGGGGCTCCCTCCTTTTATGCCTTTGACTTCCCAGGAAGAAGTAAATGAGGGGGTTAGCGCTGCTGTTCACACATGCTAGTAGCAAAGAGATCCAAAGAGGCAAGGGAGGTATGTCAAAGAACCACGTGATTACACTTATCCCAGGGACCAGGCTACAGAGCAGGAACACGAGGACCGTGAGCAGGACCAGGAGGTAGAGCCTGGGGGGCTGCCGGCGCTGGGAGTTGCACTGGACACGCAGCAGCAGCGTCAGGCTGGACGCACAGCACAGATGTGAGGATGATCAACCACACGGCCAGAATTAGGGGCACTTGATAACAGGGAGCGAGACCAAAGAAGGGTGTATAAAGAAACAACGCACATAACAGGCAGAGCAAGACGGCCAGAAGCCAGAGGACAGCGCACACCACTGCAGATGTGTGCTTGGGGCCGTGACAGTAGTACCAGATGGGGAAGAGCACAGAGAGACAGCGCTCGGTGCTGATCGCAGCCAGGAGGCTCAGACCCAAGGTGTAGAAGACACATGTGAGGAAGCCAATTACGAGGGACAGGACATTCCTATCCATAGGTGAAAAGGGAAACAATACATCTAGGGAGATCAGAAATGCACAACAGAGGAAGAAGGCGTCTGACGCGGTCAGGTTGAGGATGTAGACAGAGAAGGGGTTCCTCTGGATGAGGAAGCCCAGGAGCCACAGGACGGTGCTGTTCCCCACCAGCCCGACTAGGGCAATGAGCATAGTGACGATCCACGGCCAATAATACGAATGAAAATGTCCAGGTTCATAAAATCCTAAACTCCCATTGGCACTTCTCTCTGTTACATTATCATAAATGTATTCTTGCTGTCCAGGTGTGGGGGTCACGGCCATGGTGCTTGGTCTCAGTCCCAGAAATCTAGGCTCCTCTCAAACTACCTGGGATCACAGAGGCATAGAAGGGCATCAGGGACTTCTCCAGAGATTTCCTCCCCCCTCTAATTACAAAGGTTAGAGCTGCCTCATTCCCACTCCCTCTCTAGGCAGGGCTTAGAGGAGCACTGGAGCCAGAGTAAGAAATAATTTAAAATCTAGTCTGGAACACGAGGTGTGTGACCGTGGACAGGTCACCTCACATCCATCTGCCTTAGTTTCTTCACATGTAAAACAGGACCACGGACAGCAGCCTCCACACAGGGTTTATGGGACCATCAAAGGAGATAGTGTGTAATACAATGCCTGCCATGTTTGGTGGTACAGTTGTTTTTTTTTTCTTTTGCTGGCTCTTCTTGACTCCATTTGGGCTTGTCCTGGAACTGCAGTGGTTTGCCATCTACTTCTCCAGCTAAATTTACAGATGAGAACATGGAGGCAAGCAGGGTGCAGCCACTGGCCCAGGGTCCCAAAGCTGGTGCCTGAGGCCAGATTGGAACTCAGCAAGATGAGTCTTCCTGACTCCAGGCCCAGCACTCTCTCCACATCCCCACCTAGCTGGCCCTGCCATGTGCCCAGCTTGATGAATTCTCTTTCCAGTCTCCTCTTTTCCCCTTTCTCCCATCATGGTGTGATAGCAGGTGTAGACATGATCTTCCTGGAGATGTCTGAGGGTCCACTTGCCTCTCCTTCCTTCTGTGACCACACTCAGACACACCCTTCCTTTCCCTCTCTCTGCTGCCCTTTCCTGAGACTATAGAAGAGTATAGGGGGCTTGACTTCTTTCTACTACCATGTGGACAGGTCTACAGGTGAGGTGAACCCCTTAATTCAATGCAACAGAGAGACATGTTTCACCTTATGCATGCATTTCATTTACTTATTTATTCAGTCATGAAGCCATTATTTATTAATATTTGAACATTTCTATCAAAACTTTTTCTTTTACACTATTTTTATTATTCAACCTTCTGTCTCCCACCCAGAGAAAACTATTTAAATAAAGTAAGGGAAAAAAATACTTCAACAAACAGCCATATGAACTACATCCAACGGGACAGAACACAGTGTTCCACACCCATAGTCACCCACCTCTGGAAAGGAGGGAAGGAAAAATAAGAATCTGTTTATTGGGCTTCTCTGCCAAACTGCAATAAGCATTTGCTCAATATTTACTGTGAGAAGATACTGGGAAAGGAATAATTTGCACCACTGGGGTTGGTGCTGGAATATAGTATGATTATGGAACTTTCCAAGCCTTGGAGTAGCTGACATTGTACTGAGTGTGGGCAGAGGGGGGGAGGATGGAGCAGCACATCCTCACCTCAGGGGCTGAGCCATGTAATTGACCAGCACAGAATATGACTGACTGAAAGTGTCAGGACTCATCATTGCTATGGCTTCAGCTTCTCTTTATTGACAAATCATGTTTTCAATGCAAATATCTGTTAGAGGATGTGTCTGTTTATCCAGATTGAGAAAAGAAGAAAATCAAAGCATTACTGGGTCCACAAAAAAAGATACACAGTCTGGGACTCGGGATATTCAAAGGATATTCATTTGTGCCCTTTGTGTGTAGTGATTTCTGAAGCAGTTCAAACAAATCTTACCCCCATTCCCCCACCCCTTCAGGGGGCCATATTAAAGAACTAGTGAAGGTTTGGGGCTGCTCCTGATTCCAAGGGGAAAATGTCCGAACACTGAAACAGAAACTATTTTTTGCCTTTTGGATGGGGGAGGGGAGGGAATTTGGCACTAAGTGACTTGCCCAATGTTCCAGGGCTAGTTTTATGTTAAGTATCTGAGGCTGGATTTGAGCTCAGGTGCTTGAGACTCCAGGGCTGGTGCTGTATTCACTATGGTACCTAGCTGCCCCAGCAACAGAAACTTTTTGTCTTTCCCTCCCCACACAGTTCAGCTTTCCACCTGTGAACTTTGAGGGTATCAATGTAAATAGATAAAGAAAGGATTAAACTCACAAAAGAATCTTCAGCAGATCCAGAGAAGACAGGGAATTCCAGGGAAAGGCCCCAGACTGAGATCTCCTTTCCTCCTCTGCAACTTTTGGTGTCTCCCCTGCTAGGTTCTGCAATTGAGGCCTGTAGCTTTCCTTCTCAGTAATCTCCTGGCCAGACACTGGGAGATGGATGGTGAGCTTAAACCAGAATTCAGGTTAGCTCCTCTCTTATCCTTATATTTCCCTCCCTCCTCTCTCCATCCCATATGCCCATCAGCTGAGACTTTCTATTTGCTTTTTGGTACCAAGGGTGGAGATTTCCTAAACACTGGCCTCAGGAGATGAACTCCCCAAAGCCTTCAACTCCTGAGAAATTCCATAATTGTTGTGTCTCTGGGCAAGACTTTAATTTTCTATGAAAACCTTCCTCTGCACCAAGGCGTTAGAGGCAATACTTTTGGATTGATGTGTTCCATTATCCCCAATCCACTGGCCTTTCCCATCATCCTTGGCTACTTATCAGTCATAATGTAAGGAAGAAATGTCCCCTGATTCATTAACCTCATTTCCAGCTCTTAGAGAACTATACTGAAGTCAAAGTTGTGTTTTCTCCTGTTGGCTAAGCTTTATATGAAGAATCTAGGAGATCCTCAGATTTCCCCCCAGAAAACAGCTGTGTATAGGGGTGAGGTTTGGACTGGCAGGAGTCGTATATTTTAAAGTTATTTTTTTTTGTTTTTTTAAAAAATACTTTACATCTATATTTTTAACATTTGATTATAGAACTTCAAATTCTAGATTCTTTCCCTTCCTCCCTCATCACCTACCCCTACTGGAAGGACAAGCAATTAAATACAGGCTGTACACATATACACAAAGAACCTCTCCACAGTGGGCATATTGTGAGAGACTGATTATATACATCTCCTTCCTATCTGCCCCACCCTGTTCTATTCTCTACCCTGTTACTGTCCCTATCCCTGTCCCTTTACAGAGATGTACAGTTCCAGGAATCCTCCCCCACAAACTGCCCTCCCCTCCATCAACCCATCTCTCATCCCTATGCCCCCTACTCTACTGTGTGGCAAGATACCCAGTTTAGAGTTTATGTCATTCCTTCCCTAAGCCAAATTCAATGAGAGTAAGATTCTTTCTTTTTTGGCTTTAAGATCTTCCCTTCCATTGTAACAACTATCCCTTGCCTCTTCTATATGAGATGATAAACCCCATTCTGTCTCTCCCTGTCTCCTCTCATTCTAATCTTCTCCCAGCTCAGAATTTCACCTTTTAGAGTATTTTCCCTTCCTAATCAATTGATCTTGTGCCCTCTATGTACACATATACACACATACTCAGATATGTATTCCTATGCATATATGCCCTCCTATATAGACATATAGGTATATATGTAAGTATATGTACATTTGTATTCCCCTTACCTTTTCTTATACTGAGAAAAGTTTCATAAGTTCTAATGATCACTTTTCCATGTTGGCATGTAAGTAGCTAAACTTTGATAATTTCCTTATGATTTCTTTTCCATGTTTACCTTCTCATGCTTCTTGTATTTGAGTGTCAAATTTTCTTTTCAGTTCTGTTTTTTTTCAGCAAGAATGTTTGAAAGTCCTCCTCCTCACTGAATGACCATATTTTCCCCTGGAACACTATACTCAGTTTTCCTGGGTAGGTGATTCTTGGTTTTAATACTAGCTCCCTTGATCTCTGAAATATCATGTTCTAGGCCCTTCAATCCCTTAAAGTAGAAGCTGCCACATCCTGGGTCATCCCAATCGTGTTTCCACAGTATTCAATTTTTTTCTTCTAGGCAGCTTATACTATTTTCTCCTTTATCTGGGGACTCAGGAACCTGGCTATAACATTCCCTAGGAGTTTTCTTTTGGTCATCTTTTTCAAAAGACCATTTGAGTTCATCTATTTTTAAGGTGTTATTTTCTTCAGTCAGGTTGTTGATTCTCTTTTCATGATTTTCTTGCATCATTCTCATTTCTCTTCCCAATTTTCCTGCACTTCCCTCATTTGCTTTTCAAAATCCTTCTTAAGCTGATCTATGGCTTGTAAGCAGTCTACATGTTGCTTGTAAGCTTTTGGTGTGTTTTCTTCCCCCTGTCTCATATTTTGATCTTTCTTGTCCCCAAAGAAGGAATATAGAGTTCAGTTGCTGTTCTTATTTTGCTTCATTTGCCTGCTCATGCTGGCCAGACAATTACTTCATTTTTTAGCTCTGTGGAACTCTGCTTCCAGAGGGGAAAGCTCTGTCACAAATTGCTGAGGTTTTTGCAGCTGTCATAGCTATTGGAAGGCTGCTGTTTTTTGCAGCCCCCACCAGCTTTGACTCACTGAAAATGCACCCCATGATCACCACCCAATACCACATTCCAGATCCAGGTGACTCAATGCAAGAGCACTTAGACTCTGAATGATCCCTTGGTCCTCCTGAAATCTGCAAGCCAGTAGCTCTGAAGCAGCCACATGGAGGTGGCTGCAGGGCTGCCACTTCTGCCACTTCCTTTCCCTGGAGGAAGTTTGACCAGACTGCTTTTCTCCTTCAGATTTACCTGAGTTCCACTGATCTTTCACTTAGTCCTTGTTTCTTATGGCTTTATGATTCTGGAAATTGCCACAGCTGCTGCTAATCCACTCTCCTAAAGGCTCCAACTGTGGCTCATCCTGACTGCCCTGGTTCCAAGCCACAGTTTCAGGCTGGGCTAGTTTGGGCTCCCAGAGTGCTGTGATGAGCCATTCTTCCTGAGCTGCTTTCAGTTGGAGGTTTGTTTTTCTGTATTTTTGCGAGATTTGGAGCCCTAAAATTAGAGTCATAATTTATGGATATTTGAGGTGGATATGTGGGAGCTGTGGAAAATTGTTGATTCTATGCTGCCATCTTGGTTCCACCCCCTTTATTTTAAAGTTCTTAAAGGGAAAAAAGTATGTTTTTATAAAAAATGTATATTTATATACTATATATACATATATATGTTTAAGCACACAGAACAAACATACAATACAGTATGCATACATTTATAGGAACATATAAGATTACATACACAAAAAATACAATATAATATACATATCCATACACATCATACACTCATAACATCCATCCATCCATCCATCCATCCATCTGTCCACCCATCCATCCATCCATCCACCCACCCATCCATTCATCCATCCATCCATCCATCCATCCATCCATCCATCCATCCATTTCTACTTATGCCAGGCACTCTTAGCCTGAGATTCATGAATAGAATCAGAGGTTCTACAGATTAGCATAGGAAGAAAAAAATGACTTATTTTAGTAATATGTAACTGAATTTCAGTATTTCCTTACATTTTCAAAAATTATTATGAAAAGGAGGAGTCTATAGGCATCAGTAGACTACTGAAAATTTTCCTAACACAGTGATAAAATGTATATCAATATGTAACATATACATCGCACAATATGAATGTATTAACATTATATATGCATGTTCACATGCATATCTACATATATACATCAGTTACTGAATGCATGTATCTATTACCGTTATCACCAGCTCTCTTTCTGGCCAGCAGACATAATGATGCTCAGTCATAAGCAACAGCAGACACTGCCAAGTCTTCTATCCCCCTCTTTAGGGCCTCTGCTCCTCATCTTCTCATCCTAATCTTCCCTCCCTCTACAACACCACCTTTAGGGAAGGGTCCCCAGTGACAGAGAGTTGGGGTAACAAAGCCTCCATTGGATCTGTCCCCCAGACATGGGGAATCCATAACATTATCTTCCTGGGAAATCTGCTTGCCAAGTGCACCATGATTTAGTGAATACAGTGGTGCCCTTGATTCCCAGAAGAGATAGAGATTTGGATTCTTTCCTAGCACTGTATGTCAGTGTGACTCTGGGTGAGTCACTTCCCTTGTGTTTGCCTCACTTTACACTTCTATCTATCAAGAAGCATTTTGTGAAGCACCTACCAAGAGCCAAGATGTCTGCTAATTGCTGGGGATAACAAGACCAAGCAGAAAGTAGTTCCTCTTTCCAAAGAGCTTCCTAAAGAGTTGGGGGGGGGTAGTAAAACAGGTATGTTTAAAACTGTGTATATGTAGGCTATAAATGAGTGTGTATTATGTAACTATATAGACATGGCTCACAAATGGCAGGAACAGATAAAATCTGAGGTCAAGTCCATAACTGTAGAGAGTAGGAGATGGGTCATCCTGACACTACCTGAACACACAAAGGCCAACTGAAAGAGTGAATTGTAAGTAAGTCAACTGTCTAAACTAAAGCCAACAAAAATCACAGAACTTCTACAGATGAGAATTTACAAAAGAATGACCTGGAGTCAGTGACCTTGTGATTCAGAGAGAGATTGAGTCTCAGGTCTAACCAGGAGATAGAGTTCTCTCATCTAGGACAAGTCTAGCCTTAGCACTCTCTAGGGCTGCAAGTAATGGATTTCCAGGGACTAGGTGGGCCAGCATTTCACACCAGATTACAGCTAGGTGCTGTATGTACCCTTCACTCTCTGTCTTGTCTTTCATCATTTGATTTATATTTAATTTTTCACATTCATTTACACAAGATTTTGAGTTCTGAATTTTCTTCCCCTCTTTCCCCTCCTAACACCCCAAGGGAGGGCATTCTGATTACTCTTCCCTCAATCTGTCATTCTTTCTATCACATCCCACCTTCACTTATCTCCTTCCCTTCTATTTTCCTGTGTAGAGCAAGATAAACTTCCATTATCTTTGCTGCTATATCTTATTTTCAAGTTGCATGTAAAAGCAATTTTAGCATTCATTATTAAAATTTGACTTCTACATTATCTCCCTCCCTCCCTCTCCTCCCATCCTGCATTGAGAAGGAAAGCAATTGGATACAGGTTGTATATGTACAGTCATGCAAAACACTTATACAGCTCTCTTGTTGTGAAAAACTATATTTCCATACAGCCTATGCCATCTCCATTTCTTCTATTCTCCCTTTTGATGTTTCCCTCTGGAAATGTTAGCTTCTAATTACCCCTTCCTCATATTTTCCCTCCCTTCTATTACCCCCCTATATTATCCTCTTTCCCTCTACTTTTCTGTAGGGTGAGATAGATTTCTACACCCAATGGAGTATGTGTGTTACTTCCTCTTTCAGCCAAATATGATGAGAGTAAAGCTCACATATTCCTGCTAACCTTCTCACCTCCACTGCTCTTCACTGTGAAAGCTTTCTCTTACCTCTTTATGTGAAATCTCCCCCTTTCTCCTCTATCCAGTACATTCCTCTCTCATCCCTTTATTTTATTTCTTAGATATAATTTTCTCATATTCAAGTAACCCTGTGCCCTCTATTTCTCTCTCTATATGTTTGTGTGTTTGTGTGAGTTTGTGTGTATGTATTCCCTCCAAATCACGAGTTACAAAAATCTTCTTTCCATGTAGGAATGTAAACAGTTCACCTTTACAAGTCCCTTATGATGTCTCTTTCCTGTTTACTTTTTCATGTTTCTCTTTATTCTTATATTTGATATTCCAATTTTCTATTCAGCACTGCTATTTTCAGCAAAAAAGCTTGAAGTCTTCTCTTTCATTAAATGTTCATTTCCTCCCTCCCCCTGGAATATTATACTTAATTTTGCTGGGTAGGTTATTCTTGTTTTTCATCCAAGCTCCTGTGACCCTTTGAACATCAATATCCAAACTCTCTGATCCCGTATGGTAGAAGCTGCCAAATCCTCTGCTATCCTGATTGTTTCCACAATGCTTGAGTTTTTTCTTATTGACTGCTTTCCATAATTTCTCCTTTACTGGAGAACTCTGGAATTTGGCTCCAATATTCCTAGGGGTTTTCTTTGTGGGATCTCTTTCAGGATGTCATCAGTGGGTTCTTTCATTATCTATTTTCCCATCTGATTCTAGAATATCAGTGCAGTTTTCCTTGAGAATTTCTTGAAAGATGATGTCTAGGTTCTTTTCTTGGCCATGACTTTCAGCTAGTCCTATAACTTTAAAATCCTCTATCCTGGTTCTATTTTCCAGATCAGTTGTTTTTTCAATGAGATATTTTACATTGTCTTCTATTTTTTCATTCTTTTGATTTGTTTTATAATTAATTGATTTCTCATAAAGTCACTAGCTTACATTTGCTCCATTCTAATTTTGAAGGAATTAGTTTCTTCAGTGAACTTTGGACCTCATTTTCCTCTGGGTAATTTTACTTTTTAAGGCATTCTTCTCCTCACTGGCCTTTAGGATCTCCTTTACCATTTGGTTAGTCTATGTTTAAACGTGTTATTTTCTTTTCTTCTTTAGTAAGCTGTTGAGTCATTTTTTCATGATTTTCCTTCATCACTCTCATGTCCCTTCTCAGTTTTTCTTTTACTTCTCTTACTTGATTTTCACAATCCTTTTTGGGATCTTCCAAGGGCTACAACGAATTCACATTTTTCTTGAAGTCTTTGGATGTAGGAGTTTTGACTTTGTTGTCTTTTCCATGTTGTATGTCTTGATCTTCCTTGTCACCAAAATTAGATTCTATAGTTTGATTTTTCCCACAGTGTTTGCTCATTTTCTCAGCCAATTACTTGACTTTTTAGCTCTTTGTTATGGTAGAACTCTGCTTCCAATGTGAGTTTTGTGCAGCTGATTTCAGAGATATTTCTAGGGACCTGTACAGTTTTAGTTCTTCCATAGTTGTATGATCAAAAGAGAAGAGTTTATTTCTTTCCTCATCTGTGCTCTGGTCTGCGAATTAATTCAAGCCCTCCTTTATGCCTTGTACCCATGAGGAGGATTCCCTCTCCACTGCTGCCACAAGTTCTGCCCCACCAATGCTCCTCCTCACCCCAGGCCTGTCACCCAGCCCTGCAATCCAGATGCAAGTATCAGAAAAGCAAGAGAATCCTTTCTCCGTGCGAGGAAAGAGATCTATGCTATCCCCTTCTGACCTGCCACTTCATCTCCCCACCACCTGTAGGGGAAACAGTCACTGCCATCACCACTGCTGCCTCTGCTATCCTGGTACTGGGGCTGAACAATTCTCCTCTCTCATGCAGTTCTGATAGACCTTTCCTACTGACCTCCTAGGCTGTCTTTGATGTTTGTAAGTTGAGAAGTCTGGAAACTACCAGACTGTTGACTGTTATGTAATGACTGTTCCCTAGTTATTTGGGATTCATAACATGACATTCCTAGGAAATATGCTTACAGGAACATCATGCAATAATCAATAGAGTATTATGCTTGGGGGGGGGCGGAGCCAATATGGCGGCATAGAAGCAGCAAAGCACCACAGCTCCCACACAAACACGATAAAAAAACTCATAAAATGGGACTCTAAACAGATTTTCAAGTTCCAAAACTCTCCAAAAGACAGAAAGCACATCTGTTGCTACAGGCAGCTCAGCAGGTGGAGCTCTTCTCAGCAGTGTGGGAGCCGCAGCCGAAACCGGGCCGGCTCATGCCCTGGGCCAATGGGTGGGGAGCCGCGTCTATAGGAGAGTAGATTGGCTGCACTGGAGGTACAGGTACCACATTTATCAGGGCAGAAGAAAAAAAGGCTAAGAGAAAGGTCAGTGGATTTTGCTAACTGGGGAGGAGAAGAGTGGGTCCGGCCAAACTGTTCCCAGGGCAAGGAAGCAGTGCGAGGTGGTTGTAGCAGCACAAATGGAGCAGCAGTGGCTTCCACTGGGCTGCTTCGGAGCCCTCGGCCTGCAGATATCAAGGGGGGCTGAGGTGATTGATCAGGGACACGGGCTCTTGCGTTGAGCAGCCTGGATCTGGATCGTGGTCTTGAGTGGTGGTCATGGGGTGCACTTTCAGTGAGTCAAAGCTGGGGGGGCGCTGCAGCATCCCACTAATAGCTCCGGCAGCTGTGAGGGCCCCAGTGATTTGGGACAGAGCTTTCCCCCTCCAGGAAGCAGAGTTCCACAGAGA
>CM053601.1:192726271-192754649 GCA_028646575.1 Pseudocheirus occidentalis | reverse complement strand
GCGAGCAGAGCAGGGGAGGGGCTTTACAGTGGGATTGCTGTTATGGGGTTGGGGCAGGAGCAAGATGGGGAGAAAATGTGTAATTCAAAAAATGTAATGAAAATTAATAATGTAAACAAGAAAACAAATAAAAACTAAATTAAAAGAAAAAAAAGAAATTGAAAGTTCAGGAGTCACAGATTGATGTTGTTCCCCTCAAGTCAAACCAGACAAAGAGCAAGAAGAAGATCCCCATCCAGTCACTTTTGACAAATTTTCAAGGTGCCTCAGCCACAGGAACTAAACCCCCAATTGTGCATCTCTCCCTTGTGGTATGAACATATTTCCGTTGCCCAGATGTAAGGGACTCAGCCGTGGTGGTTGGTACCTTCTCTGGTACATTGTCTCTAATCCACTGGTCTTTCCATGATCCTTGGGTGCTTATTAGTCTTAGTTCCTCAAGGAACTTTAGAAACAAATAAGCCCTGTGGGCTACCAGGTCCAATAGCTTCCTTTCTATCCCTCAAAGAAGTTTTCTGATACTAAAATTGAGTATTCTCCTGTTGCATCAGCTGTTGAAGGGGCAAGTTAAGCCACTCTGTAAGGATTGAGATTATACAAACCAAAGCCCCACTCAATCGGACCTTTCTGTTACCCTGAGTTGTTTTGGAACAGAAAATCCTGGGAACATGAGAGCTGTGCTTCTCCTGGGATGCTGGCCAGGACCTTGAGAAGAAGTTCCAGCACCTGGAACTAGCCATTCCAAGGAAACTTTGTTCTTGTGGGGGTCTTGGAGGGATTGGCCTCCCTCCCCAGTTTCACAAAAGATATGATGCTTGCTAAAAAATGCCTGGCACTATGCCTTTTTTGTTCTTAGCACTACTTAAACTGTAAGATTCAGACCAAAAATTGGAATCTCACCCATGGAGGAGAAGTCCTGCCTGGGACTCTCCCAAGTGGAACTTTGATGGCTGTACCTGGGATTCCCCAGCTTGTGTGGTCAGGGGTTGGTGCCTCCCCCCACCAGTGATGATTGTGGATATATATATACATACATACATATACATCTACATCTACATCTACATATACATCTACATCTACATCTACATCTACATCTACATATACATATACATATACATGTATATATATATATATATAAAGTATAGTTGCTCTTATTTTACTATTCCAAAGCCTTTACTCTGTTATCTCTGACTCAACACACTTGCCTACCAGCACTTGCTTGTTAAGACCTGTTGGCAGACTTGACCACTGATGGGTTATGAATTGCATTTTGTGTGTTTACTTGGAAAAAAATGTAAATACTATGACTTTAACTTACACAACAGATGAAACATGTAAGAATGGTTCAAATTGTTCTTCTCTTCTTTCCTTATGTTTCCATGCTACCATCACCCTTTAATTTTTATTCAATGGACCCCGGTTGCATCCAAGGCTACCACAGGCCTTCATCCTCCTAGCACTCCAAGTTGGGCAGTATCACTAACTTTGGGAACCACTGGGAGAAGGGATTCCTTTGGATTTGAGAGCTTAGGAGCCACAGGAGTATTCTACTCCCTGTAATGATCATTTATTTTAGCAGGTACTTCTAAGTACTTCTGTGAAAGAAACAGAAGGTGTGAACTCTGTCTCCTCTTGTAGACCATAGCAGGAGGGGATCAGCTGAGACAGGAAGCCAGTGTGTGTGTGTGTGTGTGTGTGTGTGCATGTGCATGTGCATGCGCGCATGTGTTTGTTTAAGAGGAGTTCCACAGGAGGGACAGACAGAATCAAGAATTTTCCTCCTGGTGGCTCCTGGTGGAGAGAGCAGAATTTTCACAGCATCTGGAAGCTGGGCTGCAGGAATAAGAACTGAGTTGGAGCTTTCTATGAGACCAGAATCTGGTGAAGGCTGAAGTTGCCTGGAAGGTGGAAGTGGCTGCTGCTTCCTGGAAGGCCACCTGGAAGGCTGAGGTTTCTTCTGGGTCATAGAGACAGCTAAACTGCTGGTGGACTGAAAAAGCATGACCTGGATAAAGCTTTGTTTGTTTGTGGCTTGGTTGATCCTTGAGTTCCAAGCAACAGAAGTTGTGAAGGTTTTGAAATGTGCTGGACCCTGTAAATTTCAGCGTGCATCAAGAATTGCATGGAGGACTGAACAAGAACCTGGGAGCTGTCTGCCTCTGAATCCAGGGGACTGTTTGGTGGATTCAGGTAGGAACTGGGACCATGGAAGGGGATCTAGGGAATCTGAAAGACCACCCCCCTGTCAAGATAAAAAAAGGCCTCTCCTTGGATATTGAAAGATTGATAAAATTGGAGTTTGTTGGACACTGATGGGTGGAGGGTTTGTGTAATTTTCTAATGACTGTATTTAGTGATTAATGATACTTAGCAATTGTGAATCTGGATAAGTGACTGATGAAGTTAACTTCTGATTGGCCCACGAGTGGAAGATTGATTATTGTATCATGAAATGACTGAATAATTAAGTAAGGAGGGTTTTGCCCCCTTAGGGAAACCAGATGATTATTCTTTTGTTCTTTATTCTAAATATTGTAGCCACTGTGATCAAAACTATGTGGCCAAAGATATTGTGTACAGTATTTTGTGATTTTCTGTTATCAGATGTAATGTTGTGAATATTATACTGTACCTTGTTTTTCTGAGAATGTTTGCCTTGATTTGTTATGGAATATTCACTATACTGTGTAATCAGAACCTTAAAAGCCATTCACAGTAGCATTCTTTTGGGAAGCTGCTTGTACAAGGCATTATACTCCCCACCACCCCAACCTGATGAGGAGTAAGGAGAAGATCCCTATTGAGTCACTTAGGACAAATTCTCAAGGTGCTTCTGCCCCAGGAACTAAACCCCATTTGTGCATCTCTCCTTTGTGGTACGAACATATTTTAATTTCCCAAATGTGGGGGACACAGCCATGGTGGTTGTCCCAGCCTCACAAAGTCTGACTTCTCTCAGAAGTCCTGGGGACACAAAGATACAGAAGTGCACCAGGGCTTTTCCCCTGAGATTTACTCTCATTTCTACCTTCAAGTTAGAGCCTCCTCTTCCCATCTCCCTGTCTCTGGGGGCAGCTAGGTGGTAGCACAGTGCATAAAGGTATGGGCCTTGAGAAAGAAATGAGTTAAAATCTAGTCTCAGACACTTAATAGAAAGAGAAATTATTTCACTCCTTTCAATAACCAGTTATTCAATTAGAATTAAGGATTCCCCTTCCTATTTCCTCATTCAGAAACCCAACCCCTGTAGATTATTCAGTCAGCCTCTGAGGGACATTGCTCATGGATGGGATTGCCCACATCCTCTGGGGATCTGCTTTTCAATCAAAACCAACTAGAAGATCTGACAAAGAGAATCTTATATAGCTGTTATTCTCACCTCACCATTGTTTGTTGTTCGTTGCCTGGGTACAGATGGAAGCCTTCATCCAGAATCCTGGAGGCAGCTGAACCTTATCATTCATTCAGGAGGTGGAACTGAAGGCTGTCTGCCCATCTCCTTGTCCACCCCCTCATTCATTTTGAATCAGTCAGAGTTAATTTCCTCCTCTGGCACATCCCCTTTTCCAAAGACTTTTGGAAATGTCCTCCAGGGCTCAACTTTGCTTCCAGGAGGGACATTGACCACAATCTACTAATTATTTGCTAGCCATAGTTCATGAATTAGTTATGAATTAACCAGAAATTGGGTCTCTCAGACTTTTCCTTAGTCATATTAGCTTTGTGACCCTGGACAAGTCACTTGCCGAGAAGAGTCGTTTATCAAAGTTGGTCATCACACATATGATGTATCTATGACTGTGTACAAATTTTTCCTGGTTCTACTCTTCTCATTTAGCATCAATTTGTATAGGCCTCTCCAGGTAATTATGAAATCCATCTCCTTCCCATTTCTTATAGCACAATAGCGTTCCATTACATTCATATACCATAACTTGTTTAGCCATTCCCAATTGATGGGCATCCCCTTAAATTTCCAGTTTTTTGCCACCGCAAAGAGAGCTGCAATAAATATTGTTGTACATATGAACCCTTTCCCCACTTTTATGATCTCTTTAGGATACAACCCCAAAAGTGGTATTACTGGGTCAGAGAGTATGCAATTATTTACAGCCCTTTGTGCATAGTTCCAGATTGCCCTCCAGAATGGTTGTATCAGTTCACAGCTCCACCAACAATGCATCAGAGTTCCAATTTTTCCACATCCTCTCCAGCACTTGTCATTTTCCTGTTTTGTCATCTTAGCCAATCTGACTGGTGAGATGTGTTACCTCAAATTTGTTTTGATTTGTATTTCTCAAATCAATAGTGAGTTAGAGTATTTTTCCATATGCTTAAAGATGTCTTTAATTTCTACCTCTGAAAATTGCCTGTTCATGTCCTTTGACCATTTATCAATTGGGGAATGACTTGTATTCTTGTGTATTTTACTTAATTCCCTGTATATTTTAGAAATGTGGCCTTTATCAGAGACACTGTTTGTAAATATTCTTTCCCAATTTCCCACTTCTCTCTTAAGATCAGTTACATTGGCTTTGTACAAAAACTTTTCACTTTAATGTAATCAGCATTATCCATTTTGCATTTTGTAATGCTCTCCAACTCTTCTTTTGTCATAAAGTCTTCCCTACTCCATAGATCTGACAGGTAAACTATTCCTTGCTTCCCCAGATTCTTTACAGTATCAGCTTTTATACCTAGATCGTGCATCCATTTACACTTGACTTTGGTGTATGGCGTTAGATAATGGTCTATGCCCAGTTTCTGCCATACTGTATTCCAATTTTCCCAGAAGTTTCTGTCAAATAGTGAATTCTTAACCCAGAAACTGGGGTCTTTGGGCTTATCAAACAGTATATTGTTATATTGTTGACTACTGAGTCTTTTGTACCTCATCTATTCCATTGATCCATTACTCTGTTCCTTAGCCAGTACCAGGCAGTTTTGATGACTGCTGCTTTATAATACAGATTAAAATCCAGTACAGTTAGGCCACCTTCCCTAAGATTTCTTTTCATTAATTGCCTTGATATTCTGGATTTTTGTTCTTCCAAATGAATTTTGTCACTATTTTTCTAGCTGTGTAAAGCAATTTATTGGTAGATTGGTATGGCACTAAATATGTGATTTAATTTTGGTAAAATATTCATTTTTATTATGTTAGCTCTACCCAGCCATGAGCAATGGATGTTTTTCCAATTAGTGAGATCTGATTTTATTTCTATCAAAAGTGCTTTGTAGTTGTGTTCATAAAGATACTGGGTTTGTTTTGGCAGGTAGATTCCCAAATATTTTATAATGTCTACAGTAACTTTAAATGGGGTTTCTCTTACTATCTCTTGCTGTTGGACTTCGTTGGAAATATATAAGAATGCTGAGGATTTATGTGGGTTTATTTTATATCCTGCAGCTTTGCTAAATTTATTATTTTTTTCCAGTTTTTGAAAGGAAGATTTATTTAACAAGTTTCACTTAGCACAATACACCTAAAAGGAAATCACAATACAATGAAAGATTTAAATCAAGGCCTCAGAATTTAATACAAACACCAAGACCAAATCCTAAAGTATTTGTATTGTGTCTCAAAATTGTCCCCATTAACTTAAAAAAAACCTTAAAACGTGGGTGCCTTACAGGATAGTAAATGAAATAAACTAGAACAAACATGCCAAATGTTTCACTTTTGAATCGCAGACACAGCTCCTATATTGTTTTACAAAAAAGCATGTCTCCCAACATGCATCTCAAACAGTGTTTCATGTAATGTGGTATAAGAGCAACATTTAACATAATTGAAACTGCTTTAACCTAAATACGCTTGCTGCTTAAGTACACTCCTACAACATAACTACCTTGAGAAAAGCTGAAATTGTTTAACAGTTATAGTCTTTACTCAACTTGGTTATTACATCCTAGATGAATGTTTTTCTGTGTTCAAAAATACTGAACCTGAAAGTTTTTAAAACAATCCTGATTTCACTTACAGTAAGCATAAATCACAAGCTTATATTGCAAAATTGGTAAACTTCTTTTTTGTTTTTTTTCTTTAAAAAAAGTTGACCAAGAGTCAGTGATGAGGATTTACATTCCCCATGCACCACACTCATACTGGACATGCCAGACATCCCTCCTATTCCATTCACTCCCATAGATGCACAGCTCCCACTACTGTAGTAGCTGGTGTTCATGCTCCTTGGCTCCCATATCCACTCATGCTGCTTTGACCACCATAGCCTCCTCCATAACCCCCACTGAGCTGCTGGCTAGCTGGACCACCGTAACTGGACTGGTTTGCATAAGCACCACCACTTGCTCCTGCTGTAGAATTCAAGAAGAGTTCTACGTATCTGTGCTGCATATTGGCTTTGTCTTTTGACATAGCTGCCACAGCATCTTCATGAGTAGCAAATTAAACATCTGCTTCTCCAGTCACTCTGCCATCAGGTCCAATTTCAATGTGTACTCAAACAGGGTTCAATGGTGAGAAAAAATTGTAAATATCATTTTCAGTAGCCCTGTAAGGTAATCCTCTCATGTGCACACAATGGCCTGATGTACTCTGGAAAGTGGATCCACCATCTCCATATCTATGATCAGACATTCCTGAAAAACAGTAATTGATGTCTCTTCCAAATCTATGCAACCCACAGCCATATCCATCATTATATCTATTGTAGTCATCATAGCCTCCATACCCTCTGCTGTAGGCACCTCGCCTCATTCTTTCAAACCCAAGTCCTCTACCAATGCTGTTATAGCCTCTGCCAGCCCCAGGCCTGTCATAAGGACTTGGCTGCTGCATAGCCATTAGCTTTCGAGGAGGATCATAATGAGTACCAACTTCTACCTGGCTGCTCTTGAAGATTTCAATGTTTCTTTAGAGCCTTTTCAGCTATTTCCTGTGAAGCAAACTGTACAAAGGCCTCCCCTATACTCCTCCCCTGGAATTCCACCGGCAATGTTATGCCATTTGGCAGAATTTCCAACCCTGAAAAAAACTGAACAATTTCTTCCTTGCTACAGCCAAATGGGAGTTCTCTAAGGCGCACAAACCCATCGTTGGCAGTGTCAGGACTATTTGGACCAGTATGCTTCAACATCCAATCCATTTCAATGTTGTTTGACTTGAGTACTTCAACATATCTGTGTCCCATAGTTTCTCTGTCTTTTTTCAGTGCCAATTTGACTTCATCTTCTGATTCAAGTTCAACAAATGCTTCTCCACTTGGTCTGCCTTCTCGCGTATAAATGAAACGAATGCCTGATGTCCCATTTTGAATTTTGCATTCCAAGAAGCGTTGGACTTTATCGGCCGAGCAGGACTAGGGCAAACCCTGGACCTTCACCACGAAGCCTTGTCCGCCTTCAGTGCTCAGCATCATCTTGTTCAGTCGGTGGCTGTGGCTCGATACTTGACTTCGGCGTGGCTACGAAGAAATCGCTACATTTATTTATTGTCTGAAGAAGCTTTTTATTTGATTTTCTAGGACTTTCCAAGTATATCATCATGTCATCTGCAAAGAGTGATAGCTTAGTCTCTTCTTTGCATAATTTGATTCTTTTGGTTTCTTTTTCTTCTCTAATTCCTATTACTAACATTGCTAGTACCAGACTGAACAAGAGGGGTGATAGTGGACATCCTTGTTTCACCCCTGATCTTAATCAAAATGCTTCTAATTTGTTCACATTGTGTATAATACTTGCTGACGGTTTTAAGTAGATGCTACCTATTATTCTAAGGAAAATTCCATTTATTCCTATACTTTCTAGTGTTTTAAATAGGATTGGATGTTGTATTTTGTCACAGGCTTTTTCTGTATCTATTGAAATAATCATATGGTTTCTGCTAGTTTTATTGTTGATATGATCACTTTTCTTAATATTGAACCATCCTTGAATTTCTGGAATAAATCCAACCTGATTAAAATGTATTATTCCTGTTATAAGTTGCTGTAGATTTTTGTGATTTTAATTAAATTTTATTTAAAAAAATTTTACTTAAATTTTATTTAAGATTTTTGCATTTATATTCATGAGGGAGATTAGCCTATAATTTTCTTTCTCCATTTTGTCTCTCCTTGATTTAGGTATCAGTACCATATTTGGGTCCTAAAAAGAATTTGGTAGGACTCCTTCCTCACCAATTTTCCCAGATAGTTTGTAGAGTATTGGGAGCAATTGATCTTTAAATGTTTGATAGAATTCACTAGTAAATCCATATGACCCTGGGGATTTTATCCTAGGGAGTTCTCTGATAGCTTGTTCAATTTATTTTTCTGAGATGGGATTATTTAAGTAATTTACTTCCTCTTCAGTTAGTACAGGCAACTTATATTTTTGTAAATATTTATCAATATCACTAAGATTGTCAAATTTATGTGTATACAATTGGGCAAAATAATTCCTAATTATAGTTTTAATTTCCTCTTCATTGGAGATACATTCATCCTTTTCATTTTTGAGACTCGAAATTTGGTTTTCTCCCTTTTTTTATCATATTGACTAATGGTATATAAATTTTATTGTTTTTTTTTTCATAAAAACAACACTTAGTTTTATTTATAAATTCAATACTTTTCTTAATATCAATTTTATTAATCTCTCCCTTTGTTTTCATTATTTTTAATTTAGTATTTAATTGGGGATTTCCAATTTATTCTTTTTCTAGCTTTTTCAATTGCATGCCCAATTCATTGACCTCCATTTTCTCTAATTTTTTCATGTATGAATTCAGGGATATAAAACTTCCCCTAAGAACTACCTTTGCTGCATCCCACAAGTTTTGGTATGTATGATGTCTTGTTATTGTCATTTTCTTGGAAATTTTTGATTGTTTCTATAATTTCTTGTTTAATCCACTCATTCTTTTGGATTATTTAGTTTCTTATTAGTTTTTGCCTATATTTCCATGGCCCTTTATTGCATATAATTTTTATTGTATCATGATCTGAGAATGATGCATTTAATATTTCTGCCTTACTGCACTGAATTTTGAGGTTTTATGCCCTAGTACATGGTCTGTTTTTGTGTGTGTGCCATGTACTGCTGAGGAAAAGGCATATTCATTTTTATCCCCATTCAGTTTTCTCCAGAGATCTGTCATGTCTAGCCTCTCTAAAATTTTATTTGCCTCCTTAACTTCTTTCTTGTTTATTTTGAGGTTAGATTTATCAAGTTCAGAGGGGAGGAGATTGAGGTCCCCCACTAATATTGTTTTCCTATCTATTTCCTCCTCTAATTCCCTTGACTTTTCCTCTAGGAATTTGGATGCTATACCACTTGGTGCATATACATTAAGTAATGATATTGCTTCATTCTCTATGGTGCCTTTTAGCAGGGTGTAGTTTTCTTCCTTATCTCTTTTAATTAGAAGTATTTTAACTTTTGCTTTATCTGAGATAAGGATTGCTACCCTTGCTTTTTTTTTTACTTTTGCTGAGGCATAATATATTCTACTCCATCCTTTCACCTTTACCCTCTGCGTATCCACTTCTTTCAACTGTGTTTCTTGTAGACAGCATATTGTAGGATTGTGGTTTTTAATCCATTCTGCTATCTGCCTCTGTTTTATGGGAGAGTTAATCCCATTCACATTCACAGTTATGATTACTATCCGTGACTTTCCCTCCATCTTATCCCCTCCCCTGTTTACATCTTTGTGCTTTCCTTTTCCCTTCCGCTCCTTAAGAGTTTTCCTTTTGACCACCACCTCCCTCAGTATTCCCTCCCTGTGTTCCCCCCTCTTTACCTACCCTTACCCCTTGCTACTCTTTCCCTCACTACTGATAACCCTCCCCTTCTTACACCCTTCCCCCCTTATCCCTTCTACTGCCTGTAAGGTACATTGCTATGGTTTTTGGGTCAGAATGTATACGTCTCACCTCTACCCTTCCTCAACAGGCTTTGGGCGTCCCTGGCTCCCACTTACTCTGGGAGAAACAGCTGCACAGAAAACTCAGGACACAGGACTTGCTTCTAGCTACATTCTCTAAGCCTGGCGTGGCTGGAATTCTCCCTGCCTCTGGGTAGCCTGTATTTAAGTCCTTTCTCCAGGGCCCCTTAGGGCCCCTCCCCTGGCTATGCCCTCGCCACAGCAAGCCAAGCGTGCATCACCCCGTAGGTGGAGAGATAATCCTGCTTATTGCAAACAGGTGCAGCCTTCGCATTCCACCCCCAGGTGATCACGTGCACTCCTGTCAGCTGAGAATCAGTTCAACCCATCACATCACCCTACGAGAGGCACCAGAGACCCAACATCTCCCCTCTCTTGTTTTGTGGGTGACCACCTAGGGGGAGGAGATCAGCTCCAAGATGTAAAAGGCTACTTTTCAGGACCACCAGAATCCAACGCCACATACAACAAAAAATTACTAAACCGATCTACATCATTACAATGCTCAATTACTTCTTCTAAATACAATTTTTCCAGGCTATACATTTCCCTAACAGTACCAGCATTCTCCTTTTCATATGTAGCCAATTGATTCCCTACTACCACCCAGCTCCTGTTGTATAAATTTCATGCAATCTTCCCCTTTCACCTCAACTCCTTTTTTCTTTACTAAGCTATATTTCCCTTTACTAAGCTATATTTCCCTTTACTAAGCTATATTTCCCTTTACTAAGCTATATTTTCCTTTACTAAGCTATATTTCCCTTTACTAAGCTATATTTCCCTTTACTGAGCTATAGACTTGTCTGGCATATACGTCTGTGTCACTAAGTTTCATAGCGGGCAGGCTCAATGACTGCCCCATCTTCCTCAACAGGCTTCTTGCTACTATAGCAAGGCTGTACAGCTCTTCTGACCCCTACCCTACCTACTTTCAAGTCCCTGTTTGGGCACCATCTGCTACGGTTTTGGGGTCAGGATGTATAGGTCTCACCTATACCCTTCTTCAACAGGCTTCGGGCATCCCTGGCTCCCACTTACTCCAGGAGAAACAGCTGCACAGAAAACTCAGGACATAGGACTTACTTCTAGCTACATTCTCTAAGCCTGGCATGGCTGGAACTCTCCCTGCCTCCGGGTAACCTGTATTTAAGTCCTTTCTCCAGGGCCCCTTAGGGCCCCTCCCCTGGCTATGCCCTTGTCACAGCAAGCCAATCGTGCATCACCCCAAAGGTGGAGAGATAATCCTGCTTATTGCAAACAGGTGCAGCCTTTGCATTCCACCCCCAGGTGATCACGCGCACTCCTGTCAGCTGAGGATCGGTTCAACCCATCACATCACCCTACGAGAGGCACCAGAGACCCAAAAGTACATTAGATTTTTATTCTTAGCAGCTTATATTATTTCCTCCTTGAACCCAAACCAATGCTAGTAAATTTCATACATTGCTCCTCTCCCTCCCTCTTTTCCCTCTATTGTTATGAGTTTTCATGTCTTTTCATGTTAGACTCTGAACTTGGCCATTTGTGTTGATTCCTCTTTAAATCAGAACCAATGAGAGTAAGGATCATATGATGCTCATCTCTTTCCTTCCCACCCCTCCACTTTAGTATGTTTTTATGCCTTTTCTTGTGGCATAATTTATGATCTTCTGCCTCTACCTTTCCTTTTCTCCCATTACGATCCCTTTCTTCCCCTTAATAGGCTTTTTTTAATCTTCAGATTAGTTCACTTATACCCACACCTTCTTCCTGTGTACATCCCTTTTAAGTGTCACAATACTTGCACAAATTTCAGTACTGACAATTATCTGATTCTCATAAAGAAATGTAAACTCTTTTCTCTTATTTAGTCCCAAGTTATGTGCATGTGTGAGCATCTGTGTGTGTGTATGTGTTAGTGTATGTTTTCCTTGTTTATTTTTTTATGTCTCTCTTGGATCTTGTAATTAGAGATCAAATTTTCCATTAAGCTCAGGCTTTTTCATAAGGGAAGTCTGGAAGTCCTTTATTTCATTAAATGACCATCTCTTTGCCTGAAAGAATATGGTCAGTCTTGCTGGGTAGTTGATCCTTGGTTACAGACCTAGTTCTTTTGCTTTGGAAAATATTGCATTCCATTCCCTCCAATCTTTCCATTTCAGCTGCTAAATCCTGTGTAATCCTGACTGTAGTTCCACAATATTTGATTTGTTTCTTTTTGGCTGCATTCAGTATTTTCTCCTTGATTGTGTACCTCTGGAATTTTGCTAGTATATTTCTTGGAGTTTTCAATTTGGGATCTCTTTCAGGAAGAGATGAGTGAATTCTTTCAATAACCATTTCTCCTTCTGATTCTAGGACAGTACTCTGCTCCTGTGCTAACACTTTTTGACTCCATTTGGGATTTTCATGGCAGAGACACTGCCGTGGTTTGCCATCTATTTCTCCAGCTAAATTTACATAGGAGACCTTTGAGGCAAACAGGATGAAGCCACAGGCCCAAGGGCCTACAGCTCATACCTGAGGCCAGATTAGAACTCAGAAAGATGGGTCTTCCTGACTCCAGGCCCAGCACTCTGTCCAGTTCCCCACCTAGCTGGCCCAGCCATGTGCCCAGCACATAGTAGGTGCTTAATGAATTCTTATTCTGTTCACCTCTTTTCCCTTTCTCCCATCTTGATTTGATAGTGGATGTAGACATGATCCTCCTGGACATGTCAGAGGAAGAAATGTTCCCTGATTCATTAACCTCATTTTTAGCTCTCAGAGAACTTTCCTGGAAGTGAAATTGTTTTTCTCCTGTTTACTCAGCTTTCTATGAAGAATCTAGAAGATCCTCAGAATTCCCCAGACAACAACTGGGCATAGGGGTGAGTCTCTGATTGGCAGGAGGCTTTCATTTTAAATTTCTTGAAGGGAAAATAATATATACACACTGAGCAAATACTTATATGCTCACTGTTTCACAAATATACAATACTGTACACATATACTTATAGGATCATAAAAGCATCCACACATCCATATGTAATATAATATGCATATTCATGCACATCATACAGTCATCACATCCATCCATCCACCCATCCATCCATCCATCCATCCATCCATTTCTAAACAGGCATGTCTAAAACTATGTGTATGTAGGGTATGAATGAGTGTGAATCATCCAGGCACTCTAAACCTGAGATTCATGAATAGAATTAGGGGTTCTACAAACTTGTATGGGGAGAAAAATTATTTTCACTAATATATAATTGAACTTCAGTACTTCCTTACATTACTAAAAAATATTATGAAAAGGAAGAGTCCATAGGCATCAGTAGACTACTGAAAATCTTTATAACACAGTGATACAAACTATATTAATGTGTAACATATACAATATAAATGTATTAATATTATTTATGCATATGCACATGCATATCTAGGTATATAGATGTTACTGATGCATGTGTCCACCACCTTTATCACCACATGTCTCTCTGGCCAACAGAGATAATGATGCTCAGTCAGTCATAACCAATAGCAGACACTGCCATGTGTCCTCTCCCCCTTTATGGCCTCTGCTCCTCATTCTCTTGTCCTAATCTTTCCTCCCTCTCCAACACCATTTTTAAGGAAGGGTCCCCTGTGACAGCGAGATTGGGTAACAAAGCTTGCATGGGATCTGTTCTCCAGTCATGAGGCATCCAAAACACTATCTTCCTGGGAAACCTGCTTGAAAAGTGCCCCATGATGTAGTGAATACAGTGGTGTCCTTGATTCCCAGAAGAGATAGGGATTTACATAGTGGCTTAACACTGCATGTCTGTGTGACTCTGGGTGAGTCATTTTCCTTGTGTTTGCCTTAGTTTACACTTCTGTGTAATGGAGGTCCATCAGTCAAGAAGCATTTTGTGAAGTGCCTTCTTAGAGCAAGATCCCTTCTAGTTGCTGGGGATAATAAGAACAAACAGAAAGCAGTTCCTACTCCCAAAAAGCTTCCTAGAGAGTTGTGGGGAGTGAAATAGGCATGTCTAAAACTATGTGTATGTAGGGTATGAATGAGTGTGAATCATGTGACTGTATAGTCCTGGCTCACAGATGCCATGGATAAATATGACCTGAGGTCAATTCCACAACTTCAGCGAGTAGGAGATGGGTCATCCTGACACTACCTGCACACACAAAGACCAATTGAGAGAGTGAATTTTAGGTAAGTCATATGTCTAAACAAAAGCTAATAAAAACCAGAGAAGTCATACAGATGAGAACATACAAAAGAATGACCTGGAGTCAGTGACCCTTTGATTCAGAGAGATGTTGGGTCTCAATTCCAATAGAGTTCTGGACTAGAGTTCTGTCTGAACTGGACTAGAGTTCTATCAGTCCAGATAGAGTTCTCTCACCTAGTAGAAGTCTTGCACTAGCAGTCTCTAGGACTACATGTGTTGGCTTCCCAGGGACATAGTGGTCCAGTCTTTCACACTAGAATACAGCTAGGAGGGCTTGTATGTGCCCTTCAGTTTCTGTCTTTTGTTTCATTATTTGATTTATTTTTAGTTTTGGACATTCACTTCCACAAGATTTTGAGTTCTGAATTCCCCCCCCCTTTCCCTTCCTGCTACCCCAACACAACAGCATTCTGATTAACCCTTTTCCCAATTGGTCATTCTTTCTATCACACCCCACCTTTTCCTATCCCCTTCCCTTCTATTTTCCTCTAGGGAAAAGTAGATTTCCATACTCCATTACTGGCATATCTGATTTCCCAGTTGGATGTAAAAACAATTTTTAACATTCATTTTTTTCAATTTTGACTTCTGCATTATCTCCCTCTTTCCCACTCTACCCATCCTTCATTAAGAAGGAAAGCTATTTGTTATAGGCTGTACATGGGCAGTCATGAAAATCATTTCCATAACTGTCATGTTCTAAAAGACTAACTATATTTCCATCCAACCTATGCCATCCCCATTTATTCTGTTTTCTCTTTTGACCTTTCTCTCTTTTGATGTTTGTTTCTAATTATCCTTGCCTCCTATTTGCCCTCCCATCTATCATCTCCCTTCTCTTATCCCCTTTCCCCAAACTTTCCCTACAGGGTAAGATAGATTTCTACTCCCAATTGTGTATATGTATTATTCCCTCCATAAGCCAAATCTTACGAAAGTATGGTTCACACATTCCTGCTAACTTCCTCTCCCGCCACCCACACTGTGCTTCATTTTGAAAGCTTTCTTTTGCCTCTTTTATATGAGACCTCTCCCTTCCTCCTTCTCTCAGTACTTCCCTCACTCAACCCTTAATTTTATTTTTTAGATATAATTGCCTCATATTCAAGTCACACTGCACCTTCTGTTTCTCTCTTTATATGTTTGTGTGCTTTTGTGTGTGTTTCCTCCAACTCATGAGTTATAAATATTATCTTTCCCTGTAGGAATATAAACAGTTCACCTTTATAAGTCCCTTTTGATTTCTCTTTCCTGTTTACCTCAGCTCATCCTCTCCCTCTCCCTCTGTCTCTCCTTTGATCATTTATCAATTTGGGAATGCCTCTATGGGAGCTTCCAAGACTATCATTATATTATGTGCAAATATATATATATTATCTCATTCCCTACTTTGATTCATTCTTTCTTTTTTCCCTCTTATTGTTATTGCTAGGATTTCCAATACAATGTTGAATAACATTGTAGAAAGTGGGCATCTTGTTTCATAAGAGATCTTACTGGGAAGCCTTCTAGTTTTTCCCATTACACATATGAAGGAACAATTCATGCCCCTATAGTAAGTAAGTTTATTTCATCCCTAATATGACCCTAATATGACCTAATATGACAAGTGAGTAAGTTTAGCCTGTCCCTAATATGATCCATAAAGTGAATAAGTTTAGCTTGTCTCTAGTATGAACTATCAAGGACAATCATTGAGTAGTTTCGCTGCCGTTTATCACATCGCAGGAACTAGCCATTTCTTGAATGGAAGCGTGCTTGGAGGAACTGGCTATTCCCCCAAGCCTGCCATTAACCAACTTATATTTTGCAGCAGTTCAAAGCCCTTTCCTTGGTAGTAGAAATACCTGTTGGCTAACTGGCTGCACAGAGGGCCAGACACCAAACTCCTCAGCACAGAGCCACCTTTGTTCAGCGGACAGATAATTCCCCATAATTCCTCCCTTGCTTTGGAATCTCACCCATGGAATAGACGTCTTGCCTGGGACCTTCCTGAGCAGAACCCTGATGGCTGTACTCAGGATTCCCCAGCTTGTGTGGTCAGGTGTTGGTGCTTCTCTGCTTGGTGATGTTTTATTTTTTTTCCTTTCTCTGCTTATTTTATTATTATTATAGTTACATTCTTCCTGTTTCTGTGTGTATTGGGACTTTACATTTCTCTAAGGCTTTCTTGTATTATTCTATGTATATAATTAAAATAGATATTGTTTCCTAACTGTACAGTGTGTCATTCGTGGGAACGAATCCAAACCAAAAAATAATTCTACTCAAGACAACATAAAGCTTGCAGACAGTTTTAGGTAAATCCTCTTCATAATTTAGGGGAAATTCATTTATTCCCAATATTTTCAAGTTTTTTTAATAGAAATGAGTTGTACTTTATCAAAAACTCTTAGCATGTATTGATATAATCACATGACTTTTGTTTCTTTGATAGCAATTGCTAAGAGCTTTACTCATGTTAATCCATCCCTGTATAAGTTGTGTAAATGCCATTTGGTGATAATGTATGAGCTTCCTAATATATTGTTACAGTCTTTTAGCTATTTTATTTAGGATTTTTGCACCCATGTTCATTAGTGAAATTGCTCTATAATTTTCATTTTCTATTTTAGCTCTTCCTGGTTTAGGCATCAGTGTGATATTTGTTTCATAAAAAGAGTTTGGTGCAATTCCTTCTTTGCCTATTTTTCCTAATAATTGATGCATTATTGGAATTAGCTGATCTTAAAAGTTTGATAGTATTCACTTATACATACATATATATATATGTATATGTATATGTATATATGTATATGTATATATATGTATTTGTTTGTTTATGTATTTATTTATATTCAAATATCGATTTATTTTTCTAAAACAGATCTATTTAGATATTTTATCCCATTGTCTCACAATCTCAGAAATGCATATTTTTGCAAATATCTTCCCTTTTCATTGTATTATTAAATTTATTCGGGTATAATTGGACAAAGTAACTGCATAATTGTTTTAATTATATCTTTGTTAGTGGTATATTCACTCATTACTTGTAATAAGAATGATTTGGTTTTCTTCCCTTTTTTAAAAAATCAGATTAACCAATCATTTATCTATTTCCCTGGTTTTTTTCCTAAAACCAAGTCCTACTTTTATTTTTCTGTTCCGTGGTTTTTCAGACTTAATTTTATTAAATTTGCCTTTAACGTTTAGGATTTCCAAGTTAGTGTTTAATTGGAGGTTTTAATTTGTTGTTTTTCTAGTTTTCTTTTAAATTGCATTCATCAGTCTGGTCTTTTCCAGCTTAATTTAAAATTTTATTTATTTGTTTGTCTATAGTTTTCAATATTCATTTCTACAAGATTTTGAATTCCAAATAATCCGCGCCACCTCGGTCCACAAGAGGGTGTGCAGTCTGACACAGGCTCTACATATACAATCACATCAAACAGATTTCCCTTTTCCCTTTGGTTCTAATTCTTCTTTTTCTAGTTTCTTCACATAAGCACTTGGAGAGATCAGTTTTCTTTGGATATTTGCTTTTGCTGAATCACATAGGTTTTCCTAAAGTTTTCCATTTTGGTCATCCTCTTTATGAAATTACTGATTGTTTTCATTATTTTTTAAAGTCTCTCATTCTCTGAGTTGAGATGCTTTAGTCTACAGTTAATTTGGACTAGATGTTTCCAGCTCCTTGAAGGTAGGGCCTGCATTTTGTCTCCTCAGCAGGTAGCACAGCACCTTGTAATTAGTATAGGCTTAAGAAATGCTTATTGAGGTGAATAGATTACAATCCAAAATAATCTGTTAGGCATTTAAGACATTTCATAACTTGGGCACCCCCTATCTTTCCCAGAGTGCAAGAAATAACAGAGGTTGGTCCAAAGTCTATGTGACTTCTTCCGGCAGGGAACATGGAAACACAGGAATACAACTTTAAAACATAATCACACACATGTACTTGTGTCCATCTGTGTGTGGGCTTCTGCCTATACATATCCACATATGATACACATACATACATACATGGAAGGGATATTGACGTACTCATGAATGTGTGCTTAGATTATAGACAGATATCTGTGTGCACAGACACAAAGACACACACACACACACACACACACACACACAGAAGAGTATTCTTTCCTCATGTGACCTTGAGTGGTTACAAAGCTCCAGGACATGCCTGACACCCAGGTCTGCATTCAGTTTAGGTCAGAGTCCTTACAACATCTCTATAGGAAATGGAAGCATCAGGAGAATCTTCAATTCCATTTTTAAAAAAATTTGTGGGAGTGAGAAATTTAGGAGATGGGACTTTTCAAAGGACCCAAAGATTGAGGGAAAGGCAAGTCGGGTTGGGATAATAGCCTACTCCCACCCTACAGTAATTCCTTGGAGGCCTCTGATCACAGGCAGTCATTGATAGAGGTGGAAGCATTGCCAGAGGATTATAATTTGAGTAACTTCCCATGGGTTTGAGGAGTTGCTTCCTGAGGCCAGTATTAAGGAAACTGCCATCCTTGGCTCCTAAAAGGAAATAGATTTACTGGCTATAAGCCTGATATTTTCCAAGCAGAATAGACATAGGAGCAAAGACAGAGATTCACAAGGACCTTCAGAAGGAGATAAGGCATATTCTCCATTCTCAGGTAGTCTGCTCTGATTGTGTCAAATATAGATCTGCTGATATTGTGTGTGTGTGTGAATGTCTACGTTAGAGTCTCCTCTGTTCAGGGTAAAAGGAAAAAAGGAGGTTAGGAGGCCTGTAGGAAGCTCATACATTAAGTATGAGAGAAAATAAGGGGACAGAACATGGGCCATGCAAGCTTGAGGAGTCTGACTCTTGATTTTATTTCTTCATTTACAGAGATTGACAATGAAAAGGCAGGGAGCCCTTGTCCTAGAGGATGTCTTTCCTCTTTCTCTCTTCTCCAAGCTAGGGACAGTGGCCACTTGTGTAGTTCCCTCCTCTGGGCTGGTGACACATGAGGCCATGGTAAATGCTCGAGCCCACATTCCACTAAGGGTTCCAGAGTTTACAGAGCCTTGGACCTGGAGTCAGGAATTCCTAAATTCAAATCAAGTCTCAGATACTTTTTAGCTTTGAAACCCAGGACAAGTCACTGAACCTCCTTTTGTCTCACCTTTCTAAAGTGTAAAATGGGGATCATGAAATCATCTACCTCACAGTAATATTGTGGAATAAATGAAACACTTGTAAAGTTATTATTACAATGCCTGGTATACAGCAGGTACTTAATGATTGCTTGCTTTTTCCTTAGGGTTGAAAACCCAGGCACAAATATAAGAGATTGGGGTAAATTCAGGTTCCACTTGCAGGTAGGTGGAGAGCCCCAGCTGGGCCTGTGGCAGAGGGCTCATTGTGTGGGCTCCCAAGTCTGAGCATCTTGTTCTAGCCTCAGGATGATGTCTCTAGGCTGTTGGTATAGGTATGTTGCCTTTTCCCCACACCCAACTCCTGCTCATGCCCCAGGGACCTGAGGAGGAGCTCCCTAACAATCCCCTTCTTTCTATATCTTTGATAGCCCAGGAAGAAAAAATAAATGGAGGGGTTTTCTCTGCTGCCCACAGAGTCCTGGAGCAGATGGAATGAATGTGGCTTGGTACCTGAACCCAAGCATCGTATCACACCTTCAATCCCCGTGGGCAGGCCACAGAGCAGGAACAAGAGGACTGTGAGCAGGGCCAGGAAGGAGGTAGAGCCTGCGGTGCTGCCAGCAATGGGAGCTACACTGGACCCTCAGCAGCAGCATCAGGCAGCGCACACACAGCACACAAGTGAGGAAGAACCACATGGTCCAGATATTGACGAAGGCAGGACAGAAACGCTTAGTGTTGACAGAAACATAATGGATATAACTTGCTTTGCATAACTGGCTGATCAGAGCCCAGGGGCCAGGGCACAGCACTGAAGAGATGTGCTCGGGGCAGTGACATTTGTACCAGCTGTGGAGGAGCTTCAATGGACAGCATTTGGTGCTGATCACTGTCAGGAGTCTCAGACCCACACAGCGGGACATGAATGTGATTTACACCATTCCTATGTGCATGAAAAAATAATTAAAATATCCAACAAGTCCCTGAATGAGGAGAAAAAAAGGCTCCAAAGGAAAGGGTCATCTGTCCCTGCCAGGTCGAAGTAGGAAGGGAATGGGTTCCTCTGGAATCAGAAACTCAGAAGCTACAAGACAATGCTGTTCCACACCAACACAACGATGGCAATGAACAGAGAGGACGTGCATCCAGTCACTTAGGTCCAATTTTCCAGGTGTCTCAGCTCCAGGAGCTAAAGTCCCATTTGCTCTTCTCTCAGTAGTGTTTTCATGACCATATTCCACTACCCAGGTGTGAGGGACACACCCAAGGTGGTTTGTTCCAGCCCCAGGAAGTTCCTTTCTGATGCCCTGAGGACACAAATACAAAGAAATGCTCCAGGGACTTTTCCAGAGATTACCACGTATCTCTGACTTCTCAGAGCAGTGCTAGATGGGGCAGTGGATAGAGTCCCCGGCCTGCAGCCAGGAAGGCTCATCTTTCTGAGTTCAAAGCTGGCCTCAGATACTGTTTGACCCTTGCCAAGTCACCTAACGGTGTTTGCCTAAGTTCCTAATTTGTAAGATGACGTGGAGCAGGAAATGGTGAAACCACTCCTGTATCTCTACCAAGGCAATGTAAAATGGGTTCATGAAGAGCTGGACATGACTGAACAGACTGAACAACAGCTAACTTCAGCTTTCCCCACTTCCTCTCTCTTGGGGGGCAGCAGCTAGGTGGCACCAGAGTTCATAGGGCATTGGACCTGGAGTAAGAAGTGAGTTCAAATCTCACCCCAGACCCTTACTAGCTACATGACCCTGGACAAGTCACTCAACATCTGTTAAGTTTCTTAATGGTAAAGTGGGGTTAATAGCAGCACCCACCTCACAGGTCTCTTCAATTGAATGAGACCATATGTATAAAGCATTTAACACAGTGCCTGTCACATAATAGGAATTTAATAAATGTTTATTCCTTTCCCCTTTCTCCTGTTCAGGCACAATACTGGTGCTTTGTTTCTTTTTCTTTTAAAAATTATTATTTTTTATATTTTATTTTTAATTTATGGAATAAAACAAATTTTTACATAATATAGCATAATACAAAAGAAGATGTCCCATGAAACTGCAAATCTGTTACGTACAATTTGCTATTCCTTTTAAGTATATAAATGCTATATACTTTTTCTTTTGTTTCAATCTCCTTCCCCTCACCCTACAAATGGCTACCATTAGGTGCAAGGAATTATTTACATAAAATTATTCTCTACACATTTCTATTTTTCAGTTCTTTTTCTGGATTCAGACAGTGTCTTTATTTATGTGTCCTTCATTCTTAACCCTTAATTTTGATATTTGTTGTAGTCAAAATGACTCATTATGTCAAAGTCATTCTTAAAATGATATTGCTGTTACTGTACACAGAGTCCTCTTGATTCTGTTCATTTCGCCCTTCATTATTTCATGTAAGGCTTCCCCATGTTTTTCTCAGATCCCTGAGCTCTTTATTTCTCATAACACAGTAATATTCCATCACAACCATATATCAGAACTTTTTCAGTCATTCCTCAATTAATGGGCATCCCTGCAATTTCCAGTTCTTTGCCACCACAAAGAAAACTGCCATAAACATTTTCAAACATATACATTCTTTTCTGTTTTCTCTAATCAGCTCTGGAAACACTTACCAGGAGAAAGAAGAGAGGGAGTCAAGATGGCAGCATAGAAACAGGGAAACTCCTTGAGCTCCCATCATAACTACCTCAAATACCTATAAAATACAACTCTAAAAATTTGAGAGCTCAAAACCCACAAAAGGACAGAGGGACAAAGCTCCTGCTGAATGCAGCCTGGCAGGCAGGCGGGAAGGGTTCATCTCCGTGTGCTGGGAGCCCAGACCAGCACCATATGAAATCATGGGTTTAGCCCCAGGGTGGCCAAGAATTGCCACAGTTGGAGCATTCAGCAGAGTGTATTACTTACAGCTGTCACAGTTTCCAGAATTATCAACCTATAAAAGCAAAGGACAAAGTGAAAGGTTAGTGGAACTCCGCTAAATTTCGGGAAAGGAGCAGGTCTGGCTGTCTGCCCCTAGGGCAAGAAGCAGCAGCCCTGCAGGTGCCTCCCTGTGGCTGCTTCAGAGCTCATGGCCTGCAGATTGCAGGGGGGTCAAGGAACTATTCAGAGGCTAAGTGTTCTTGCTTTAACCTGCCTGGATTGGGATCATGGTCTTGGGTAGTTGTCCTGAGGTGTGTGACCAGTGAGCCAAAGCTGTTGGGGGCTGCAGAGACCATGGCCTTCTAATAAGTCTGGGAGCTGGGAAATCCCCACTGATTTGGGACAAATCCATCCCCTCTGAAAGCAGAGTTCTACAGAGCCCAAAAGTCAGTTAATTTACTAGCAACATTAGCAGACAAAGAAAGCAAAGCAAGTACAGCAATCCAACTTTAGATTCCTTTTTTGGAGGAGAAAAAGGATTAAAGTGTGGAACTGGAGGAAGACTACACAGTCAGAACTCCTGCACTAAAAGTTTCTAAGAAAATGTAAACTTGTTACAGGCCATAGAAGAGCTTAAGAAGGATTTTGAAAACCAAATTAGAGAAGTGGAAGAAAAATTGGGAAGAGAAATGAGAATGATGCAAGAAAATCATGGGGAAAAAAGTCAACAACCTGACTGAAGAAAATAACACCTTAAAAAACAGATGAACTCAAATGGCAAAAGAGAACCAAAAAGCCAATAAGGAGAAGAATGCCTTAAAAAGCCAAATTTGCTAGATGGAAAACAAATTCCCAAAAGCTCACTGAAGAGAAAAATTCCTTCAGAATTAGAATGGAACAAATGGAAGCAAATCCCTGCATGAGAAATCAAGATAATATTAAACAGAACCAAACAAATAAAAAATTGAAGGCAGTGTGAAATATCTCATTGAAAAAACCACTGACCTGAAAAATAGATCCAGGAGAGACAATGTCAAAATTATTGGACTACCTGAAAACCATGATCAAAAACAGAATCTAGAAATCATCCTTCAAGAAATTCTTAAGGAAAATGTTCCTGATATTTTAGAACCAGTTGGAAAAATTGAACTTGAAAGAATTCACTGATCACCTCTTGAAAAATATCCCAGAAAGAAAACTCCTAGGAATGTTATAGCCAGGTTCCAGACTTCCCAGATCAAGGAGAAAATATAACAATATGCCAAGAAGAAACAATTTGAATACTGTGGAAACACAATCAGGATAACACAGGATCTAGCAGCTTGTATATTAAGGGATGAAAGGGCATGGAGATCAAGAGATTCCAGAGATCAAGGGTACAAGCATTAAAAGCAAGAATCACCTACCCATCAAAATTGAGTATAATGTTTCAGGGAAAAATATGGTCATTCAATGAGGTGGGTGACTTTCAAGCATTTTTGATGAAAAAACCAGAACTGAAAAGGAAATTTTACATTCAAATACAAGAAGCACGAGAAGGTAAACATGGAAAAGAAATCGTAGGGAATTTATCAAAGTTGAATTATTTACATGTCAACATTGAAAAACAATAATTGTAACTTGTAAAACTTTTCTCAGTCTGAGGGCAGGTGAAGGAAATATAATTGTATATGTATGTATGTATCCACATATGTCTATATAAGAGGGTACATATGCATATGAAGACATATGCAAATGTGTATATATATGTGTACATAGACAGGGGGCATAGAATCAATTAAATAGTAATGGATCATATTTTGAAAGGTGAAATTGAGAGGTGGGAGATGAATAGAATGAGAGGAGACAGGGAGAGACAGAATGAGGTTAATCAACTCGTATAAAGTGGCAAGGAATAACTGTTACAATGGAGGGGAAGAACAGGAAGGCAAAAGGGAATGGATCAACCTTACTCTCATTGAATTTGGCTTAGGGAAGGAATGACATACACTCAAAATTGGGTATCTTGCCTTACAGGAGAGAAGGGGAAGGGGATGGGGGGAATGGGCAGTTTGGGGAGGGAGGGTTGTTAGGAGCACACACTTCTGTAAAGGGACAGGAACAAAGTAGAGAATAGAACAAGTGGGGTGGGATAGGAACAGGGAAATACAGTAGGTCTTTCACAGTATGTCCATTGTGGAGATGTTCTGCATAACTATTCACGTACGGCCTGTATTGAATTGTTTGTCTTTCCAGTGGGTGTGGGTGACAAGGGGGAAGGGCAAGAATCTAGAATATAAAGTTCTAAAATCAAATGTTAAAAATATGTATATGTAGATGTACATATATATACATATATATTATTATTATTATAATTATTTACATGCAACTGGGAAATAAGTTATACATGCACTGGGGTAGGGAGATCTATCTTGCCTTACCAGAAAATCAGCAGGACAATGGGGGGGGATATAGGAGGGAGCAGATTGGGGGAGGGGGTATACAGTAGAGTGGCAGTTTTGGGTTGGTGGATAGGGAAAGACACAGAGAAAATTTGTTACTCAAAATCTTATGGAAATGCATGATGTAAGCTAAAAATAAAAAAATTAATTTTTAAAAAGAGAAGAGAAGAAAACAAATCAGTAGTACTGATCATGTGCCAGGTAATGTAGAAAACACTTTACGATTATTATCTAAATTGACTTTCCCAACATCCTGGGGAGGTAGGTGTTATTATTCTCTCCATTTTACAGATGAGGAAATTGAAGCAAAAAAAGCCAAGTGACTTGCCCAGGGTCACACAGCTAATAAATGTCAAACCATTTTAACTCAGGTCTTTCTGACTCCAGGTCCAGCACTACATCCACTGTACAATAGAAATAAAGATAAAAACAATTCTGAATCTTCATCTGGCACTCAGAATATTTCACAAAGAAAATTAAAACTGAAACAACTGATCTGGGTCAGAGGGGCTTTGGTATATCAGTGTATTGTTGGCACACTTTAAATTAGTTGTACCATTCTGGAAATCCATTTGCAATGATGTGAAAAAAGCTATACAGTATCCATATGCTGACACCCAAAGATTCCTTGGGTAGGAGGTGAATGACAAGGAGTACCTGCTAGACACCAAAATGTTTCTAGAACCCTTTTCTGTCTTAGCAGGGAGCTACAAACAAAATGGATGAATGACACATGAATGGGATAGAATTGGACTGTGCCGTAGGAAATGGTAAGTTTGAGGAGGTGCATTTAGACTTTGGTTAACTGATTCAAAAGGCAGCCAGCAAGGGAGTCTTGAAGCCCCAGATCTGAAATTATAGAAAAAAAGCAGTGTGTATGGATACCACCTGGGCCTGGCTTCAAAAAGGGGAGAGATCTGTGAGTCTCCAGCACCATCTGACTTGTTGACAACACACAGCCATAGCAGCATAGTTAGCTTGTGAAATCCACCCATCCCCCTTCCCAGGCTAAGAGATTTGGGACAAAAACTGCTTGACAAAATGGAAAAAATCCAGGTGAATTTCTTCTATGGAGGGGTCTGGACCACCACATCACATGGTATATGCTTAGTTAAAATTACAATGGTGGATAGCTTCATAAACAGATTAGGAACAAGAACCTAATGAGTTTTCCAAACCATGGACCTTAGAAAGTTCACAGCCAAATGAGGGAGTGTGGATCAAAGAAGAGAAAAAATGGATAATTTTGATCACACACAGTGAACAAGGTGGGGGAGAAACAGAACCAATATTAGTTAAAATTGGAAGATGAACAAGTTACTTGATGAAAAACAGTGTTCTCATCACATTTTACATTTCCTAATGATCTCTATTTCTAGTTTTGTCATAAATTCTTCCATTCTCCATAAATCTAAACCATTCCTTGCTCTTCCAGTTTGCTTATAGTATCAACATTTTTTCTAAATCATGTACCCATTTTCACTTGGATGTAAGTTGTAAGATGCGGATTTTTGCCTTGTTTCTGCCGTGCTATTTTCCAGTTTCCCAACAGTATTTGTCAAATAATTAGTTCTTATCCCCAAAGTTGGGGTCTTTTGTTTATAAAACATTAGATTCCTATAGTCATTGACTACTGTCTTGAGTACCTAAGCTACTCCACTGATCCACCACTCTATTTTTAGCCACTATGCTCATAGTCATACTTAAAGAATATTGTGTTTACTCTTTACAGTGTTCTCTTGGTTCTGCTCATTTTGCTCTTCATTATTTTGTGCAAGTCTTTCTTTGTTTTTTCTTTTTTGTAATATAAGTTTTTAAAATTGTTTTATTGTTTACATCATTCATTTCCATGAGATTTTTGAGCTACAAAATTTCTCCCTGTCTTTCCCCTACCCCCAACCCCAAAACAGTGACCCTACTGAAAAGCCCCTCCCCTGATCTGCTCTCTTTTATGCCGTCCAACACCCTTCTAATTTTCTGGTAAGGAAGAGAGGCTCTCCCTACCTTGGTTCCTGTATATCTTAATTCCTAGTTGCATATATTGTAGAGCTTTAAATTCTAGAATCTTTTGGTTCCTCCCTTGTCACACACTCCCTCTGGAAGGACAAGCAATTCAATACAGGCTGTACATGTGTAATTATGCAGGACATCTTCACAGTGGATATAATGTGACAGACTGATCACATATCCCTCTTTCCTATACCGCTCCCCATTTTTTTGCCCCTACCCTGTCCCCATCCCTTTACCGAAGTGTGTGCTTCTAGCAACCTTTCTAAAGACCCAGCCCTCCCTTCAGTCATCCCCAATCTCATCCCCATGCCACCAGCTCTCCTGTGTGACATGACACCCAGTTTAGAGTTTAGGTCATTCCTTCCCTAAGCCAAATTCAATGAGAGTAAATGAGAGTAAAGTTGTAACAGTTATCCCTTGCCTCTTCTATATGGGATGATTCACACCATTTTGTCTCTCCCTGTCTCCTCTCATTCTAGTCCTCTCCCACCTCAGAATTTCACCTTTTAAAGTATCATCCCTTCATATTCAATTTATCCTATACCCTCTATGTATGCATATACACACATGCTCATATACATATTCATATGCATATATAGCCTCCTATATTGACATATATGTAAGTATACATACATATATACATTTGTATTCCCTTCACCTATCCTTATACTAAGAAAAGTTTCTTAAGTTACTATTATTGTTTTCCCATATTTGCATGTAAATAGTTCAACTTTGATAAGTTCCTTAGGATTTCTTTCCCATGTCTACTTTCTCAGGCTTCTTGTGTGTGATTATCAAATTTTGTGTTCAGTTCTGGTTTTTTTAGCAAGAATGCTTGAAAGTCTTCCACCTCACTGAATGACCATATTTTCCCCTGGAATATTATATGCTATTTTGCTGGGTAGGTGATTCTTGGTTTTAATCCCAGTTCCCTTGATCTTCGAAATATGATATTCCAGGCACTTTGATCTCTCAGTGTAGAAGCTGCCAGATCCTGGGTTATCCTAATTGTGTTTCCACAGTATTGAAACTATTTTCTCTTGGAAGCCTGTAACATTTTCTCCTTAATATGAGGGTTCCAGAACCTGGCTATTACTTTTCTAGTTTTCTTTGGGGGATCTTTTGCAAGAGGTTATTGGTGAATTCTTTCAAATTCTATTTTGCTCTCTGATTCTAAAACATCAGGGAAATTTTCTTTAAGAATTTCTTGAAGGATGCTTTCCAAGTTCTTTTTTTGATCATGGCTTTCAGGTAGACCAATAATTTTCAAATTGTCTCTCCTGGATCTATTTTCCAGGTCAGTGTTTTTTTCAAGGAGATATTTCACATTGCTTTCTATTTTTTCATTTTTTGTAACTGTTTAATAGTATCTTGGTTTCTCATAAAGTCACTAGTGTCCACTTGCTCCACTGAGTAAACTGAGTAAACTCATAGAATGGCTCTTCCTACGTCAACAAGACCAGACAAGCCTGACAAGAGCATTTTTCTGTTTGTTTATGTTCATTATGGATGAGACCATAATTCTGAAGGAATTCTGAAGGAATTATTCTCTTCAGAATGCTTTTGAGACTCTTTTTCCATCTGGCAAATTTGACTTTTTAAGGGATTCTTCTCCTCATTGGATTTCTGGGCCTCATTTGCCATTTGGGTTAATCTATTTTTAAAGTGTTGTTTTCTTCAGTGAGGTTGTTGACTCTCTTTTCACAATTTTCTCGCATCATTCTCATTTCTCTTCCCAATTTTTCCTCCACTTCTCTTATTTGTGTTTCAAAGTCCTTTTTCAGTTGATGTATAGCTTCTAGGCATTCTTCCAGTGTCTTGGAAGTATTTGGTGTGGGAGTTCTGACTCTGTTGTCT
>CM053601.1:192705989-192725771 GCA_028646575.1 Pseudocheirus occidentalis | reverse complement strand
CTGCCTCCAGTGCAGCCGCTCTGCTCTCCTATAGCCGCAGTTCCCCGCCTGATGCCCCATGGCTTGACCCGTCCAGGGTTTCGGCTCTGGGTCCCAGACTGCTGCGAAGAGCCCCACCTGCTGCGCTGCCTGTAGCAACAGATGTGCTTTCTGTCTTTTGGAGAGTTTAGGAGCTTGAAAATCTGTTTAGCCTCCCATTTTATGAGTTTTTTAGTGTGTTTGTGTGGGAGCTGTAGTGCTTTGCTGCTTCTACGCAGCCATCTTGGCTCTGCCCCCCCTCAATAAGCATTTCTTAAGCCTATACTAACTGCAAGTTGCTGTGCTACCTGCTGAGGAGAGAAAATACTGTCCCTGCCCTCAAGGAGCTGGAAACATCCAGTGCAAACTGCCTGGAGACTAAAGCAGCACAAGTTAGAGAATGAGAGGGTTAAAAAAAAGTCGTGAAAACAATCAGTAATTTCATAAAGACAATGACCAAAATGGGACATTTTAGCAAAACCCATGTGATTCAGCAAAAGAAATGCTCAGAGGAAAATTGATATCTCCAAGTGCTTAAATGGAGAAAATAGGAAAAGAAGCATTAGAACCAAAGGTAAAAGGGGAATCTGTTTAATATGATTGTACATGTAGAGCCCATGTCAGACTACACACACTCTTGGGATGGGGGGAAATTTAGAATTAAAATTCTTGTAGAAGTGAGTGCTCAAAACTAAATAAAAACAAATAAAAACTTAAAATAAACTAGAATAAAACCAGACTAATGCATTCAGTTTAAAAGAAAACTAGAAAAAGAACAAATTAAATTCTCCAGTTAAACACTAACTTGTAAATCCTAGAAATTAAAGGTGAAATTAACAAAATTGTTTCAAAACATAGAACAGATAAATAAAACTATAGCTTGGTTTTGTGGAAAAAAACACAGGAAAATATGTAAATGATAGATTAATTTGATTTTTTTAAAAGAGGAAAGAAAACCAAATCCCCAGTATTACAAAAAGAAAAGGGTAAATATACTGTTAACAAAGATGAGTTAAAGAAATCATAAGGAGGTTTTTCCGAACTACCCGCCAACAAATATAATAATTCAAGCGAAATGGAAAAACATTTGCAAAAATATAAATTGCCGAGATTATCAGAAGAATAAATAAAATATGTAAATAGACCCCCTTGTAGACAAAGTAATCAGTGATCATATGTATACACATATACTTATTTCTGTCTAATGCAGCCATCTCTAGGGTGACCAAACAGAAGAAAAAGGGCATAAAAAGACATTTACATGGAACTTAGTTTCATATTTTAGAGTGACACCAAGTTGCACATGGCAGATTTGCATTTTCATGTGCCCTCATCTTGTGCTATGCTCTTGAAACTCTTGTTTTGTTCTCTGAATTGAAAATGAAATGATTTTAAAAGACTAAATTTAGAAGGAAAAAAAGACAAATTCCAATAGGCCAAAAATGGAAAGCATTGATGGATTTGTTAGTAAATATTATCAAATTTGAACAACCAACTAATGGGGCAGCTGGTGGTGCAGTGAATAGAGCACCGGACATGGAGTCAGGAGGACCTAAGTTCAAATGTGACTTCAAATGCTTAACACTTACTCGCTGTGGGAATTTGGGCAAGTCACTTAACCAAAATTGCCCTGCCTTCCCTGCTCTAAAAGAGCAAAAATTTAAAAAAAGCATTAATATTAAAATTTAAAGACCAACTAATTTCTATGACGAATCAACTCTTTGGAATAATAAGCTACAAGGGATTGTACAAAACTCTCTTTATGAAACAAATATGATGCTGATGCCTGAAGAGCAAAAATAGACAATGAAAATTCTAGACCAATTTCATTAATGAATATGGATGCAAAAATCCTGAATAAATTCACTTAAAGAATGCAACAATATATTATGAAGCACACACATTACGACCAAGTGGGATTTATACAGCTTATTCAGGGATGGTTTAACATAATCAAAGCTCTTAGCAAGTGCTATCAATTAACAAAAATCATGAGATTGTATCAATAGATTGTTTTTAAAAAAAAGTGGCTAGATCAGCCTCGAGGCCAGGACCGGCCCCAGCCCCAGAATATGGACAGTGGCTCTTGGCGATCATGAAAGCTGGCACCGTGAGGATCCCCAGCAAAGGCCATCACCTGGCAAATGTTATCCAAGTAAAAAACGTGAAAAAGAGAAGACCATCTCTGAAAACTGTGAACAATGATACCAGATGGGAAAAGTCCAAATATAAGCCCCTCTGGGGAAAAGTCTTTTGTCTTGCTTTGCCATTAACTGTGATCTCTAGAGAGGAAGACTGAAAAAGGGGCTCAAGGAAGTAGGAAGAAGAGTTGAAGGATTTCTCAGAAAAAACCTAAGTACCTAATTTCTAATGAAAAGGAAGCAAAATATGCTCAAACATTCGTGTGAATTTCTCCTGTCCCAAGTCCAGAATCAATGTGTACAGGAGGCAATATTCCACCACACCCTAGCTGTGATGGAAGTTCATTGAAGACTTCAGATCCAGAATGTATGAGCAGAGGAAAATCTTAGTTGAAAAAGCTATCAAGGAGCATGAATTCATGCCTTCAAATAGTATCCTGTCAAATGCGTTATTCTGGGGACTTAAAATTCTTCATATGGATGATATTAAATAACTATATTGAACAAAAGAAAAAATAATTTATCTGATCAAGAAAACAAGCACATAACAAAGAGAGGTGGGAAAACAATTAGGTATTCAGAAACTAAAAACAGGAAAGATCAAAAAGCCACTTGTAAAGGGGGAAGATTCAAGTCACCATCCAGACCATTTTATCTTCAGCTGTCCAATACACATCTCATTGTGTTCCTAAGCCCTGCAGTCCTTTAGATTTAGATAAATCATCTAGTCTACAGAAACAAACAGGAGCTAAAGAAAGGAACAGAAGAGGCTGTGAAGTCCATGAAGGGCTCTGCCCTCCCACATGGCCCCATCTCAGAGAGAAGAAAGACTACAGTGAGCGCTGCTCCCGGAGATTCGGGGTGATACAGGCCCATCTTCTAAGTGAACAGCACAGAAACTCTGCACAAAGTAGTCAGTCTCAAGTTGCTGATGTTATCCTATCCAAGTTGGTGCATGAATTTGCAGTGTGCAAGAGCAATGAATCCAGAACAGTAAAATGCAGCATTGGATCTTCTGCCCCCATCACTGAAAATGCTCTTAGAAGGAATGAACCTGAAAAACAGCTGCAGTTACACCATGTGTATATAATCCCTGAATGATTCTCAGGGAAAGACTACCAAACATATTGGTATGTTTGGATAAAAAAGGATTTCCAATGTCAAGAAAGCAGGGATCCTTCACAGAAGGTGGCCCTCAGTTCAGGGCCCATTGATTCATTGGCTTCATGCAGTCCATGTGCTTCCAACTGAAAAAGCAAACTCAGAGAGCATTTGGATTGCAGAAAATCTTATATAATAAATCCAGTGAAGAAGGACATTAAGCTGGGTAGGTTTCAACTACCTTTGAATAAAGATACACAGGGATATACTCCTAAAGTTTCAGTCCATAAAGAAGCTGTAGATGAAAAAGACTTAGAAGAACTGAAAACACAATGCTGCCCATGTATCCTAGAGACATGTATGCACATTTCTGATTTGACAAAACAGACAAATATGTGTCACAACTAAAGGAAAGTCAGATGGTACATACATTTTTTCCAGATACCGGTCAGAAGAAAAAAGGCACAAGTTTCCCACAAGGTAATGATTCTAGTCTTAGAGTCATTAGCTATGCATCAGAGAAACTTACTGATCAAGGCAAGGGGATATCCCATAATCATCCTAGTGAAGAACTTAAAGAAGTTAACTTTGAAAGCACAGACAGTTTGGCTTCAGGAAGTGGCACCAAAATGTAAAAATAGAATTATGGAGAAACAAAAAAAGAAGTCAGCAGAAGAATGCCGAGTGACACGTAAAGAACAAAGCAGAATTCCCTGCTACAAAAGAAGAGAACAGTGTTTGTAGTTCACCACTACAGCTTTTAAGTGGAATTCTTTCAAAGCAGTGAAGACAGTTCTGAGTCTCTGGGTTTCACAATTTACCCTGAACACCACAGTTCACATGATGTGTTAGAGGTTGGGGAGGAAGAAAATGGGCATGACTTATTTTCCATTTTCTCTCTTCCCCATCTTCAACCTCCATATGTCAACTGTTCCAAAGAGGGAATAACATTCATACTAAGTATTAACCTACAAGAATGTAGGAGGGGAAGTGGATGAGAGAAGGGGGAGAATGTGAGGAAAGAGAGGGCAGATTTGGAGAAGGAATAGTCAGAAGCAGGACTCTTCTGAGGAGGGACAGGGTGAAAGGAGAGAGAAGAGAATAAATGGGGAAATAGAATGGAGGGAAAAGAGCAATACTAAGTGTGGCAAAAAAATGTAATCAGGTTTCTCTGGTAAAGGCCTTATTTCTCCAACATATCAAAAGTATGAAAAACAAGAGGCCTATTCACTGAATATGTCTTACCTCGTTCTAGGTGCCTACCTGAAAAGGTCTTAGCATCAAAGGGCCAGGGTCTCCCATTGCATCCTGAGTTACCTCCAGGATTGATGAATATCGTGTGACTGGGCCCAGATGGCTCTGGAGGAGAAAGTGAAGCTAGTGACCTTGCAAAGCCCTCCTTCACTCAAATCAAAGTCAACAGCAAGTCATGTCATCATTTCCCTGCTGCCGTGGTCCTCTTCAAAAATTAAGAACAAACAAGACAAAGTGTCAAAACATATAATCACATTTCAGATGAAATTAACAAAGCTACCTATAGTCATATAAAAGCATTCTAACTCACTATTGATTGGAGAAATGAAAATTAAAATAATTCTTGGGTACTACCTTATGCCTGTTATATTAGCTAATAGGACAGAAAAGGTAAATGACAATTACAAGAAAATTTTTATACCAATGAATTAAGATTTGAAAAATTGGAGAAATATAAATTGCTCTTTCATAGGCAGGACCAATATTTAAAGGACTATATTTACATAAACTAATTTACATAAAAATGCAATCCCAATCAAATTATCAAGAAATTATTTTTTGGAATAAAATTCTTTTTTGAATTTGAAAAAATAATAAAATTTACTCAGAAGAACAACAAAGGGTCGTAGTTGTCTCAGGCGTGATGGCTTCAAGGTTACTGTGGGGCACCAGGCTGTGAGGGCCTGTGGCCCTGCTCGGGTGGCCGCTCAGTCCATGGCAAGCGGAGGAGGTATCCCTTCTGATGAGGAGCGGGCTACAGGCTTGGAGAGAGAAATTATGATGGCTGCAAAGAATGATTTGGATCCATACAATATGCTAGCCCCAAAGGCAGCTGCAGGGACTAAGGAGGAGCCCAACCTGGTCCCTTCCATCACTGACAAGCGAATAGTGGGCTGTATCTGTGAAGAGGACAACAGTGCAGTCATCTGGTTCTGACTTCACAAAGGTGAGACACAGCATTGCCCTAACTGTGGAACCCATTACAAACTGGTACCCCACCAGTTTAGCCACTGAGCCCCTGAACTGGTTTACTTGAGATGTGTTGTGTTTTCTTCCCTTCAATAAAAGACTAGGCCATTTCCCTGGCTCTCTGATAAAAAAAAAGAACAACAAATCAAGAATATCAAAGGAATTAATAAAAGTACAAAGGGAGGAGATTTAGCAGTACAAGATCTTAATATATATTATATGGGATAAATTATCCAAACTCTCTGGTACTGGCTAAGAAATAAAAAGGGAGATCAGTGGATCAGAGCCCATATACAATTTACAACAGCAAATGGATATAACAACTTTGCATTTGATACATTATTTGTATATTATTCAAAGCATAACAATATTGTACTTTGAAAAGCACAATGGCTGAAATTGTCAAGATAATATTTCATTATTTTGGGGAAAATGTTGGGGAAACTGCAAAGCAGTCTAGCAGAAATCAACATCTTACACCATCTCTCAAGAAAAGGACAGAAGGGGTACATGTACAAAAGTAGTTAGAGCAGCTCTTTGTGTGACAAAAAAGAATTGCAGATTAGGGGGATGCTCATCAACTGGGGCACAGCTAAACAAGTTGTGCTACATGATTGTGATGGACAATTATTGTTCTAAAAGAAACGATGAGCTCAGTGTGTTTTGAAAAACATAAAAAATTGCACAAAATAAAGAAGAGTAAAATGAGCACAACCCAGAGAACATTGTAAACAGTAACCACAGTATTGTTTAAGAATGATTTTGAGCATACGGGCTAAGAAATAGAGGGGTGGATAAGTGCAGTAGCTTAGGTACACAAGACAGTAGTCAGTGACCATAGGAATCTAAATTTTTATAGACCAAAGACCCTGACTTTTGAGATAAGAACTTACTATTTGACAAAAACTGTTGTGAAACTGGACAATAGCATGGCAGAAACTAGGCACAGACCAACATCTTATGCCATATACCAAAACAAAGTCCAAGAGGGTACATTATTTAGATATAAAGACTGATACAATAAGGAAACTGGGAGAGCAAGAAATAGTTCCCTGCCAGATTTATGGAGAATGGAAGAATTTATGGCCAAACAAGAGATAGAGAACATGATGAAAGACAAAATGTGCTGAGAGCTGTTTTTCCTGAAGTAATGTGCTCATCTTCTCATTTTAACTACATTGGTTCTGTTTCTCCCCCACCTTGTTAATTGCATCTGATCAAAATTGTCCTTTTTTCTCGTCTTTGATCCAACCTCATTGATTTGGCTGTGAACTTTCTGAGGTCCGTGGTTTAGAAAAGTCTTGTTCCTAATCTGTTTATGAAGCTATCCAACACGGTACTTTTAGTGCAGCATATGCCATGAGATGTGGTGCTCCAGGCCCCTTCATGGTAAAAATCCACCTGGCAATTTTCCCTTTTGTCAAGCAGTTTTTGTCCCAAAGACCTCAGCCCAGGAAGGGGCCTGGGTGGGTTTCACAAGCTAGCTCTGCTACCATGGCTGTGTGCTGGCACCTACTCAGGGGGTGCTGGAGACCCACAGATCTCGTCTCTTTTTGAATCCAGGACCAAGGGGTTTCCATAGTCTTTTTCATCTCTAATTTCAGATCTCAGGCTACAAGTCCCTTGCTGGCTGCCATTTGGAGCAGTTTACCTAAGTCTAATCATACCTCCAGGTAGTCTCCATTTCCTACAGAACAGTCCTGTTCTATCCCATTCATGTGTCATTCATCAATTTTTTTTTTTTGCAGATCTCTGCTAAGACAAAAAGAAACTCTAGAAATGTTTGGTGCCTAACAGGTCCTCCCTGTCATTCACCTCCAAACCAAACAATCTTTGGGTGGCAGCACATGGATGCTTTAGACTTCTCTTCATGTCATTTGAAATGTTTTCCAGAATGCTCCAACTAATTTAAAATGTGCCAAGAAAGCACTGGGATACCAAAGCGCTTCTGTCCAAGAGTGGTTGTGTCCATTTTGATTTTCTTTATCAAATCTTCTGAGTTCCAGATGAAGCATTAGAATTGGTTCAATCTTTATGTCTATGATACAGTGGATACAGTGCTGGGCCTGCAGTGAGAAGGACCTGAGTTAAAATGCCTCAGATATTTATTAGCTTTGTGATCCTGGGCAAGTCACTTGGCTTCTGTTTGCCTCAATTTCCTAATCTGTAAACTGGAGATAATAGTAACACCTACTTCCCCAGGTTGTTGTGAAGATCAGTTTAGGTAAGAATTTTACAATGTTTATTATAAGGCCTGGCATATAGTAAATGCTATTGAAAAGTTGGTTTTTTTTGTTCCTATTGTGTGGGGTCCCCCACCTACACAGCTGGATGGACCAGTGGATAAAGTGCCTGGCCTGGGGTTACAACACTCATCTTCCTGAGTGCAAATCTGGCCTCAGACACGTACTAGTTGTGTGACCCTGGGCAAGTCACTTTACCCTGTTTGCCCCAGTTTCCTCAGCTGAAAAATGAACTGGAGAAGGAAATGGCAAATCCCCCAGTGTCTTTGCCAAGAAAACACCAAATGCAGTCATAAAGAATTGGAGGCAGGGACAGCTAGGTGGTACAGTGAATAGAGGACCTGAGTTCAAATCCAGCCTCAGACGCTACACACACATACACACACACACACACACACACACACACACAAACTAGCCATGTGACCTTGGGCAAGTCACTTAATCCCAACTGCCCTACTTTTCCCCCTCAAAATTAAAAAAAAGCACAAAAAAGAATTGGAGATGACAAATGATTAAAAAAATGCTATTTAAAAATTATTATTAGTGATTTGGAATGATAGAAGGGAGGGCCAATGGGACAAAGGGGTAATTAGAAGCAAACATTTAATGAGGGAAAGCTCAAAAAAAAGGAATAGAATGAATGGGGATGAGATGGGTTGGAAGGAAATAGAGTTACTCTTTCAAGACATGACAGTTACTGAAGTGTTTTGCGTGACTGCACATGTATAACCTATATGAAATTGCTTTCCTTCTCAATGAAGGATGGGTGGGGAGGGACGGAGGGAGGAAGATAATGTGGAAGTCAAAGTTTAACAATTAATGTTAAAAATAGTTTTTACATGCAGCTGAGAAATCAAATATATTAACAGTGGAGTATGGAAATCTATCTTGCCTTACAGGAAAATAGAAAGCTAAGGGATGAGAGAAGGTGGGGTAGGATAAGAAATAATGACAGATTGGGGGAAGGAGTAATCAGAAAGCCTCTGTCTTGAGGTGGCAGGAAGGGAATGGGGGGAGAAAATTTGGAAATCAAAATCTTTTGGAACTGAATATTGAAAACTAAAAATAAAACAAATAATAAAAGAAAAGACAGAGGCTTAAGGGCACACACAAGCCCTTTTAGCTGTAATCTGGTGTGAAAGATTGTCACATGCCTCTTTAAATCCATGGCTAATAGCCCTAGAGAGTACTAATGCCAGACTTTTCCTAGGTGAGAGAACTCTATCTCTTGACTGGAGCTGAGACCTTATCTCTCTGAATCAAAGAAAGGGGCACTGACTCCAGACCAGTGGTTTTCAACCTGTAGGTCACAACCCCTTTGGGGGTTGTCTAAGACCATTGGAGAACACATTTCTGATGGTCTGAGGAACCGAGACACCACTTCTCTATCTATCTCCAGCTGGTCTGGCTACATGCAGGTATGCCCACACATAAGCATTAAAGGGTTGCAGCATTAGGAAGGCTGAGAATCATTGCTCTAGACCATTCTTTGGTATGTTCTCATCTTCAGAACTTCTCTGATTTCTGTTGACTTTTGCTTAGACAAATGACTTACCTACACTTCACTCTCTTTCTTGGTCTGTGTGTGTTCAGGTAGTGTCAAGATGACCCATCTCCTACATTCTGCAGTGGTGAACTTGACCTCAGATCACATCTGTCCATGCCATCTGTGAGTCACGTCTTTATACTTATACAATTCACACTAATTTACAACCTACATATATATAGTTTTAAACGTGCCTGTTTCACTACCCCTAACAGTCTAGGAAGCTCTTTGGCAGTAGGAACTTCTTTGTGTTTGGTCTTATTATCTCCAGCAATTAGCAGAGATCTTGGCTCTTAGCTGGTGCTTCAAAAAATGCTTCTTGATTGATGGACCTTCATCACACTGAAGTGTAAAGTGAGGCAAACACAATGGAAGTGACTCACCCAGAATCACACAGACATACAGTATTAGGACAGGCTTCAAATCCCTATCTCTTCAGGAAACCACAGATACCACTGTATTCACCATATCTTGGGGCACCTTGCAAGCAGGTTTCTCAGGAATATAATGTTATGGATGGCCCATGACTAGGGGACAGATTCAATGAAGGCTTTGTTACCCTATCTCTCTGTCACTGGGGACCATTCTCTAAAGATGGTGTTGGAGAGGGAGGAAAGATTAGGACAAGAGAATGAGGAGCAGAGGCCATAAAGAGGGAGAGGATACGTGGTAGTGACACCTGTTGGCAATGACTGAATGAGCATTATTATCTCTGCTAGCCAGAAAGAGAGGGGATGATAAAGGTGAGGGATACAAGCATCTGTAACATCTGTGTATATGTGGATATGCATGTGCACATGCATAGAGGATGTTAATACAGTTATATTGGGTAGTCTATATTTTACATATAATATACAAAATATATTTTACATATATACATAATATATTTTACATATAACATAATATGTTTTACATATAATATACATAATATCACCATGATATCAAGATTTTCAGTACTCTACTGATGCCTATGGATTCCTCTCTTCGTAATCTTAATACTGTAAAGATTCTGAAATCCAATGATATATTTGTGAAAATAAATATTTTTTCTATCCATATAAGTTTGTAGAACCTCTGATTCTATTCATGAATCTCAGGGTAAGGATGCCTAGCATAAATAGAAATGGATGGATGCATGGATGCATGGATGATATGAGTGTATGATGTGCATGAATATGTATATTATATTGCATGTATATGTGTATATAATCCTATTTGGTCCTATAAGTGTATACATACTGTATTGTATGTTTGTGAAACAGTAAATATATAAGTATTTCTTGTATGTTCATATATACATTTTCCCTCTAAGAACTTTAAAATACAAGACTCCTGCCAGTCCAAGCCTCATCCCTATACCCAGCGGTTTTCTGGGGAAATCTGAGGATCGCCTAGATTCTTCATAGAAAACTGAGCCAATAGGAGAAAACACAACTTTGATTTCAGGATAGTTCTCTGAGAGCTGGAAATGAGGTCAATGAATCAAGGGACATATCTTCCTTACATTATGACTGATAAGTAGCCAAGGATGATGGGAAAGGCCAGTGGATTGGGGATAATGGAACACATCAATCCAAAAGTATTTCCTCTCACGGCTTGGTGCAGAGGCAGGTATTCATAGAGAATTAAAGTCTTGCCCAGAGACACAACGTTTATGGAATTTCTCAGGAGTTGAAGGCTTTGGGGAGCTCATCTCCTGAGGTCAGCGTTTAGGAAATCTCCACCCTTGGTACCTGAAAGCAAATAGAAAGTCTCTGCTGCTAGGCCTATGGGATGGACAGAGGAGAGAGGAAAATATAAGGATAAGAGAGGAGCTGTCCTGGATCCTGCTTTAAGCTTAAACATTCATCTCCCAGTGTCTGGCTAAGAGATTCCTGAGAAGGACAGCTACAGGCCTCAACTGCCCAACCCAGCACAGGAGTCACTAAGAAGCTTCAGAGGAGGAAAGGAAGATCTCAGTCTGGGGCCTTTCCTTGTAATTCCCTGTCTTCCCTGGATCTGCTGAAGATTCTTTTGTAAGTTTAATCCTTTCTTTATCTATTTACATTGATAACCTCAATGTTCATGGGTGGAAAACTGAACAGTGTGGGGAAGGAAAGTCAAAAAGTTTCTATTGCTGGGGCAGCTGGGTACCATAGTGAATACAGCACCAGCCCTGGTGTCTCAAGCACCTGAGTTCAAATCCAGCCTCAGATACTTAACAAAAAACTAGCCCTGTGACATTGGGCAAGTCACTTAACCCCAAATGCCCTACCTTCCCCCATCAAAAAGGCAAAAAAAGTTTCTGTTGCAGTGTTGGGATGTTTCCCCTTGGAGTCAGGAGCAGCCCCCAACCTTCACTTGTTCTTTAATATGGCCCCCTGCGAGGGGGTGAGAGTGGGGGAATTTGTTTGAACTGCTTCAGAAATCCCTACACCCCAAGTGCACCAATGCCCTTCTTTGAATATCCCCAGTCCCAGCCTGTGTATCTCTGCGTGTGGACCCAATAATGCCTCAATTTTCTTCTATTCTCAATCTGTATGAACAGACACATCCTCTAACAGATATTTGAAAGAGAAACATGATTTCTCAATAAAGAGAAGCTGAAGCCACAGCAATGACCAGTCCTGACACCTGCAGTCACTCATATTCTGTGCTGGTCAATTACTCGGTTTGGCCCCTGAGGTGAGGATGTGCTGCTCCATCCTCCTCCCCTCTGCCCACACTCAGTACAATATCAGCTACTCCAAGGCTTGGACAGTTCCATGATCTTAGTATATTCCAGCACCAACCCCAGTGATGTGAATTATTCTGGGACCAGCATCTCCTCACAGTAAGTATTGAGTAAATGTTTATTGCAGTTGGCACAGAAACCAAATAAACAGATTCTCATATTTACTTCCCTCCTTTCCAGAGGTGGGTTACTATGGGTGTGGAACACTGTGTTCTGTGCTGTTGGATGTAGTTCATATGTGGTGGTTTGTTGAAGTATCTTTTTCCTCTTCTTTATGTTTCTTCTTTTATTTAAAAAATTGACTCTGGGTGGAGGACAGAAGGTGGAATAATAGAAATGTAAAAGAAAACGGTTTGATAGAAATGTTCTAATATTAATAAATAATGGATTCAGGAATGAATAAATATGTAAATGAAATAAATGCATAAGGTAATAAAGGTCAGTCTGCTGCATTGAATTAAGGGGTTCAGCCCACCTGTAGGCCTGTCCACATGGTTGTACAAGTAAGTCAAGCCCCCTTTACTCTTCTAGAGGCAAAGGAAGGGTGTGTCAGAGTGTGGTCACAGAAGGAAGGAGAGGCAAGGGCACCCTCTAACATCTCCAGGAGGGTCATGTCTACACACACTATCCCACCACGATAGGAAAAAGGGGAAAAGAGAATGGAACAAGAATTCATGAAGCACCTACTATGTGATGGGTGCATGGCAGGGCCAGCTAGGTGGGGAAGTGGACAGAGTGCTGGGCCTGGAGTCAGGAAGACCCATCTCTCTGAGTTCCAATCTGGCCTCAAGCAGGAGCTGTGGGACCCTGGGCCAGTGGCTCACCCTGTTTGCTTCAGTTGTTTCTTCTGTAAATTTAGCTGGAGAAGTAGATGCAAACCACTGCAGTGTCTGCCAGGACAACACCAAATGGAGTCAAGAAGAGTCAGCACAAGTGAAGAACAAGTGAACCACAAACCATGGCAAGCATTGTGTTACACACTGTAGAAATACTCTCCTTTGATATTCCTAAAACCCTGAGAGGAGGCTGCTCTCTGTGGTCCTGTTTTACAGGTGAGGAAGCTAAGGGACACAGATGTTAGGTGACCCGTGCAGGGTCACACAGCTAGTGTTCCAAACTAGATTTTAAATCATTTCTTACTCTGGGCCCAGGGCTCTTCTAACTGCTGCCTAGAGAGGCAGTGGGGAGGAGGCAGCTCTAACCTTTGTAATTAGAGGTTGGAGTAAATCTCTGGAGAAGTCCCTGATGCCCTTCTATGCCTCTATGTACCCAGGGAGTCTGAGAGGAGCCGGGCTTGCTGGGACTGGGACTGAGCACCATGGCCGTGACCCCCACACCTGGACAGCAAGAATATGTTTATGACAACGGAACAGAGAGAAGTGTCAATGGGAGTTTAGATTTGTCTGAACTTGTACATTTTGATTTGGATGGCTGGATGCGGATCCTTACTATGCTCATTGCGCTGCTTGGGCTGGTGGGGAACAGCACCGTCCTGTGGCTCCTGGGCTTCCGCATCCAGAGGAACCCCTTCTCTGTCTACATCCTCAACCTGGCCGCGGCCGACGCCCTCTACCTCTGCTGTGCCTTTCTGATGTCCCTAGCTCTACTGTTTAACTTTGTTTATATGTATGTCAAGCTCACGGTACTGTTCTTCCTCGCTGACACATTCTACACCGTGGGCCTGAGCCTCCTGGCTGCGATCAGCACCGAGCGCTGTCTCTCTGGGCTCTTCCCCATCTGGTACCGCTGTCACCGCCCCAAGCACACATCCGCAGTGGTGTGCGCTGTCCTCTGGACTCTGGGCCTCCTGCTCGATCTGTTTTATGCCTTTTTTGACCAAGTGCTGGGATATAGTCGCCTTTCCTGTTTCCCAGGCGAAGTCATCTTTATCGTGTTGTTCATCCTCCTCACCTGTGTGCTGTGCGTGTCCAGCCTGACGCTGCTGCTGCGGGTCCAGTGCAGCTCCCAGCGCCGGCAGCCCCCCAGGCTCTACCTCCTGGTCCTGCTCACAGTCCTCGTGTTCCTGCTGTTCGGCCTGGCCCCTTTGATTACATTTGTTTCGGAGCTCTTTACTGGGCATTTCATGCCTTTTTGGCTCCCTTGGCTCCTGGCCTGTGTGAACAGCAGCGCCAACCCCCTCATTTACTTCTTCCTGGGCAGTCAAAGGCATAAAAGGAGGGAACCGCTCAAGGTGCTCCTCCAGAGGGCCCTGGCAGACGACGAAAATATGGGGAGGGAATCAGGAGACATACCTTGCACCCACACTATGAAGACATCATCCTGAGGGTAAGAATGAGAGGAGCCCATGACATGAGCCCCCTGCCCCAAACCTAGATGCAGCACATTCCCCCCCTCTCTCCACACACTCCTTATGTTGGTGCCCAGGGTCTGAAATCTCAGTGTTGCACAAGCCTTTATTAAGCTCCTACTATATGCCAGACACTGTCCTAGGCACTTTGTCAATACCTCATTCAATCCTCAAGCTGTCCCTGCAAGGCAGGTGCTCTTTTGATATTTAATTTACACTAGATAGCTGAAGAGCAGTTGAGGGAAAACTGTTAAACTTTTTTAACAAGGGATGATTGTAAGTGACAAGAAGGTTTACAAAGCCCTTTACAGATTTTAAAATGGGCCCATTTCTTAGAGAGTGGACAGTGTGCTCTGTGTGGTGCCAGTTCAGGGCTGAGAGAGCATTAGATTCTCTCTCTCCCTCCCTCTCTCTCTCTCTCTCTGTCTCTCTCTCTCTCTCTCTCTCTCTCTCTCTCTCTCTCTCTCTCTCTCTGTCTCCCCTTTCCCCATATGTTCATTTCCTCTGCATATCCCAACATCACTCAGAAGCCAACAATAAAGCTAATTCCATCAGGGCTCGTCTTTGAGGCTCAAGGAGCAACTTGCCAGACTCTAAGGTCTTAGAAGCTGCCTGTCCTACCCATGATCCCAGCAACCCTGCATCCAGTCTGAGGATGGCCCCTCTCCTGCTTTCTACAGATGTGGGCTTGACCTCAGATTATATCTGTCCATGCCACCTCTAAGCCATGTCTCTATGTTCACAAAACTCACCCATACTTGTAACATATATATATGTATGTATGAAGTAAATGAGGGGGTTGGCGCTGCTGTTCACACAGGCCAGTAGGAACTGCTTTCTATTTGGTCTTAGTATCCCCACCAGGTAGCAGAGTTCCTGGATCTTAGCAGGTGTTTTACCAAAGGCTTCTTGATTGATGGACCTCCATTTAAGTGAAGAGCAAACTGGGGACTAAGACAGGGAAAGGGTCTTGCCCACAGTCACATGAAAATGCAGTGTTGAGGCAGGACTTGAACTCACATCTCTTCCAGGATCAAGGACAACACTCTATTCACTATATCATGTGGCACTTTATAAGCAGGTTTTCCAGGAAGAGAAAGTTATGGATGTCTCAGGTCTAGGGGACAGATCCAATGCAGGCTTTGTTACCCCATCTCTCTGTCACTGGGGACCCTTCCCAAAAGACGGTGTTATAGAGGGAGGAAACATTAGGACAAGAGAATGAGGAGCAGAGGCCCTAAGTGGGGAGAGGACATGTGGCCGTGAGTGCTGTTGACTGTGACTGACTGAACATCATTATCTCTGCTGGCCAGAAGGAGGTGTGGGGATAAAGGGGAGTACACAGTGCATGGATAGGTGTGCTCAGCAATACATACCTGTGTGGGCATGTGTGTAAGGAATACTTCTATAGATATATGTTAGTGTATATATATATATATCATATATATAGGACATATATATATATACATGTTATTATCTGAATATACATGACATCTCTGTATCATTAATCTTTCCTGTATTCTGCTGATGGTTTTGGACTCTTCTTTACAGAACAATTTTCTGATAATTGAAGAAAATACTGAATTACAGTTAGGGGTTATTGAAAACAAACTTATTTTTCCCATTAAATGTCACAGAAATCCAAAATCTATTCACGAATCCCGGGTTAAGAGGGCCTGGTATAAGCAGAAATACATGCTTGTGTGTAAAATCTGAATATATATTAAATGTTATGTCTATGTGGGTTAATGTATATTCTTTATTTTGTCAATGAATAAGCACATATTACATATAGGTATGTGAGAGCATATATATGTTTGCTTGAAGAACCTTATAGTCCAGCATCACTATAAGTCCAATCCTCACCCCTTTACCCACCTGCAGTCTAGGGATACATTGGGCTCTTCAAGATTCACCATGGGATGGGGGAGGACATAGGAGAGAACAGATTAGGGACAGGTTATACAGTGGGATGGCTGCTTGGAGGTGCTGGGGAGGGGAAAGATGGGGAGAAAATTTGTAACTCAAAATCTTGTGGAAATGTGATGTAAAAAAGAAAATAATTTAATTTATTTATTTTAAAAAAATAAAGATTCGCCATGGAAACCTGAGCCAACAGGAGAAACACAAGTTCACTTTCAGAAAAATTCTATCAGAGCTAGAAATGGAGCTAATGTACCAGGGGGCACACAAGGATATGTCTTCCCTAAACTGCAGGAAACATGACTTATAAGTACCCAAAGACGATGGGAAAGTGGATTGGTGACAATGGGCCACACCCCTCCAAAAGGAAGTCCTCTAGTGTCTTGGTTCGGGGGCAAATGTTTGGGGAGAATTGAAGTCTACAGAGCCACATCATTAATGGAGTTTATGGGGAGCTGAAGGATTTGGGGAGTTCATCTCCTGAGGTGAATGGATAGGAAATCCTTACCCTTTGTGCCTGAGAGGAAATAGAAAAACTCTGCTGCTAGGCCTATGTGATGGGGAAAGGAGGTGGTACCCAGGGTCCTGCTCTGAATCCATCCCACCGTGTTTGGTCAGGAAATTCCTGAGAAGGTCAGGTATGGGTCTCAACTGCAGGAACAGGCACAGGAGTCAGCAGGACCTTGGAGACAGGGAAAGGAAGTTCTGAATCTCGGCCTTTGGTTGCACTTCTTTGTCTTCCCTGGATCTGCTGAAGATTCCCCTGTGAGTTTAGTCCTCTCCTTATCCACTGACATTGATCCCCTCTAGGTGCACAGCTCGGAGACTGGTCAGTGTGGGGAGATAGCCTCACTAAAAGTTCTGCTGCTCTTTTCTGTTTCTCCTCTTGGGAACAGGAGCAGCCCCCAACTTTCAGACACTTTTTTCATATGGCCCCAGCAGGGAGAAGGGGTTTTGTTTCGGGAGCTTCAGAAGGGGCTGAGGGGGTTCCCCACCATCTACCCTGAGGATTTGGGTCAGAATTAGTGGACCCCATGTCTCCTTGTTCTTCTCCTATTCTCGGTCTCCATTAACAGCTCCATCCTTATTGTTCATAAATCACATCTTTTGTCAACAAAAAGTCACTGAAACCATAGCAATCATCAGTCCTGATACGTACACTTAGTCAGGTTCTGTGCTGGTCAGTTACCTGGTTGGGCCTGAGGTGAGGACCACCTGCTGCACCCTCTCTCTGCCCACTGGCAGGACAATATCATCTGCTTCAGGGCAGGGACAGCTTCTTTGTCTTTGTATTCTTAGCATGAAATGTAGTGGTGAAAATTACTCTGGGCCCAGAATGTCAAAGCAGTAAATATTGAGGTGGAGCCTATTGCCTGAACTAGCTCTGTGACCTTGGGCAAGTCACTTAAACTCAATTGCCTTGCCTTCCCACCTTCCAAAAAAGAAAAGTTTCTTCCAGATTGGAAGACAAAAAAAATATAAAGAGATGATTTCATTTGCTTCCTTTCCAGAGGTGGGCAATCATGGGTGTGGAATGCTGTAGTGCATGGTTGGACTTAATTCATATGATGCTTAGTTCTGCTAATACACTTTGGCTCTTTTTTTTCTTTGATTTTAAAAAATTACTTCTTAACAGACACTTTGTTGAACAATAAAACCCACGCAAATGGAAAAGTTGTTGATAGAAGTTTGAAAATTTGAATAAATGAACAAAGGAATTAACTTATGAATTAATGAGTAACAAATAAACATAAGCAGAAATACATTAAATGAATAGAGAAATCTCTGCTGTGTTGAATTAAGTGGTTCAGCCCATCCTTGGGCCTGTCCACATAGGGGGTAGAAGGAAGCCAAACCCCTGTACCTTCTGCAGTCTAAAGAAAGAGCAGAAGAGAGAAGATGACCAAGGGTGAGATGGAAGGGGTTCAGGGAGGAAAGGACAGAAAAGGGGACCCCAGGTTTCTCCACAAGCCTCATTTCTATACCTCACTGTCAAATCATAACAAGAGAAAAGGAATGTGGAGAATTAAAAAGGCTTTTTAAGGGCCTACTGTGTGCCAGGGACAGTCCTAAACACTTCACAAATATGATCTCAGTTGATCCCCTGAAGAACCTATGAACTTGGTGATAATAATTGCCTCATTTTACAGTTGAGGAGTCTGAGGGAGACTGATGTTAAGTGACTTGTCCAGGGTCACACAGCTAGCAAGTAACTGAGATTGGATTTGAACTCAGATCCTCCTGACTCCAGGTGCCCATTGCTCTGGGCAGATGAGAGCTCCCTAACTTGTTAGAGACTCCTTCACCTGGGGAGTCAAGTCTAGGGTCTCATGGGCCAACAGCCCAGAGGAAGGCTGCTCTACAAATGCAACTGTCACTGTCCTGAAGAGGAGAGGAAGAGAAAATACATCCTGCAATGGGCCTTGTCTCCTTTCCTCTTCTTGTGAGCCTCTGTTAATAAGGCAGAGTCAGGGGTCACACACCTCAAGGCTCCATGAGCCATGCTCCTCACCTTGTCTTGTTCTCTCAGGCTTCATCCACAAGGTTCCTTTAGACCTAGTTCCCCCATAGGCTGGCCCTGAAAACAGGACATTCCAGCTCAGCCATGTTCTCCTCCATTCCCTGCTAATGCTCCCTTACCCCTCTCCTGCCCTTCCACCACCACTCCCATAATGGGCCTTCAGTTAAATACTTCCCTGCCTCTAAGGGCCAAGCCTAGGGCTGGACATCCTCCATCCTCAGCTTGGCTCCATCTCCCTGAGACTCTGTGTTCCTATTCTCTGGGACTCTCTCAATTCCAATATCTCCTTCACTCTGCATGACCCAGGTCTTGAGGAGGGGAGGTATTGTAGGTATTACATGAGAGGGTGCCCCCTAATGAGACCAGAGCAGGGGGAGGGGACACATCATCTCACAGACATACATATCATGCCCCCCCACCCCCACACACACACTTAGGTATATTCTAAACTGTAGAATGTCTCTAATTTCTGGTGTTTTTTTGTAATAAATTGTATTTGTTTTCTTGTTTACACCATTCATTTCCATGAGATTTTTGAATTACAAATTTTCTCCACGTCTTTCCCCAACCCCAACCCCAAAATAGTGATCCCACTATAGAGCCCCTCCCTTGGTCTGCTCTCTAACTTTCTGGTAGGGCAGGGAGGGTCTCCCTACCCAAGCCCCTGTATATCTTAATTCCTAGTTGCAGGTATTGCAGAGCTTTAAATTCTAGATTCTTTCAGATTCCTCCCTTGTCACCCACCCCCGCTAGAAGGACAACTAATTCAATACAGGCTATGTAGATGTAATTATACAGGACATCTTCATAGTGGAAATATTGTAGCAGTGATCATATGTCCCTCCTTCCTATTGCTCCCCCTCTTGTTCTGTTCTCTGCCCTGTCCCTGTCCCTTTATTGAAGAGTGAGCATCCAGCATCCCTCCCCCAGGCCCTGCCCTCCCCTCCATCATCTCACCTTTCATCCCCATGCCTCCTACTCTCTTGTGTGGCATGATGCCCAGTTTAGAGTTTATGCTATTTCTTCCCTAAGCCAGATTCAATGA
>CM053601.1:192673617-192705489 GCA_028646575.1 Pseudocheirus occidentalis | reverse complement strand
GATTTTGAGATTCTTTTTCCATCTGAGAAATTCAACTTTTTAAGGCATTCTTCTCCTCATTGGCTTTCTGGGCCTCTTTTGTCATTCAAGCTAATCTATTTTTTAACGTGTTGTTTTCTTCAGTCACGTTGTTGACTCTCTTTTCATGATTTTCTCCCATCATTCTCATTTCTCTTCCCAATTTTTCCTCTACTTTTCTAATATGGTTTTCAAAGTCCTTTTTCAGTTGGTGTATAGCTTCTAGGCAATCTTCGAGTATCTTGGAAGCATTTGGTGTGGGAGTTCTGACTGTGTTGTCTTCCTCCCGTTCCATTCTTTGATCCTTTTTGTCTGCAAAAAACGATTCTAGAATTTTATTGCTGTTCTTATTTTGCTTCCTTTTCCTCGTGTTGGCTGGTCAATTAATTGGTTGTTTTTTGTTTTTTTTTTTTAGCTTTGTGAAGCTCTTCTTCCAGTGGGAAAGCTCTGTTCCAAATCGCTGGACTTTTCCCAGCTGCTGGAGCTATCAGGGGGTGTTGCAGCCCCCTGCCCAGCTTTGGCTTGCTGAAAGCACTCCCCAGGAACACCACCCAGGACCACGATCCAGATCCAGGCCGCTCAACCCCCGAGCCCTTGGCCCTGATCAATCAACTCAGCCCACCCTGTGGGATCCACAGGCTGTGAAGCAGCCCAGTGGGGGCAGCTGCTGGTTATAGCAGTTACTGCCCTTCCCCCACTGCTTCCTTGCCCTGGGAATAGATTTGCCGAACTGCTTTTCCTCCCCCAAATTTAGCTTGAAAGCTTCACTCACTTTCAGTGACCTCTCATCCTGGCTTAGTAGATGTGAAGATCCCTCCAGGTGCAGTAGATCTTCTCTGAAGTAGACTCACGCTCTGGCTTGGGTGGCTCAGCTCCTCCTGACTTCCCTGGAGCCTGGCTGCTTGCAGTTTCAGGCTAGGCTGGTCTTGGTTCCCAGCCAATGTGATGAGCCCCTTCTGCTGAGCTGCCTTTATCTAATCCCTATTTTTCATGTCTTGGTAGATGTGGAGTTGCTGGAGGCATTGTAGATCTTCTCTCTTGTAGACTGGCTGCAGCTTGGCTCAGCTCCTCCCCATCTGCCCTGAGGCCTGGCTGTGGTTTCAGTTACAGGCTGGGCTGGCCTCAGCTCTCGTCCTGCCGTGATGATTCCCTGCTGCCAAGCTGCCTTCCGTGAGAGATGTATTTTATGTATTTTTGTGAGTTTGAGAGTCCTAGAATTTGTCCAGGGTCATATTTTATGGGTGTTTAGGGTGGCTGTGTGGGAGCTGCAGATCCTTGCTGCTTCTACACTGCCATCTTGGCTCCGCCCCCAGAAGTCCCTTCTGGTACTTTTTTTTTACCTGCTATGTATTAATTCTGTTAGTCTTGATGTGTGCTGGTACTGTCAGGACAGCTGTCCCCTACTCTCTGCACATGTGGATTTGACCTTACACCACATCTATCTACGCCACCTCTGAGCCATGTCTGTAGATGTACAGAGCTCACACTCACGTGTATCCTGTATGTGCATTGTTCTAAACCTACCTACAGACATGTGATCACTAAGCCAAATCTATAGGAAGTTCTTGAGAGAGAACCTACTTCATGTTTTCTCTCTTCATCCCCAGCAACAGGAGAGTTCCTGGCTCTTAGGAGGCACTTCACAAAATACTACTTGATGGAAGGAACTTCATCTGAGTAAAGAGCAGAATGAGAGTAGAAAAGTGACTTCACACACACACACACACACACAGAACTACCACATTGAGGCAGAATTTGAACCAAAATCTCTCCTGGGATTCAGCATACTGCTCTAGTAATTGCGTCATGATGGACCTTGTAAGCACCTTTCCCAGGAATACTGTGTTATGGATCCCAAATGACTGGGGAACAGCCACCCCATCTCTCTGCCACTAGGAATCCCTGCTAAGATATTAGGCTGTAAAAGAAGGAAAGAGAAGCCCTAGAGACCTTGGAGAGAGTGAGAGGAGCAGAGTCAGGTTCTGCTGTTGGGGATGACTGACCAAGCAGCTCTATTTCTGCTTGCCTGCAGGAGAGGTTGTGACAGGGGCCAACAGACATAAGTGAAAACAAAGATAATCTCCCTCCCTCCAAGGCCACAGAACATCCAAAATCTATTCAGGGACTCCAGGTTAAGAGTGCCTGGCATACCCAGAAATATAAGCATGTATGTAAGGGGACATGACTATATACATACATATATGTTATGTTGCATACGTGTTTGTGTGGATTCCTATATGTTCTTATAGGTGTGTGTGTGTGTATATATATATATGTATATATATACATATATATATACACACACACTGTATATATATATATGGCAGGTGTAATATTTCTGAATGAATCAATATATATACTTATATTGATTATATGTCTTTGTAAGTGTATACAGTTTTTTTCCTCATCACAACCTTAAAAATCCAGTTCTCCTGCCACTCCAAGCCTCACTCTAAGACCCACCTGTGTATAAAAACTCTGAGGCACTTGGATCTCCCTGGACAGCTGAGCCAACAGGAGAATACCCAATTTCACTATCAGAAAAATTATGTGAGGGTTAGAAAGGGAGCTGATGAACCAGGTGGCCCACAAGGCTTATTTTTTTCTGAAGTTCCTTGAGGAACCAAGACTGATTAGTATCCAGGGATAATGGAAAGACCAGTAGATTGGAGACAATAGACCAGACCAACCCAACAGTACTTCCCCTAAAGTCATTGTGTTTAAAGAGAATCTGGGTTTTTACCAGAAAAACACCACTAGTAAATTTTATCTGGATTTGAAGGCTCTAGGGAGTGCATGACCTGAGGTTAGCATTTGGGAAATCCCCACCCTTGGTGCCTGAAAGCAAATGGAAAGTCACTTTTCCTAGGCCTCTACAATTGGGAGAAGAGGGAGGACAATATAATGGAAGAGAGGAACTGTCCTCAGTCCAGCTCCCACCCCACCTCTCAAGTCCCAGTGTTAGGCAGGAGATTCCTGAGAAGGACAAGTACAGGCCTGAACAGTAGAACCAGACACAGGAGTCCAGGAACACGGAGAGGAAAAAGGGAAGTTCTCAGTCCGGGACTTTTCCTTGTAAGGCTTTGTTATCCTTGGATCTGCTCAAGATTTGTTGCAGTTGGTCAGGTTCTGTGCAGGTCAGTTACCTGGATTGGCCTGAGGTGACCTCCTGCTGCTTCCTCTCAGTACAGTATCAGCTACTTCAGGGAAGGGACAGCTCCATTGTCCTTGTATTCCCAGAACCAAGCCCAGTCATGCAAATTATTCTGGGCTTAGTCTCTCAAAAGAATCCGTATCTAACAAGACTTTGCTGCAGTTTGAAACAGGAAATCCGTAGAGAGATGGTGCACATCCTTCCCTCTCTCCACAGGGGAGGGCCTGTGGATGTGGAACCCTGGGCAGTAGAACCCTGGGACTGAGTTTATATGAGGGATTGTTGGGCCAAAATGTTTTCTCTTCCTTTTCATTCTGTGATATTTAAAAATTGGGTCTATGGGAGGCACAGGAAATAGAATAAAAGTTATGTAAACAGGAAATGTATTGAAAGAACTTGTAAAACACAAAGAAATAAATGGATGAATTAGTTGTCTAGCCCTGCTCTTCCCCATCTGGTGCAGGTGTCACATCCCCAAGCTCACATCTGTCCTGCCTGTTCTGGGTAATGGCTCACACTGTTTGTTCTTACAGGCTTCCTGACCATTTCTGTGAGGGGCTCCTCATCATCCTGGTCACGTGGTTCTTCCTCGTTGCTCTTGCACTGTGTGTATCCAGCCGGACTCTTCTGCTGAGGGTCCAGTGCAACTAACAGACCCAGCATCCCCCAAGCTCTACCTCCTGGTCCTGCTCACAATTGTCATGCTCCTGCTCTGTGCCCTGCCCCTGGGGATGGAACATGTAATGGAGACTTTAGGCTTAAATTTCAAGCCTAATTGGCTCAATCAGCTCCTGACCTGTGTGAACAGTAGTGAAAACCCTTTGATTTACTCCTTCCTGTGGAGAAAAAGACATAAAAGAGGGAAGGACTGGCTGCTGAGGGCCCTGGGGGATGACCAGGAGTGGGGAGGCCAGATCAGGGATGACCCACACAGCAGCAGCCCAGAGACGTTATCCTGAGGCTAGAATAAAATTCTCAGACTTGGGAGCCCATGAAACAAGCCCTCTGCCACAAGCCCACCTGTGCTCCTCTACGTACCTGCAAGTGAAACCCAAATACCCCCAATCTCTTAAATTTCTTTTAGGGATTTGAATTCTTAGTAAACATTTTTAAGTGCCTGCTGCATGCTGGGAACTGCACTTGGACCCAAACCCAAATCTCACTACTTTGAGGCCCACCATATTTTGGCCCCTCATATTTTTCTTTTCTCTGTCCTAAAACCCTGTGCTAGCAAGCTTATTTAGAAACAGCTTAAAGCATAGCCCTGCGGAAATTGCCCGAGGTGTGATCCCCTGACACCCCCTCCCCCCTTCTTCCTGAATCAGCACAGCGTACAAGGATCAGCCCCGGGGATATGGTTATGGTGCAGGTTCATCTTCAGAAAAGACCACCCCACCCTGTTCTGTTCCATTGACCAAGCAGGGTCTCCTCACTCTTCACCCAGAACATGACCACAGTCTATTCTGTGAAATTGACTATTCTCCACTCCCCCTTACCCAATGACCCTCCACCCTGTACCCTCCACCATGTTCTAGGAGGGACCCCAAGTGCCAGGAAGGTTGGGCCCTTGTACCCTTGAGCCATATTCCCAAATTAGCCCTGAGCTATAGATCTAACCAATGGCTGTTCTTGGCTTCTGTACATTACCGCTTCTGCTAGCTCCCCTCTCCAATTGTGCCTTTTCTGGTTTGAGCCCATTTAAGCACAGCTTGGGCCTTCAGTTGGGGTGGCATGATTTGAGTTTCCACTCCAGGTAGTGGCAGCTTCATCAATAAATCCACAGTTTAATTGACCTCGAACCCAAGTCTAACTTTGTTCTTATGCTCTGTGCAATGTAATAATCACTTTACAAATATTTCATTTAATCCACAATATTACTGGGAGGTACATGGTCTCATGATCCCCATTTTACAGTTTAGAAAGGTGAGGCAGACAGAGGTTCAGTGATTTGTCCTGGGTCTCAAAGCCAAAACGTATCTTAGACTAAATTTGAATTCAGGTCTTCCTGACTCCAGGCCCAAGGCTCTGGGAACACTGGAACTCCTAGCTAAATGTGGGCTCCAGGATTTGCCATGGCCTCATGTGTCACCAGCCCAGAGGAGGGCACTCCACAAGAGGCCACTGCCCCTGTCCTGAGCAAGAAAGGGAGAGGAAAGACATCCTTCAGGGCATCTTATCTCCTGCCCTTTCCTTGTCAATCTCTGTAAATGAAGGAATAAAGTCAAATCTCAGACTCCTCAAAATTCCTTGGGCCATGTTCTCTCAGACTTAATGTATGAGCTTCCTATAGGCCTCCTCCCCTCCTCTTGCCCTGAACACAGGAGACTCTAGCTCAGCCCTGCTCCACACACACAGATACCATTCCCCTCTCCTGCTTCCTTCTGTTGCCCTCCCAAATCAGTAGCTGAGCTAAGTATTTCTCTGCTCTAAAGGTCAAGCCTGGGGCTCAGCATCCCCTCTTGTGTTCATTCTGTTTCTCCAGGTCTCAGTCTCTCTGAATCTCTGTAGTTCTCTGTCTCAGCGATTCTCTTTTTATTTTAATTTATTTTTCTATTTTTTATTTTTGGGGGGAAATTGGGGTTAAGTGACTTGCCCAAGGTCACACAGCTAGTTTGTGTGTGTGTGTGTGTGTGTGTGTGTGTGTTAAGTGTCTGAGCCTGGATTTGAACTCAGGTACTCCTGACTCCAGGGCTAATGCATTGTTTACTTTGCCACCTAGCCTCCCCTGAATACACTGCTAACAAAGATGAAATTAAAGCAATCATAAGGAAGTTTTTGCCCAATTATATGCCAACATATTTAATAATTCAAGTGAACTGGAAAAACATTTGCAAAATTATAAATTGCTGAGATTATCAGAAGGGTAAAATATCTAAATAGATCTGTTGTAGACAAAGTAATTGATGTGTGCATGTATACATAGACATTTACAGACATTATACATACATACATACATACATACATACACCTATTTCTGCCTAATGCATCCATCTCTAGGGCGTAAAGAGGGAAGAAAAAAGGTGATAAAAATAAATTTACATATGATTTTTGTTTCATATTTTAGGGCAATATCAAGTTTCACATGACAGAATTGCATTTTGATGTGCAATCACCTTTTATATTGAACAATGTTATTGAAACACTTGCTTTGTTTTCTGAATTGAAAAAGAAATATTTTTAACAGGTAAAAATTAGGAAAAAAAAACGAATTTCAATAGGCCATAAATGAAAAGCACCAGGACAAGATGGATTTACAAGTAAATGCTATCACACTTTTAAAGACCCACTAATCTGGCAGCTAGGTGGCACAGTGAAAAGAGCAACAACTCTGGAGTCAGGAGGACCTGAGTTCCAATTTGGCTTCAGACACTTAAGACTTACTAGCTATATGATCTTGGGCAAGTCACTTACCCCAAATTGCCCTGTCTCCCCCTTCAAAATAGGAAAATAAATGACAATTAAAAATTAAATGCCAACTAATTCCAATAATAAATCCAATCTTTGGAATAAGATTTAAAGAAGGGATTGTACCAAACTCTTTTTATGAAAAAAATATGATACTGATGCTAAACCAAGAAGAGCAAAAATAGACAATGAACATTCTAGACCAGTTTCATTAATGAATATGGAAGCAAAAATCCTGAATGAACTGGCTAAAAATACAATCATATATTAGGAAGCTCATAAATTATGACCAAGTGGGATTTATATGACTTTTACAGGGATGGTTTGACATAAATAAAGCTCTTAGCAATTGCTATCAAATTAACAAAAATCATGTGATTATATCAACAGATGCTAAAAAAGGTTTTGATAAAGTAAAACAGTTGAAAGTATTGGTATAAATCGATTTTTCCTTAAGTTATGAAAAGGATTTATCTACAGCCATCAGCAAGCATTGTCTGTAAAGCAGAAAAACTAGAAGCCTTCCCAGTAAGATCAGGGATGAAATAAGGAGGCCCAATATCTCCAGTATGATTAAACATTGTGTTGGAAATCCTTGCAATAACAATAAGAGGGGAAAAGGAAAAGAAGGAATCAGAATATGGACTAAGGCAATAAATCTGTGTATTTGTAGAGAATTTAATGACACTCTTGGAAAATCCCGAAGACTCATCTACAGATTCAGTTACAGGATAATTTTAGCAAATCAGCAAGATGCAAAGGAAATGCCCATAAATCACCATTAGCCTTCCTACATATAACAAACACCCTTCAACAAGAGATAGGAGGAGGAGCACTCGACCCTCCCGCCCAGTTCAAAGGGTTTCCAGGGACAAAGAAAGCAACAGAGCCTAGCAGAGGCCTAGCAGCAGGCATAAAATTTTCACTCAGTGGTTCTGGAAACTAGATGATGACATTAAGACAGAGCAACTAGAGCTGTGTCACATCCCAGCAGAGGAAACAGCTGGGATGACAAGAAGCATTCTAGGCTTGCTGTGGTCAGCAGCCTTGGGTGAGGTGGGGGAGGGTCGCTTGAAAGGCTTGCTCTGCGGTTTCTTGGGCTGTGCATTAAGAGCATCCTCAGCCTGCTGTCGTCTGATTCTCTGGATGGCTCTTCTAGGCCATGCCCTCCCCGTCCCACCGTGGGGTGACTGCTGTTGGCAGTGCCATAATGCCATGTGTCATTCCCCGAGGTCTCTCCCAGATCTCAGATTAGGTGACTCTCTGACTTTGACAGGTTCTTTCAGACATTGGCTCTTCCACTTTTCATTTCAAGGCTGTGTGATTTCTCTGACCCCCATTTCCTGCTTAAAGTCAGGCTCTGCCGGGTTTGCACTGCGAACACCGTGGTCTCTCCATTCCTTGTTAAACTGATTCCACATTCTGCCTTGAAATGACTGGGCTTCTATTCCTTTAAAGACCATGGTGCTGAGGCTCATGGCTGCTCCAAGCACTGAGAGCTATTTGTCCACCCCTTTACCATCTGCCCCTGAAGGTGTCCAGGCTGATCCAACAAAAGTAAGGAAAAGGAAAGGAGGCTTATTTAGCCTATTTAGCAGTCAGAGAGAGAGCTCTTGGTTTTTAGGTCCCATTCTCGTAAGACAAAGGTACGACTCATGACTCTGGTAAAAGGAGCCATACTGAGAGGGGCAGGGATCTACCAGCCTTACTTGGGAAGTGTTGACTCCAACCCACAAATTTCCCTAGAAATGTGTGACTCCCAAAGAGTTATAAGAGAAGGGAATGGGAAGAGGAGTGAGGATTAGAACTGGGAGCCCTTCTTGGTGGTTTAAAAAAAGGCCTCAGGAATTACCATCATTGTAATGCCTCCCCATCCTGAAAAGGGTGACTTCCTCAGCTAGAATGTGGGTGGCAGGAAGGCTTTCACCATCACAGGACTTAGGAGGCCAAGGAAGAAGTTGTACAAACAACAGTAAAAAACCAACAACGTCATGAATTATTGGAATAATCATTAATGGTAGTAGAGGACACAACGTAGCCAAGCAGTTTCTCCTTACTGGAAGGTTACATTGGGTGTGAGAAGTACAGAATGCTTGCTTTTGAAAAGTCAGCAAAATAAGTTAGACAGTCCAAATGAGGACTGCTCTTTGTCCCTTTTGTGATGGCTGAGATACAGAGTTCATCGTGCCTGGTCTCATAAAAATGTATTATCTTTGTGTTTAGTTCTCTTATGGAGTTCATCGAGGGAGGGAGTAAATTCTCTAAAAGAGTTGGGTTTGGTGGACTGGATTTATGCCCCCTTAATGCCCTATGACCAGGCCTTGTGGAGAACCAATGGTCTCACCTGAAGGGCATGAGACTTTGGCTAATGCCTCCCCTGCAACACCATCAGACCGGGTAAGAACAGTGGAATTTGACCAAGAGGTCAGGATATCTCTAGACACTGTCCTAGCAAGAATGACTGTCCACTAACATAGGCATCCTGAAGGTGGCTAGAAGGGGCCCCCCACCTTCTAACCTCATTAGGAGGTAGTGGGCCCCAACACTTTGTACTCCATGAGATTGTTGAGATTATCTCTTTAAAAATCTTTTTAAATTTCTCTCTAAAGTCTAGCCCTCGAGGTTGCTATTACATCTATACACCAACATCTGGGACTTGGACATAAAGGGCCCTTCAATTCTGCCCTAGTCTGAGGTATCTTCCAAAGTCCCTGGACCACTTAGATACTGTGGCTGATAGACAGTTGGCAGCCATAATATCATCACAACAGGACTCTCCAAAATACATCCATAGGGATACTACAGTTGCTAAGTAGACCACTAAGAAAGCTGGTTCATGTAAGTAGCATGGAAAAAGGCTTGGATCCTAGAAGCGTTGAAAGCTGCTTTTTCTCTAGTGAGATCCTGAGTCCCCTTTAAACAGCCCTGTGTAGAGGGTAAGGAAGGCAGAGGGTGTCTGGAATCTGCCAGTGGGTTCCAAGGAGCTGAAAGAAGATATTGTCTTCCTGGAACCTTTCCTGATCTCCTCACTGTGATGGGCAAGGTGGCCCCAGATCTAGGGAGGAAGAAAGCATTTACAAAGTACCTATCACTGTGCTAAGGGCTTTACCAACATTATTTCTTTTGGTTCTCACAATCCTAGCAGGTAAGTGTTACAATTAGCACCTTCATTTACTATCTGAGGTAACTGGGGCAGCCAGTTTATATGACTTGCCCAAGGTCACACATCTGATGTGTCTGAGGTTAGATTGAAACTTAGATTTTTGCAAACTGCAGGCCCAGTGCTCCATTTACTCTGCCAGATGCCTGTCTCTTGAGTAGTGGCATGCTTTTATACACATTCTCAATGATGTCATTTTTTAGTCCTATGACAGACTTATCAGGAACAATTCACTCTCATCTGGGAAGGAATTCAAGATGCACTCATCCTTCCCCCGAACTACCTATTCTCTCTATGGCACTGCAGTTCTCTGATGTGCAGAGAACTGAAAGACACCCTGTTTTCTGTGGGTACTGATGGGCTCACAGAGGCAGAAGATCTAGCTTTGATGGTAGCACTCATAAGGAACATGTGGTCAGGATGGCAATTCTTGTTTGTCTTTTCTTAACATAGTTGAGTTTTTCTGAAATTACATATAAAAACAATTTTTAACATTCACTTTTTAAAATATCGAGTTCCAAGTTCTCTCCTTTCTTCCCCACCCAATGAGAAGGCAAGCAATTTGATACAAGTGACACGTGTGCCATCAGACAATATTTTCATGTTATTCATGTTACGAAAGAAAACACAGCCAAAAAAGAAAGAAAAAACCTTTTAAAGTCTATTTGAATCTGCATTCACACTCCATCACTTCTTCTTCTGGAGATGAATAGCATTTTTCATCGTGAATCCTTCAGAACTGTCTTGGATCATTGCATTGCTGAGAATAGATAAGTCACAGTGGATCAGCACACGATATTGCTGTTACTGCATACGATGGTCACCTAGTTCTACCTAGTTCACTTTGCATCAGTTATTGTAAGTCTTTCCAGGTTTTTCTAAGACCTGCTTGTTTTTCATCTTTTATAACCCAGTCATATTCCATTACATTCATATACCACTACTTGTTCAGCCATGATGGACATCCCCTCAATTTCCAGTGTTTTGCCACCACAAAAAATGCTGTTATAGATATTTTTGTACATGTAGGTAGTGGAATTGCCCAGTAGTGGAACTGCTGAGTCAAAGGGTAAACTCAGTTTTATAACCCTGTAGTCATTGTTCCAAATTATTCCCCAGAATGGTTGAATCAGTTCCTAACTCTATCAACAATGCATTAGTGTCCCAATTTTCCCACATTCTCTCCAGCATTTATCATTTTCCTTATCTGTCACATAATCCAAGTTGAAAGGTGCAGGGTCACACAGAAGGTCCATTCTATGAAAATATGGCATTCAGCCCCTTTAGCTGCAGAGAATGAGATTTTTTTTTAAATAACCCTCAAGGATTCTCCAAGAAAACCATCATCCCACATTCAAAGATTTAAATTTTTTTTTCTCTCTTTGCTTAGTTTTGTTTTTCTATTTCTTTTTAAGTTTTGCTATAGCTTACATTTCTGGAAATTATTTCAAATAAGACTGGTGATGTTATTTTAGACCTGTAATATCTGACTCTTTGTGATCCTATTTTGTAAAGATACTGGAGTGGCTGGAGAAGAAAACGGCAAAGTCCTCCAGTATGCTTGCCAAGAAAACTCCAAATCGGATCCTGAAGGTCAGACACATCCAAACAGCAAAAGAGCAAGAGCAACAGAAATGAATGTTGAATTCTTTCCTGAATGGCCTGTCATTGAATTGTGCTGTGGCATTGTGATCAGGAAAAGCATGTTTACTATTGCTGTTACACACACACACACACACACACACACACAAACACACACAGAGACACAGAGACCATATACATATTTGTTGTTTTTCTTAACAAATTATCTCTAACATTCTTTTTTTAATTGAATTTCAATTTCTCTCCCTCCCTTCTGTCCCTCTCCTGCTCATTGAGAAGGCAGGAAACTTTATCTCAATTATACATGTGAAATCATGAACCCATTTAACAAGAAAAGGTCAAAATGACTTAGACATAAAGGAAGACACCATAAATAAATGAGAAGAATATGCAAGCATATTACCTGTCTAATTTATGGATAAGAGATGAATTTATGAATAAAGAAGAGACAGAGAGCATTGTGGGATGCAAAATAGATAATTTTGATTACATCAAATTGATAAAAGGTTTGTATGGATAAAACCATTCCAACAAAGATTAGAGGGGAACTGGAGATGAAGGAAAAATGTGTAAACACTTTCTCAGATTGAGATTTCATATTTTAAATATATAGAGAACTTAGTCACTTTTCTAAGAATATGAGTCATTCTCCAACCGATGAATGCCCAAAGGATATCAGCAGGCGGTTTTTGGAAGCTATACATAATCATATAAAAATGCTCTAAATCATTATTGATTAGAGAAATGCAAGTTAAAACTATTTTGAGGGGCTATCTCACACCTATCACATTGGCTAAAATAACACAAGGGTAAAATTATAAATGTTGGAGGAGATGTGGAAAAGTTGTGAGATTCACAAACTGTTGGGTAGAAAAGTGAACTGATCCAACCATTTTGGAGCAATCTGAAATTTTCCTGAAAATGTTACAAAACTATGTATATACCTTTGATCCAGCAATACTCTTATTAGGTCTGTTTCCCAAGATGATTGGGGGACAAGAAAAAGTACCTATATATTTTAATATATTTGTGGCAGCTCTCTTTATGGTGGCAAAGAACTGGAAACTGAGTGGATGCCCATCAGTTGGGGAATGGCTCACCGAGTTGTGGTATATGGAGGTGCTGGAATACTACTGTACTCTAAGAAATAATGAGCTAGTTGATTTTAGCAAAGCATGGAAATAATTGCATGAAACAATGAAGAGTGAAATGAGCAGAACCAAGAGAACATTGGGGACAGTAACAGCAATGCTGTTTATTTGAAGAATAACTATGAAGAGCTAAGTTATTCTGAGCAGAGTAAATATTCAGCCAACTTCGAAGGACCAATGAAGGAAGATACTCTCTACCTCCAGAAGAAGAACTGCTAAATAAAAGTATGCATACTGGTTTTTACACTTTTCAATAAAAAATGTATGTCAAACTTCATTGATTCCCTTCCTTTTTACAGTAAAGTCCTTGCCTAATTTCTCCAGCCCTGTTCCTGGTCCACAAGTCTTTTCACTTCCCCTTCCCTTCTGGATAAGAGTGAACAAAATTCCTTGCACATCTTCCCTCCTGAGTGGCAGCCAGTGCACCCTTCTCTTTCTTCCCCCTCTCCCCAATATGCTTCCATCTCCTGCTATGTATACCAAGAAATCCATGCCGTTGCCAAGAGTCTGGGTTCTGTAAATAATGATGACCTGAAACACAGCCCAAAGAATATTTCCATACACACAAGAGATAGTAAAGTGGTTTATATAGAAGCATGAATCTATTTTAAGCTATTTCTCCTCCTCCTCCTCTCTCTTCTCTTCCTCCTTTCTTCTTTTTCTTCTCCTTCCTCCTTCTTGCCCCCTCTCTTCCTCTCCCTCTTTCTCTTCTTCTCCCTCTTCCTCTTCCTCTCCTTTTCCATTTCCCTGTCTTCCTCCATTGATATGCATTGGATGCAGTGAAGATATTTGGGGAGCTCTGGACTTTAGGATGCCTGTGCAGATGAAGGAGAATCATTAGGACTCCCATAACTCAAGGAAGGATGGGTGCTGTGAGAGATGTAAAAAAGTCAGTGGGGTGTCAGAAAGACAAGATGGGCACTGCCAAGCTACCCTCTTCAGGAAGCACTGCTTGCTTTTCCTGAGTTATACCTGACTTGGGGAGTAGTGTGAAAATGGGATCTAAAAGCAAAATGCTTCTCTGGGGTGCCCAGATGAGGTTATGAGCAGCAGGGGAGAGGGTTCATTAGCAGAATCAAGAAGAGATGCTGAGATGAGTGTGATTGAAGAGATACTGTCTAACTGAACCTGAACTCTGACTGGACAGTGAAAACCACACAGAAAATCCTTGGGAGCTCCCCACCCCTGTTAGTCCCACATGCTCCGGTCCCAGTTGTGCCCAGATTCTCCTGCAGTGACTGGCCAACATGCTCTGAAGCAGCCTAGTGGAGCAGTTGCTGGTTGTAGCAGATCCTGCCCTTCCCCCACTGCTTCCTTGCCTTGGGGTCAAGTTGGCAGAACTGCTTTTCCTCCCTCAAATTTAGCTTGAAAGCTTCACTTTCACTGACCTTTCTCTAGTCCTTCTTTTCCCTGGCTTAATAGATGTGGAGATTGCTTCAGGTGCTGTAGGTCTGCTCTCCAGGGCAGACCCATGCTCTGGCTGGGCTTCTCCCGACTGCCTGGGGCCTGGCTGTGGTTTCAGGCTGAGCTGGCCTCAGCTCCCAGCCTGCCGCAAAGAGTCCCTAATGCTGAGCTGCCTTCAGTGAGTGATGTGTTTTCTGTATTTTTGTGAGTTTGGGAGCCCTAAAATTTGTTTAGAGTCATATTTTATGGATATTTAGGGTGGCTGTGTGGGAGCTGTGAAACTTTGCTGATTCTACTCCACCATCTTGGCTCTGCCCCTTCCCCATCATGTACCCATTTTGATCTTATCTTGTTCTATAGTGTGAAATATTGGTCTTTAATCTGCCAGATTATTTTCCAGTTTTTCCAACAGTTTTTGTCAGATAGTACATTCTTTTTCCAGAATCTGGAGTCTTTGGATTCATCAAACAGTAGATTACTATAGACATTTACTGCTGTATTTTGAGTACCTAATTTGTTGTATTGATCCATCACTCAGTTTCTTAGCCAGCACCAAATAGTTGTGATGATTACCACTTTATAACTTAGTTTTAGATCTGGTATAGCTAGGCCACCTTCCTTCACATTTTTTTCTCCTTAATTCACTTGACATTCTTGACCTTTTGTTCTTTCAGATAAATTTGTTTCTATTTTTAAGCTCTATAAAATAATTTTTTCCTAGTTTGGCATGGTACTGAATAAATTATTTAATTGAGAGAGAATTGGTGGGGTTTTAAAATTTTATTAGCTCAACTTACCCATGAGCAGTTGATATTTTCCAATTGTTTAGATGTGACTTTATTTGTGTGAAAAGTGTTTTGCAATTGTGTTCATATAGTTCCTGAGTATATCTCCACAGGAAGATTCACAAGTATTTTTAAAATGTGTGCAGTTATTTAAATGGAATTTCTCTATCTCTTGTCACTGAACTTTGTTGGTAATATATAGAAATGTTGATGATTTGTGTATGTTTATTTTATATCCTGTGACTTTGTTAAAATAGGTAATTATTTCAAGCATTTTTAATTCTAATAATTTAATTTAATTTGATCGCCTATTTTAATTCCTTCAATTTCTTTTTCTTCTCTTATTGCTGTAGCTAGCATTTCTAGTACAATGTCGAATAATAGTGGTGATAATGGGCATAGTTACTTCACTCCTGATCTTTGGGAGGCTTCTAGCTTATCCCCATTATAGACAATGCTTGCTGAGGTTTTCAGACAGATACCGTTTATCATTTTAAGAAAAGCTCCATTTGTTCCTGTGCTCTCTAGTGTTTTTAATAGGAGGGGTGATATATTTTATCAAAAGCTTTTTCTGCATCTATTGAGATAATCATAATTTCTATTGGTTTTGTTACTGATATGGTCAATTATGTTGATATTTGTCCTAATGTTGAACCAGTCTTGCATTGGTGGCATAAGTCTCACTTAGCTATAATGTTTTATCTTTGTTATAAATTGCTGTAATCTCCTTGCTAATATTTTACTTAATATTTTCCCATCAATATTCATTAGAAAAATTGGTCTGTAATCTGATTTCTCTGTTTTGATTCTTCCTGTTTATCCTTTATCTTTGAAGAAAACCAATGAGGTCATGGACTGAGGTCATGCCTTGTGTGTAAATTCAGTTTAGGTGAGGTAGAGCTGTACAAAATTCTCTCTTCCAGAGTCATAGGCGTCCAACGCCGCACAAAATCAAGACAACTGGTGATGGCCTGAGATGCAGTGGGTAGCCTTGACATCTTAAATGTCCAATTAAGTTCCCTTCTGGGAGGGGAGACAAGGAAAGGGGTTCACTGAGAGATGTTTCCTTCAATCCCCAGGGGCAGCTTTCCCTTGGATTAGAAACCAAGGCTAATAGGCAGTAATTTCTGGCCAACCCTTCAAAATGACATTGTGACCCATCTGACCCATGACATTGACACCTCCCAAGCATCATCAGACTCTTCACTGGAACTCAGCATATACTACGATCACATTGTCTTATGAACAGAAATGCCTGACCTGCTATTCAAGGCCCTTCACCACCCCGCATGATCCTCGTCCCTCTCATTTCACTCAACTTCACACACTCTATTCTCAACCAAATAAATTAATGCACATTTATTAAGGAACAAGTATGTGCCAGTCTCTGTGCTAAATTCTAAAGATGTGAAAACAGGTGAAGGACAATCTTAGCTTCAAGGAACTCACAATCTAATGGGAAGAGACAACAAGCCAACAAATACATACAAACAAACAAGAATATTATATATATACATATATATAGTTATATATATATATAGTTATATATAGATTGAGAGAGAGAGAGAGAGAGAGAGAGAGAGAGAGAGAGAGAGAGAGAGAGACTGACAGTTTCCATGCACATATTTCTCTGTTGGACCCTTAAGAAAAAATTCCTCGAAATAAGTGATTTTTTTTTACACTCAATTAGGAACAGGCCCCTCACATGGCAGGGCATGGAGGAGCCAGAGAGGTGAGGATACAGTCCTTGTGCTCAGAAGACAGGTGTTATGGAAAAGGAACAAGTTATTGGGCTGGGCTGAGTCTATGAGGTGGGGAAGAGCTTATTCTAGCATGAACAAAGGGTCCACAACTTCAGACTTCTTGTTGGAATGTAGTCCACTCAGTGAACTTCTTTTGCTTGATAGGCAGAACAGGGTAGAAGTGAAAGTCCTGAGAAGAGGGGCCAAAGGTTTCCTCTGGCTCCCCTTCATCTGAACTAAGGCCAGGAAGGGGGGTACATCAGGTCCTCATTGTTATCTGTTTTAACACAAGGACAGGGGACCAGGGCAGATCACTGCTACAGACACCAATAAGTGACTGGACCACAGCTGCTGAAGCTTGATCCAGGTCAGGGTCCTAGGGGTGAAAAGAGAGGAGGGGGAGAGAAAGCACATGCCCATCCTAGAACAATGCTTGACTTTTCTTCAGTGTGCCCCCTTTTCCATGTGACCTGCCTTCGATCTATGATCTCTGAGAGCTGTGGGACTAGGTAGGTCCATGATGAGGGCCCAAGTGGTAATCCCTCCTTAAAAGGGTGGAATGAGTCACGGTGAATGTAACAGGCAAAAATAACCCCTCCCACCTTCTCATCTGGCTTATAAGCTCGAAGGAAGCCTGCCTAGTCTATTTCAAAATGTAACACTCCTTGAGTATGGGAATGATCAGGACTGGGAGTGGGGTAGAATTCTATGCCAGGGGAGTGCCTTGTAAACACATCCTTGCCCACCTTGTACACAGTTAACCCAAAGAGTGTGTGCCTCACCAGAAGCATGGCATGGGTTTATAACTTCCCCCCTTAAGAGGCCTTAGGTGCCGAATCCCTAATGAAATCCAGGGGTCCTCAGCCTTACAAACCATCTTACCTCCAAGTAGAAAACATTAGAATATCTGTCTTCCAAAGTAAAGATAAGGGGTGCAGGAGAAGAGAGGAAAGTGGGTACAGCTGTGAAGAGACTCAAGGGACAAACCCAGGGTCCTAGGCAGGTGTGGGGAGCTACAGGAAGGCTGAAGTTCTTCTACCTGGCTCTCCTTCAAGAGAATTTGCACCTTGCCTGCTCAACAAAGCTGAAATAGTACAGGCCCTTAATCCACAGTGTATCAAGACCTCTCGGGCAGCCTCTCCAAAAATGTGTGTGTGCAATAGCGACATGTCTCAGTGCCTGTGCTGAGGAGGCCACCCTACTGTTGAGGGTAAGAATTCAAAAAGGCTGGAATTCTGCACACACACACATGCACACACATACACACACATGTGTGTGTGTGTATACACATAGGCTTACCCAGAAATAATTGAAGATTAGAATCTGAAATTTTAGGTTGAAGAGGGTCAAACACTCAATTTAGAGTTCCTCTGGAAAGGGTGTTTCTCTAGGTAAAGAAATCTCACCATGAATCCTCTAAAGAGAGTGGTATGTTTCCTAGGAGACTTTAAGCTAGACCTGTCTCTTTTCCCATGGTCACTATAACTGTGACAAATACAAAGATTTGAGAGGCATAGTTTCTGAGTAATTTAACCATGTTATTAATAAGACCAGCAGGTTATACCAGAAGAGACCATCAAATGATCTTCTTCCCTACACCAAAGACAATCACGGCAGCTGAATCACGTTTTATATCCCCTTCCAAACAGTTGGTGATCCATCAAACAGCAATCAAATCTAATTGATGTGTTTGGAGGAGAGCTACATTAAATTGAGGGACTGAGTTTTTTCTTGGATAGGGAAAGATGTTTCTATTCCAGACCACTTATAACTTAGGCTATCTGTACAAAAAATGTATAGCCTGCCCAAGCCTGAGAAGAACACAATGGGCTTCCTGACCCTAGATTAAATTCCTTGCACAGCTCGGTGGGTTCTGACAAAGATGAGCAGAGTCAATGCAATTTTATTATCAATACTGTTCTCCAAGAAAAACTGGACCTAAAGTCAGGATTTTGGAAGAAGGGAATCAGTCCTGAAGACTAACCCAAGATACCTATTATTAACAGGCATTTCTCATCCCTTGTAGTGGTATTGCAGGTCAAAGGGCACAGGTAAATTAATAATAACTCTTTGGGCCTAATTCCACATTGCTCTCCAAAATGGTTGTGATGGGTAGTGAGGTGTGCAGGGACCCCAAAATACTGAGCTGCAGGGTGGAGTTGTCTGGAAAGAATTTGAGGACTCAAGTGTCAAAAGTTCCTTGTAACACTATAGGATCAGGCAAAGGTCTTAGGAAACCTTTGATCTAACAGGGGTGCTGCTAATGCTTATATGGGGAAAAAGTTCTATCAATGGATTCCAAGTATGCTATTTCAGTGATCCCAGGCAGAAGTGGGGGGGGGGTGTCAGTCCTTACAGAAATAGTACTTTTTGAATCTATTGTGCAGGCATTTTACCCAGAATTCACTAGCAAAGTCCATGAGAAGTGGAGTCATAAGAGAGGGAGCCACTGAGGGATGTGGTTGTTAGGCCTGCAAACTAAGTCCTATTTGATGAAACACATTCAAGGAATGGGCCGCTGTCTTGCTGTATGGAAAGTGTGAAGTGATGGAGGAAGTCTGTACAACCGGGTATCTAAAGCATCTTAGGAGCCATACAAGATAGCCCTGCTTATTTGAGGGGAACTCTTATTGGATCAGTTTGGTGCAGCTGGAAGAGTTCACAATTCAACCAATAATGAAGTAATGTTCCAGGTTTTCCTTTCTCTTTCCCTTTCTATCATTTTAGCCAGGCTGGTGTTACAGGTTTTGGGGGTCAGGCTGTATAGGTTTCACCTATACCCTTCCTCAACACGCTTTGGGCGTCCCCGGCTCCCGGCTTCCGCTATCTCCGGGAGAAACAGCTGCACAGAAAACTTAAGACACAGGGCTTGCTTCTTACTACTTTCTCTTAGGCTTGGCGTGGCTGGAACTCCCTCTCATTCTCTAAGCTTGGCGTGGGACTGGAACTTCTGCCTCCGGGTAGCCTGTATTTACGTCCTTTCTCCAGGGCCCCTCCCCTGGCCTTGCCCTCCCCACAGTGAGCCAATCCTGCATCACCCCGAAGGCAGAGAGATAATCCTGCTTATCGCAAACAGGTGAAACCTTTGCATTCTGCCACGAGGTGATCACGGGCCTCCTGTTAGCTGAGGACCAATTCAACCCATTACCAACAAGAGCCCCAACAGCTGGTAGGTATAAAATGCTACACCAAAGGTGTTTTAATTTGCATTTCTCTAATCAATGATGATTTCAAGCATGATTTTCATATGACTATAAAGTCTTTTCCTTTCTTCAGGTAATGTTTCTTGTGGCAGATTTGCACTTGTGAAGTGGAATTCCCATGATATAGGAGCAACATTCGGGCCACTGTGCCACCCAGCTGCTCTTCCTTCCAAAAAATACACTTACTTAATTCTCAAAAACTTATTTAATCTCCCCAAACTTCTTTCCACCAGAGTCTCATGCCTGAGGAAGGAACAGGAACATATACCAAGACATCATCCCACCAAAGTCCAGGATTCAGACCTCTTTCTCTACTGCTTCTCCGCCAGATACTGGGGTTTTCATCAATCCATCTATTAAATTTTGGATCCAACATGTCCTGCTAACCCTAGCCTCCTAAACCTACTCACAGCAGACCAGGGTTACTTTCTCATTAGCCCCTGGAGTGCATGCTCCACATAGCTCTGCTGAATCAGAAAGGATTCTTGCTGCTGGCTCCTTTCTTCTTTGGAATCTGGAGTCTAAAGAACTCATAAATACATTAAAACACGTCAACATCCTTCATTACAATCCATGTCAAGTGAGCTGGAGCATGGAAAGGTTGGGACAAACCCTGAAATAACATATGGAAATTCAGGAAAACCAAACGGAGTTTCATTTTTCTGCTAATGCTTGGTGGCAGTTTCCTTCTCACCCCTCAATGTTCTCTCCCCCAGGTCAAACAACCACCACTTCTTCCAATAATCTTGACATGCCAAGACATACTGCTACTCACCATCTACATCACCCTTTGGGGTGGCAACGACAAGGCTCAAGAAGTCACCTGTCACATACTGGCTACCTAATAATGGGGAGACATGCCAGCTCTTCATTACTTATGGACATTTCTTAAAGAGCTCTATGGATCCTGTTGTAAATTCTTTTTCTTTCATCAAGGATTCACCAACTTCCTGTATAACATTGGGCAAATGACATAACATCTCTGTGACTCAATTTATTCAAATGTAAAATGGAAGGGTTCTCTAGGTATTGTCTAAAGCACCACCTTGCCCAATGAATGTATCCAGATTCTTCCACGTGGGTAAACAGTCTTCAGTAGTGGCTGGGCACCCAAAGTTAATGGCAGCCAGGCACAGATTCAAGGAAAGACTGAGTATCTGCTGTGCAGCAAAGACCAGCTTCTACTCAGCCTAAACCTGAGTCCCTTGTACATATGCAATTCAATTCATAAATATTTATTGTGCATCTCCTAAGCCCTGGGTACTACATAAAGTGATGGCTTTACAAATTAAATTAGTAAAAGGGAGACAGGGGAGTGTCAACAATGGGACTTTGTGTGGGGATTCTGTTCCTCAGAATTCAAACTAAGCAAAGATTCAGATGGAAAGTGCAGTTACCCAGACAGTCCAGATCTAAACTCTATGAGGAAACTGTTGGGGGCTGTTTAGTGCCACACTCTCCAGCCCTCCAATGAGAGGAGAGAAGATGCTGAGGGAGATAGGAAGATTGATCTAGAGTAGCCAAGCTAAGTAAACCAGCATGGTGAAATGACAGGTTCCTAGCTTATCCTGGGTGGGGCATTGTGCTCTTTGGAGCTCAAGCCAAGCAGAGCTGCAGATGGTAAAGGAAAGTTTGTCAGGTTCCTGGGGCTCCCTCATTGAAGGTATCTAGCCCTTCTCCTAGTGTTTCCTACAAAATCACAGCAGCCTAAGGAGAAACTCTGAAGGTAACCTGCTGCTCAACCCTGTGTCCATCTCCATGCCTGTGCAGCAAACATCAAGGACTCAACACTGTGGCTCACTGTCCATCTATGTCTAGAGAGCTGCCAAAGAAAGACTGTCCATGAACCTGCAAAAGGTGTGAGGGGCCTTCTTCCACATCCCCCCCCCCGACAGTAGAGCAAGAGACAAGATGGCACCCAATTACCTTCTAGTGGTAAGGATTCAGAAGAGATCATAATGACTGACATCATTCCCACACTCAGTCCCAGCTGGCAAAGGAGCCCCATCACGAAGTGCTAAGAAGACAGAGTTGCCTTTTCCCTTGAGCTTCTGGATTGAATCAAATCTACCCTTTGGAAATGTTGGCAGGAGCCTGTGCAAGTACACCCACAACCTTAGTGTGAGAGGCAGAACTTGGTATTGGCTCTGATGCCTCTGACTCTACATAAGTAAATGTCGAACCCCAAATGTGATCTGACAATCTTAGTGTAGTTTTGGGCAATGCAAAGATTCAGGCCTTTGAGACTCTGCCTTGGCCCCTTAACCCCCGCCTCTATGTCTCATGCCTGCACTCTTGCTAGTCATTTAAACCATTTTCATTATCTTTTCAGGAACAATTTGTTGTTTCATCATTCCATCGTTCTTTGTCATTAATACAATTAATTTCATGATTTGCTGGTGGGTCTGATTTTTAGTTGAGAGTTTCACTGTAGATAACATACATTATGGACATCATCAAATGTTTCTCTCTGACATAATATGCCTCTATTTACGGGAGATCATCCCACCAACATTCCAGTGATTATGGCCTAAAGGACGATTGGGATTGGACCCCAAACACCACTGGACCCCAAACACCACTGTGTGGCAGCCACATTAACAGAGAAGATTTGAAGAAGGAGGCCAGTTATTTTGATAAGTATATGCATTCTGCCTTTGGCCAGTTCAATCTGCTTAATCCTGTTCAGGGAAGACCCTGGATCTGTGATGGGGACCAGCTGTACTCCCTGCCTTAGGAAACACGAGTAAAATGGGCTTAAAATGCAGCATGAAGGCAAGCTGAATGTTTAACACTGCAGTGAATTACCAACAAAACAAGAACAACATGTTCAGATTATCTCCAAAAACTTCTCAGATTGGGCACGTAGAGATTCTCTCAAAGATTTCTCTTTGTGAGTCAGAGGGACAAATGAGGTAATACCCCTCTCTTTTAACTCCTCATCTCTAGTTGGGAAGAGACAGTTTGGAGTACAAGGAGCAACCTCTGGATCTAAACCCAGCTGAGACACCTACTACCTTTGCGCCCTGGGGTAGTTACTACCCTCCTCCAATTTCTTCCCCTTTGAATAGAAAGTAACGAGAACATGTACACACGCAGACTTCTGTGCAATGAAGGAAAGAAAAGAATCTCTGCGAGCTCTGCACAGACTTGAAGCCCCTGTATATGTCATCCTTTGTTATTAGTAATATTTTGAATTTTCTTTGCCTCCTTCCATCTCCAGGAGCATGGGGATCTCTGGGGGGGGGGGGTCAAACACATAGTGTCAGGGCCCAGGGGCACAGACACCAAACCTGATTAAATTGCAATTGGAAATGTTGAACAAAGTAAAGAAACATAGAACACAACCTGGATGATGTCAAATTGGTGTTTGTTTTTCTAATTCAGTATGTGACTCTCAGTCATTGGTTTCTATTTGTGTTTGACATTCCTGAGAGGACTCTCCAAGGTCCTCTGGAGTGTGGAGGACATTGATGATGAAGGGGAGATGGCATGACCACTGGATTCAAGTATAAATCTTTTCTGTCCTCTAGGTTATATTTGCTCTTGTTTTCTTTTTGATCATGTTCAGTAAACTTGGTCCTGTAATCTCTGCATCCCTAGACTGCATGCTTCCATGGGGATTAAAGCCCTTTGCTTTGTTAATACCAAAGATGACCTAAGTCAGTGTTTCTATAAGAAGCCCTGGTTGGGGAATTCAGGCAAAAATAAATTGTGGCAAATCACCAAGACTGAGCTGGATCATTCTAGAGACAAAAGACTCATTCATTTGGGGAAGTGGTTAATGCCTCTCTGTACCTCTAAGTGGTGAATATGGGCTTGTTTCAAGGAAGTCAGAGAGGGCTCTCCTTAGCACTTAATGGATACCAGAAGTTGAAAAATCTCCTTCCAATTATCCTAAATTACCTGTAGGGTAATTACTTCCAGGAAAGGAATCTTGGATGAAATATCTTCCTGGACAAGGCATTTGATTGATTTTTATGAATTTCATTTTTATTTACATGATAAAAGAAGAATTTTCATAACATAGTGTTGATTTTTAAAGAGATAGTCATAACAGAAACTGCAAACCTACTATGCACACTTTACAACTCTTTTCAAACATGTAGCAAAATTATCATGTATTTTTCTTTTTTTTCTTCTGTCTCTCTCCAACCTAGTGATGGTTACTATTAGATATAGAAATATAGATGATAGATAGGTATATAGATAGATAGATGATAGATAGATAGGCAGATAGATAGATAGATGATAGATAGATAGATAGATAGATAGATGGATGATTGGATAGATAGATGGATGGATGGATGATAGATAGATAGACGGATGATAGACAGATGGAGAGATGGATAGATAGATATTAAATTATACCATACAGACTTTTATTCATCAGTTCATTGCCAAATACAGGGAGTATCTTTCTTCATATGTCCTTTATAGTTAATTTGGGTATTTATAAAAATCAATATAATTTATTCCATCAAAGACATTCTTAATATAATATTACTATATTGTTACTATACACAATGTTCTCTTGATTCTCCTCAATTCACTCTTTATTACTTCATGCAGGTCCTTCCATGTTTTTCCAAAGTCATTGGGTTTGTTTCTTATAGCCCAGTAGCATTCCATCAGAAACATGTACCACAACTTGTTCAGCCACTCCACAACTGATGGGCATTTCTGAAATGTCTGGTTTTTTGCCACCACAAAGAGAGCTGCTATAAACATTTTAGAACATGTAGGTTCTTGTCCTTTTCCCCTAATCATCTTGGGAATTAGACAAGTAGTGGTACTGCTGGACCAAAGAGCACAGGCAATTTAATAACTATTTTGGCATAATTCCAGATTGTTCTGGACAAGAGATTTTTGTCTCTTGAAGCAAATGGGCTTCTTTTATGTGCCCTAGAAGAAGAGAAGGGCATGCTTCCTTTTGTCTCACAATTTCTTGAAATGAGATACTTTCTAGATCAACAAAATTCTCTAGGCAGCTGGGTGGTAGAGTGAATAGAGCATTAGGGCTAGAGTCAAAAAGACTCAAGTTCAAATCCAATCTCTGATCTGAGCTAAGTGACTATGGCCAAGTCACTCAAACTCTTCCTGCCTCAATTTGCTCAACTACAAAATACTGATAATAGCGCCTCCTTCACAGGATTGTAGAGAGGATCAAAGGGAATAATATTTTTAATATCTTTAGCACAGCACCTGGCATACAGTAGGCATGATATCAGTGCTTATTCTCTTGCCCCTTCCCCCCCCGCCCTTTCTCTCTCTCTCTCTCTCTCTTTCTCTCTCTCTCTCCAACTGTGTCTCCCTGTCTCTGCCTCTTTCTTACTCACTCTGTAAATAAATACATAAACAAACAAACAAATATATATATGCACACATACATATATGCATACACACAAATACATGTGTGTATACATATATATCATACATGGAATATAAATATGTATGAATATCAATGCATATATATCAGAATTTGTAATAATCTATTTCCCTTTTCACATTAAATAATTGCTCTTTAGCCTCCATCCCAAGTAAATGATCCAGAGAGAGTAACAGGGAGGGAGAACAGAAATAAACATCTCTTGTGCACCTATTATGTGCTAGCTACAGTGTTAAGCACTCTAAAATTTGACACTCACAATAATCCTGGGAAGTAGATGACATTATAACCCCCATTTTACAGTTCAGGAAACTGGGCTCAAGCTTAAATGACTTATCCAAGGTCATCCAGAAGTGTCTAAGGCTGGCTTGGAGCCCAGGCAGGAGTTCCTTATTCCAGACCCACACTCTACCCACAGGACCACACCACCACTGTCACCTGACCAGTTGTGTCACTGTCTCTTACTTAGTCCTCTTGTCCATAGGAAAGTAATGTCAAAATAAGTCTTTGCTCTCCATAAAAAGCTATTATGAGTCACTTGTGAGGGGGAAGGGAAAGAAAAGGTCTGACCCAATACAATAAATAGGTACAATTATGAGGAGAGAAAACTCTCAAGGGAATTGTCCTTTCAGAGCCAGTCATTCCTGAGGCAACTAGTGGAGGAAGGAAAGCAAGAAGCAGCTAAGGATTATGAAGAAAAGCCCATGAAGTGTCAGGCCTGGGCTGAGAAGGACCAGACACAAAACTCTGGGGCCATCTTGGACTCTTCATTCTCACTTACTCCTTAGATTCAAATGATTTCCAAGCCTTTTTTTTCTACCTCCACAGCATCCCTCATTTACATCCCAATTCGACCTTCAAACAATTACAGCTGGCCCTCAACAACAAAGTATGTTTTTTTTTCAAGACAAAACTGCACACATCACTCTTAAATTTTGATAATCTCCATTAGTTCCCTCTCATTACAAGAATCCAAAAGGACCTCCCCTACTGGAGATTAACACTCATTCCTAACTAAGCTAGAACATGCTTTACCAATCACCGCTCTTCTTTCCATTCATTGCAGCACAGCCAGAAGTGCTTCCCGTGCATTCTCATTATGTCCAGAACCCTCATCTGTGCATTTGTGGTGGCTGTCCCCAGGACCTAGAATGCCCTTTTTCTCCAACTCCATCCCTCAGAATCCGTCCTGTCCTTCAAGATTCAGCTCCAGTAAACCTTGACTCATGAATCATCCTCAAATTCCTTCTGCCTTCCACCCAACATTGTCTCTTACCCAACTTCAACGTAAGACCCCAAAAGACAAGCCTCTGTTATGTACTGTGGGCACATGTTGAAAGAGAAGCCTGTCCCTCAATTGATGAGAGAATGCTGACTAAGATGTTTCATACCTACCATGAGGGTATTAGAAGCAGCTGAATAGAGATCCTCCAGGAGGGTGGTTAAAGACATAGATGGAAGAATATTTTCAGGTTCTCTTAGCAGCAGGCTCGTTTGAAAGCCTTGTTCCTTGAATTCTAATGCTTGTAGCCCTAGAGACTGTTAAGAGTAGACTTTCCCTCGGTGAGAGAAGTTCATCTCTGGTTGGAGCTGAGACCCAAATTCTCTCTCTGAATCAAATGGTCACTGACTCTAGACCATCCTTTGGTTTATTGTCTTCTGTGAAACTTCTCTGAGTTCTGTTGGCTTTTGATTAGATAAGTGACTTACCTGCTATGCGGTATTTCTGCTGCTCTTTGTGTGTGCAGGTAATGTTAGTCTGGCCCATCTCTTACTTTCTGTAGATGTGGACATGACCTCAGAGCATATCTACCCATGCCACCTGTGACTCATGTCTATATATTTAGGTTACTCGAACATATTTATAGCCTATATATGCATTGTTCTAGACATACATATGCATACATCTTTACTACCCTAAATTTAAAGTAAATTCTTTGAGAGTAGAACCTGCTTTATGTTTTGTCTCTTTATCCCCAGCAACTATCAGAGTTTCTCGGTCTTAGTAGTTGTTTTGCAAAATACTTCTTTCTTGGGGCAGCTGGATGATGCAATGAATAGATCAGGGAGCTGGGTGACCCTGGGCATGTCACTTAACCTCAATTGACTCCCCTTCTCTCCTCCACAAAACGAAACAAAAAATTATCTCTTTATTGTTGGAACTTCATTTGACTAAAGAGTAAAATGAGGCTAAGGCAAGGAAAGTGATTGCCCATAGTCACCCAGAAATGGAATATTGATTTAGGATACAAACTCCAATCTCTTCTGGGATCAAGCATAATACTCTCTTGATTATAGCATGATGTTCCTGTAAGCATATTTCCTAGGAATGTCATGTTATGAATCCCAAATAACTAGGGAACAGTCATTCCATCTCTCTATCCCTGTAGGTAGCTGCACAAAAATGATGTTGCAAATGAAGGAAAGGAAATGACAGGACCTGAGACCCTAAAGAGAGTGAGAGAAGCGCTATGAGCTTCTGCATCACTTTGACCAAAGGAGAGATTGTGAGAGAGGCAAGAATATATGGGCATTCCTTTGGTTGGCTTTGCCCTTGATTTTGAAGAGGACCAAAATGACATCACTGTGCTAGAGTGAAGTTTCTATGGGTCCAACTGTGGCTAATCAGACCCATATGAGCTCAGAATGCTCTACCACAGGTTGGACACAAATAGTGTGAACATCTGGGCTGGATTCTCCAAATTTAAGTAGGCTGCATTTCCTTTGAGCTGCCATGATTTTCTATTTGTGGTTGACTGTGCTTTCAATGCAGCCTCTGAAGCTGAGATGAAACAAAGTATGAATCAATTCTCTGCTGTTTGTGCTCATTTTGGCCTAACAATTAACACCAAGAAAACACAGGTGCTCTTTCAGCCACCATTACTGGTGGAACCACTGGTTCAGCAAATAGAGAAGTTTGAACACTGCAGATAAGTTCACTTACCTTGGCAGTGTACTGTCCAGGGATTGATAAGGAGCTTGACACATGCTTTCTCAGAGCTAGTTCAGTGTTTGAGATGCTCCAAAGGAAGATATGGGAGAAAAGAGGTGCTGGACTGACTATCTGATTGATGTCTACAGAGCCATGGTGCTGACCTCATTGTTGTATGCTTGTGAAAACTGGGCAGTCAACCAGCATCATGCCAGGAAACTGAATTGCTTTCATTTGAATTGTCTTAGGAAGATTCTGAAGATCACCTGGCGGGGTAGGATACCAGACACTGAGGTCCTTGTTCAATCTGGCGGCCAAGCAATCAAAGTCTGCTCCAGAGAGAGCACCTCTGATGGGCTGGCCACATTGTTTGAATACAAAGTATACGCTTACCAAAAAGACTTTTATGGAGAACTCATGCAGGGTAAGCATTTACATGGTAGTGAGAAAAAATGGCACAAGAACACTCCCAAGGTCTCTCTGAAGGACTATGGAATTGATTGTATGACATGGGAGACATTTGTACAGAACCACTCAGCTTGGCATGCCCACGTCAAAGAAGGTGATGTGCTCTATTAGAAAATCAAAATTGAAACAGCTCAAAGGAAACATCAGAAGCACAACACTCCCTCTACTTTGGTCTTGGCTTGTAGCCTTTTCAAATAGAAAATTTTACCATCGATGGGTTAGCTGACCTTGATGGCATGCTCATCCTCATTGAAAGTATTTCACAACATGACTAAAAACATTATATACAGCATATCTATAAATAATATGAATAGAGTTAGGTGTGGATATTTGTACACAAACATGCTTTCTATGAATACATGTGTGTATCTTTGTGTTATGAATATTTTCTGTAATGATGTCTATGGACTCTTCCTCTCAAGAATAATTTTTTAATAATTAAAGGAAATACTGAAATTCAATTAGAGGTTTGTGAAAATGAAGATAATTTTGCTCCCTCCAAGTTCACAAAACATTCAAAAACTACTCAGGGTCCCTAGGTAAGAGTAACTGACAAACAGAAATATATGCATGTAAGTAAGTGGGAATGACTATAGATATTTTACTGTATACATAGGAATGTGCATTCTTTTGTGTTCATATATGTACATGTGTTTTTCTGAATAAATAAGGTGTATGTATATATATATATACATACATTATATGTGTGTGTGTCTTCTTAAGTATATAGACTTTTTTCCTCAGTATAAACTTAAAATCTAGGGCCCCTCCCTGTCCAAGTTTCACCCCAATACCTACCTGCATTCAAGAGAAATCTGAGGCTCTTGTACTTCCATGAATAGCTGCGGAAACAATTTCACTTTCAGAAAAGTTAGGTGAAAGCTAGAAAAAAAGCTAATGAACGAGGTGGCCCAGAGAGAATATTTCTTCCTTAAATTGCAGGAACCATGTCTGATAAGTAACCAAGGATAATGGGAAAGACCAGTGGATTGAGGATAATGGGCCACACCAATCCAACAGTAATTCCCCTAATGCCCTTGTGTACAGGTTAGTGTTTAGAAAGAATCAAAGTCTTTACCAGAGAAAGACCACTTATAATGCTTTATCTGGACTTGAAGGCTTTGAGAATATCATTTCCTGAAGCCAGTGTTTAGGAAATCTCCATCCTTGGTGCCTAAAAGCAAATGGAAAATCTTTTTTGCTAGGTCTATGTGATTGGGGGGAGGAGGTGTAATATAAGGAGAAGAGAGGAACTGTCCTGAATCCTGCCCCTATTCCACCCCTCATGACCCAGGGTCTAGCCAGGAGATTCCTCAGGACAGGTACAGGCATCAACAGCAGGACCAGGTACAGGAATCATCTGGAACCTGGAGAGGAAAAAGGAAAGTTCTCCATCTGGGACTTTTCCTTGTAATTCTTTGTCTTCCTTTGATCTACTGAAGATTTGTCTGTGAGTTCAACCCTTTCTTGTACATTTACATTGATCCCCTCAATGTGCACAGTTGGACAACTGGTCAAAAACTGGTCCCACCCATGACGGAAAAGTCTATACAAGGATCTCATCCATAAGCAATGTATTTCAGAGACTGACTAACTTGCAGGGGACTGGTTTCTCAATGAAGAAATAGGAAGGTAAAGGTTTAATCCTAATTAAATAGTTGATTATTAATATGAGTGGAATAATCATTTTTTTGTATAAAGTGTGAGAGACTAGATTTTAACTCATTTCTTACACCAAGTCCATACTTCTGTGCACTATGGTGCAACTTAGTTGTACCCTAGAGACAGGGAATGGGGACCAGAGGGCTCTAATTGACATTTAAAATGGGAGTAAATCTCTGGAAATGTCCCTAACGCGCTTCCTCATCTTCATGTCTCCAAGATGTCTGAGAAGAGCCAGGCTTCTTGGGGCAGGGACCAGCCACCAAGGCCGTGTCTCCCATACCTGGGCATATGTTCATGACAGCTCATCACAGAGAGGTGCAAATGGGTGTTCAGTCTGTAAGGAAGCTGGAAGTTTTCCTTTGGGTCACTGGATGCAGTTTCTCATTATGATCATTGCCCTGCTTGGGCTGGTGGGGAAGAGCATGGTCTTGTGGCTCCTGGGCTTCCGCATCCAGAGGAACCCCTTCTCTGTCTACATTCTCAACCTGGCCGTGGCCGATGCCCTCTGTCTCTGCAGTGCCTTCCTGAACTCCCTAAATGTATTGTTTAACTTTTTGTATATGTTACGGATGTCCCGTATATGGTAATTGACTCCCTCACATGCTTCTTCTACATCTTGTACCTGAGCCTCCTGGCTGCGATCAGCACCGAGCGCTGTCTCTCTGTGCCCTTCCCCATCTGGCACAGCTGTCACCGCCCCAAATAACGTCCGCAGCGGTGTGCACTGTCCTCTGGGTTCTTTCTGGCCGTCCTGCTCTGCCTGTTTTATGCCTTTTTTCTTTATCCGCCCTTATTTGGTCTCGCTTCCTGTTACCCAGTGCCGCTAATTCTGGCCGTGTGGTTGATCCTCCTCACCTGTGTGCTGTGCAAGTCCAACCTCACGCTGCTGCTGCGGGTCCAGTGCAGCTCCCAGAGCCGGCAGCCCCCCAGGCTCTACCTCCTGGTCCTGCTCATGTGTTCCTGCTCTGTGGTCTGGCCCCTGGGATTAGTGTACTCTCGTGGTCCTTTGACATATATTCCATGCCTCTTTGGGTCCCTTTGCTCCTAGCATGTGTGAACAGCAGCGCCAACCCCCTCGTTTACTTCTTCCTGGGAAGTAAAAGGCATAAAAGGAGGGAGCCCCTTAGGGTGCTCCTCCAGAGGGCCCTGGCAGATGACTAAGAGATGGGGAGGGAGTCAGGAGACATGTCCTGCACCGACACCCTGCAGATATCATCCTGAGGTTAAGAATGAGAGGAACCCATGACATGAGTCCCTGCCCCAAAGCCAGATGCCTCACCTGCTCTCCTCCCCGAGAGGTAGTTTCTCCACAGACTCCTTATGTTGGTACCCAGGGGTTGAATTCTAAGTGATGAACAAACCTTTATTAAGCACCCAATATTTGCCAGACACTGTCCTAGGCACTTTGCAAATACCTCATTCAATCCTCACACTATCCCTGGGAGACAGGTGGTCTCCTGATCCTCAATTTACAATGGGTTTCTGAAGAGCAGTTTGGTAAAAAGCTGTTAAACATTTTTAGCAAGTAATCATTATAAGTGACAAAAAGGTTTGCCAAGTCCTTTAGAGTGCTTAAAATGTGCTCATTCCTTAGGGCATGGACAGTGTGCTCTGTGTGGGGCCAGTTCAGGCCTGAGAGAGCATTAGATTCTCTCTCTGTCTCTCTCTCTGTCTCTCTGTCTCTCTCTCTGTCTCTGTCTCTGTCTCTCTCTGTCTCTCTCTCTGTCTCTCTGTCTCTCTCTGTCTCTGTCTCTCTCTGTCTCTCTCTCTGTCTCTTTCTGTCTCTGTCTCTCT
>CM053601.1:192656200-192673117 GCA_028646575.1 Pseudocheirus occidentalis | reverse complement strand
TAAAGTTAATGGTTACCCCAGGAGTGGAAGATTAGTATATTGTGAATTGTTGATTGAATCAACTCCCTCTTAGTGAAACTAGGTCATTCCTTTGTTATTTGATTGATTGAATCTTAAAGTGTGAAGCTGGTTTCTCCCTTAGGGAAACCGGCTGATTCTTCTCTTGTTCCTTGTTCCTTTCTGTAATAAGATATAACATAGAGACTTTCCTTGTTCTGAAGATTGTATATAATATTGTGAATTGCGGAAACTGTGAACATTATACTGAATAAAGATTTGTAATGGAATAAACAGAGTGTTCACCAATACTGTGTAATCCGAATCTTAAAAGCTCCTCACAGTAGCATTCTCTCAGGAATCTACTGCTGATTGGCTTTACACACTCTTAGCCTCAGTTTGCTCTTCAGTCAAATGAAGGTCCATCCATCAAGAGGAATTTTGTGAAGTACCTGTTAAGAGCCAGGAACTCTCCTCTTGCTGGGGATGAAGAGAGAAAACATGAAGTTGGTTGTCTCTCAAGAACTTCCTAAAGAGTTGGGCTCTGTGAAAACATGTCTACAGGTATGTTTAGAATAATGCATATATAGGATCTGAATGAGTGTGTACTCTGTAAATATATAGACATAGCTCAGAGGTGGCATGGATGGATGTGGTGTGAGGTCAAGTCCATGTCTGAAGAGAGTAGGGGATGCGCCCTCCTGACACTACCTGCCCTCACAAAGACCAACAGAAATAGCATGGCATAGCAGGTAAAAAAACCACCACAAACCAGAGACATTCTACATTTGAGACTTTATCAAAGTCTGTGTGTGTGTGTGTGTGTGTGTGTGTGTGTGTGGTGTGATATATACATGCATAAGATGATGTGTCCCCTTCCCTTGCTCTGGTCTCATTAGTGGGTATCCTCTCATGTAACACCTAATACCTCCCCTCCTCAGGACCCGGGTCATGCAGAGTGAAGGAGATTGGAATTGAGAGAGCCCCAGAGAACAGGAACACAGAGACTTGCCCAGAGCACTGAGAACCTGGAGTCAGGAAGATCTGAGTTCAAATCCAGTCTCAGTCACTTGCGAGCTGTGGGACCCTGGGTAAGTCACTGAACCTCTGCCTGCCTCAGTATCCTCAAGTGTGAAATGGCTAAAACATCGTATATTGTGATGGTTGAATGAGATATTTATAAAGACCTTGGTGGCTGGTTGAGTCTTGTGGTTCAGTCATGTGACTTCTTGTGATCCTATCTGGAATTCTCTTGGCAAAGATGCTGGAGTGGTTGGACATTTCTTTTGCTGCCTCATTTTACAGATAAGGAAACTGAGGCAAACAGAGTTAAGTGATTGCCCTGGGTCACACAGCTGGTAGGAGTCTCAGGTCAGATCAGACTTCAATTCTTCCCATTCCAGGCCCTGCACCTCCACCCTCTGCACTGTCCAGCTGCCTACCACAGAGGAGGCACCTAATAAATGCTTGTTCATCACTTAGAGTTCAAAGCCTAGGCACCAACATAAGGACTGGGAAGGAGAATCCTGGTTTCCCTCCCAGGAAGCTGAGAAGGGGCTGCAGCTGAGCCAGGCCCAGGGACTCCTTTACTGGGCTGCAGCATCCAAGTAGCTTGTTCCTAGCCTCAGTATGACATCTTCAGGCTGTTGTTATGGGGAGTGTCCCCCGTCTCAGCTCCCACCTCCTGCTCATCCCCCAAGGCTCTCTGGAGAATCATCCTAAAGGGCCCCCTCCTTCTTCTATGCCTTTGGTTTCACAGGAAGAAGTAAATGAGGGGATTTGCCCTGCAGGAGCCCAGGGAGTCAAAGAACCAGAGGACAATTTCAGCCTTGGAGACCAGGCCACAGAGCAGGAGCAGGAGGTAGAGCCTAGAGGGCACGTAAATACTATGGCTTTGACTTACACAACAGATGAAACATGTAGGAACACTTTTTCAAAATGTTCTTCTCTTCTTTCCTCATGCTCCCATGTTACCACCACCCCTTTGTTTTATTCAACGTCCCACTAGTTGTACCAAAGGTTACCACTGATCCCCACTCTGACGGCACTCAAGCTGCCTCAGCCCCAGGAACTAACTCCCCATTTGTGCATCTCTCCTTTGTGGTGAGAACATTTTCCCATTGCCCAGATCTGGGGGCATAACCGTGGTGATTGGCTTCAGCCCCACAAAGTCTGGCTCCTCTCAGAAGTCCGGGACACAAAGTCACAGAAGTGCATCCGGCCCATTTCCTGTGATTTAGTCCCATTTCTACCTTTAAGTAAGATCCTCCTTTTCTGTAATTCCTGTTTCTGGGGTCACCTATGTGGTCACACAGTTCACGGAGATGTGAGCCTTGAGGAAGAAATGAGTTAGCATTTAGCGTCAGACACGTTTAGAAAGAGAAATGAGTATTTCACTCCTCCTTATAACCAATTATTCAATTATGATTAAGAATTCCCCTACCTATTTCCTCATTCAGAAACCCAACCTCTGTAGATTATTTAGTCAGCCTCTGAAGGACATTGCTCATAGATGGGATTGCCCAAATCTTCTGGGGAATCTCCTTTTTTTCTTAATTAACTTTTGCTTATTTTTAGTTTACATCATTCATTTTGACAAGATTTTGAGTTACCAATTTTCTCCCCATCTTTCCCCCACACATCACCCCAAAACATCAATCCCACTGTATACCCCCTCCCCCAATCTATACCACTCCTCTGACTTTCCAGTAGGACAAGATGGATATTTCTATACCAGTGTCTGTATATATTAATACCCAGCTGCATGTAATTAATGAGGATGATGATGATACTACTACTACTACTACTACTACTACTACTAATTATAATAATAATAAATGTATTTTTAACGTTTCATTTTAGATCTTTTTATTCTAGATTCTTTCCCTTCCTCCCTCATCACTCACCCCCACTGGAAAGACAAGCAATTCAATACAGGCTTTAAATGTGTAGTTACGCAGAACATCTCCACAATGGACATATTGTGAAAGACTGACTATATTTCCCTCCTTTCTACCCCTAGCCACCCCTCCACCTTGTTCTATTCTCTACTTTGTCCCTGACCATTTACACAAGTGTGTGCTTCTAACTACCCTCCCAGCCAAACTTCCCTCGCCTCCATCCTCCCCCCTCTTTTCCCCTTTCACCCTACTCTCCTGTAGGGCAAGATACCCAATTTAGAGTGTGTGTCATTCCTTCCCTAAGCCAAATCCATCCATTGTAACAGTTATCTCTTGCCTCTTTTATATGAGGCATATCCTCTCATTCTATTCCTCTCCCATGTCTCTTTAAAACAGCATCCCTTCCTATTAAATTGATCCTGTGCCCTCTGTCTTTGTACACATATGTAGACACCCAAATATGTACTCATACACATGTATATACCCTCCTACACAGACATATGTGCATGTATATATATACACATATGTGTATGTATATCTATATACATTTATATCTATATCATCTATATCTATATCTATGTCTATACATTTATATTCCCTTCACCTATCCTTATATTGAGAAAAGTTTTTCCATATTGGCATGTAAATAGTTCTACTTTGATACGTTCCTTATGAATTCTTTTCCATGTTTACCTTCTCATGCCTCTCGTGTTTGAATGTCAAATGTTCTATTCAGTTCTGTTTTTTTTCTCAGCAAGAATGTTTAAAATTGCTTCACCTCATTCAATAACCATATTTCCCCCTGGAACATTATACTCCATTTTACTGGGTAGGTGATTCTTGGTTTTAATGCTAGGTCCCTTGATCTCCAGAATATCATATTCCAGACCCTTTGATACCTTAAAGTAGAAGCTGCTAGATCCTGCATTGTCCTGATTGTGTTTCTACAGTAGTCAAATTTTTTTTTCTTGGCAACTTGTAATATTTTCTCCTTGATCTGGGAACTCTGGAACCTGGCTATAACATTCCTAGGAGTTTTCTTTTTGAGATCTTTTTCAAGAGGTGATCAGTGAATTCTTTCAAGTTCTATTTTGCCATGTGGTTCAAAATATCAGGGCAATTTTCCTTCACAGTTCCTTGAAGGATGATTTCTAGGTTCTTTTTCTGATCATGGCTTTCACGTAGTCCAATAATTTTAAAATTGTCTCTCCTGGATCTATTTTCCAGGTCAGTGTTTTTTTGCAATAAAATATTTTACATTGCCTTTTATTTTTTCATTTGTTTGGATCTGTTTAATAGTATTTTGATTGGGAATTTGCTTTTCAATCATACCCAGCCAGAAGATCTGACAAAGAGAATCTTATGTAGGTGTTATTGTCACCTCACCATTGTTCATTGTTCTTTCCTGGGGACAGATGGAAGCCTTTGTCCAGGTACATGGAGGCAGCTTAACCTCATCATTCCCTCAGCAGGCGGAACTCAATGTTTTCTGCCCACCTCCTTGTCCACCCCCTCATTGATTTTGAACCAGAGTTGATTTCTACCCTCTGGCCCATCTTCTTTTCCAAAGACTTTTGGAAATTTTCTCCACAGCTGACCTTTGAATCCATGTGGGTCATTGACCTCAATCTATTAACGATTTCCTTCCCATAGTTAATAAATTGGTTATTATTACCAAGAAATTGTGTCTCTCTGACTTTTCATTAGCCACAGTAGCTGTGTGACCTTGGACAGGTCACTTAACATCTGTCTCCCTCAGACACCTCAAGTATAAAATGAGGCCAATATTATCACCAAGTTCCCAGGGTCTTCATAGGATCAACTGAGATCATATTTGTGAGGTGTTTAGGGCTGTCTGGTGCACAGTAGGCCCTTAAAAAGCCTTTTACATTCCCCATTTTCCCTTTTCTCTTTTTATGATTTGACAGTGAGGTATAGAAATGAGGCTTCTGGAGAAGATTGGGGTCCTCTTGTCTGTCCTTTCCTCCCTGAGCCTCCTCCATCCCATCTTTGGTCATCTTTTCTCGTTTGTTCTTTCTTTAGACTGTAGAAAGTACAGGGGTTTGGCTTCCTTCTACCTCCCATGTGGGCAGGCCTAAGGGTGGGCTGAACCACTTCATTCAACACAACAGGTATTTCTCTATTCATTTGATGTATTTCTGCTTGTGTTTATTTGTTACTCATTCACTAATTCATACGTTAATTCCTTTGTTCATTTATTCATGTTTTCAAATTTCTATCAATAACTTTTCCATTTATGTGGTTTTTATTGTTCAACAAACTGTCCACCCAGCAGCCATTTTTGAAAAATCAAAGAATTAAAAGGAGAAACAGCATGTCAGCAGAGCTAAGCATCACATGAATTAATTCCAACAGTGCACTACAGAGCTCCACACCCATAGTTTCCCACCTCTGGAAAGTAGGGAACTGAAGAAAATTCACTCTTTATTGTTTCTCTGTTCGAAACTGCAACAAACTCTTTTCTTTTTGGATAGGGGAAGGCAAGGAAAGTGGGGTTAAGTGACTTGCCCAAGGTCACACAGTTGGTCCAGGAAATAAACAATACCTCAGTGCTTACCACTTTGAGATTCTGGGCCCAGAATAATTTTCTCCACTGAGTTGTATGCTGGGAATACAAAGAAGCTGTCCCTGCCCAGAAGCAGTTGATATTGTCCTGACAATGGGCAGAGGGAGGAAGGAGGAGCAGGTTGTCCTCACCTCTGGCCCAATCAGGTAACTGAGCAGCATAGAACCTAACTGCAGGTGTCATGACTGCTGATTGTTATGGCTTCAGTTACTTTTTGTTGACAAATGATGTGATTTATGGACAATAAGGCTTGGCCTGTTAATGGAGACTGAGAACTGAAGAGCAAGAAGATATGGGTCCCACTAATTCTCATCCAAATCCTTGGTATAGATGATTGGGAACCCCCTCAACCCCTTCTGAAGCACTCCAAACAAAACCCCATCTCCTTGCTGGGGCCCTATGATAAAAGTGTCTGAAGGTTGGGGGCTGCTCCTCTTTCCAAAAGGAGAAACATAAAACAGCAGCAGAACTTTTGGTGATGCCCCCTCCCCACACTGACCAGTATTCCAGCCCTGCACATTGAGGGCATCAATGTCAGTGGATAAGGAGAGGATTAAACTCACAGGGGAATCCTCAGCAAATCCAGGGAAGACAAAGCAATGCAACCAAAGACCTGAGATTGTAAACTTTCTTTCCTTCTCTCCAGGGTCCTGCTGACTCCTGTGCCTGTTCCTGTAGTTGAGGCCTGCACCTGTCCTCCTCAGGAATTTTCTGACCACACGCTGTGGGATAGGTGGTAGGTTCAGAGCAGGACCCAGGGCACCATGCCTCTTACCCTTATATTTCCCTCCTTCTTCTCCCCATCACATATGCCTACCAGTAGACTTTCTATTTGTTCTCAGCCACAAAGGGTTAGTATTTCCCACCCATTGGCCTCAGGAGATGAACTCCACTGTCCCTGCAAATGAGGGATGAATTCCACTGAAATCCTTCAACTCTCCATAAACTCCATTAGTGATGTGGCTCTGGTAAAGACTTCATTTTTCCCCAAACACTTGCTTCTGCACAAAGGCACTAGAGGAATTCCTTTGGGATTGATGTGGCCCATTGTAACCAATGCACTGGCCTTTCACATCATCCTTGCATAATTATATGTCATGTTTCCTGTAGTTTAAGGAAGACATATGAGTTGTGGGCCCCATGGTACTTTAGCTCCATTTCTATCTCTTACAGAACTTTTCTGGAAGTGAAGATGTGTTTTCTCCTGTTGGCTCAAGTTTCCGTGGTGAATGTGGAAGAACCCCTTATATCCTTAGAGTGCAGGTGGGTAAGGGGTGAGGTTTACACTTATAGGAACGCTGGATTTTAAGGTGCTTTTAGGTAAAATACTTATATTCACATGCACATAGCTATGTATAATACATACTTAATCATTGACAAATTATACAATACAAAATATATATTAACCCATATAGACGTACAATGTAACATGTATCCATACACACGTATATGCATCTATTTCTGCTTATACCAAGCCCTCTTAAATGGGGATTCATGAATCGATTTTGGGATTCTGTGAAATTAAATGGGAAAAATATCTTTGTTTTCAATAACCCCAAATTATGATTCAGTGTTTTCTTCAATTGTCGGAAAATTGTTCTGAAAATAGAAGTCCATAGACACAGACATAATACAGAATATATTAACGATACAGAGATGTCATGTGTGTTCAACTATTAACACGTGTGTATATATACATATTATATATATGCTATACATATGTACTCACACATATCTATAGAAATGTTCTTTATGCACATGCCCACACAGGTATGTATTCCCGAGTATACCTGTCCATGCACTGTGTACCCCCCTTTATCACCACCCCTCTTTCTGCCCAGCAGAGATGATGACGCTCAGTCAGTCACAGCCAACTGCAGACACGGCCACGTGTCCTCTCCCCCTTAGGGCCCCTGCTCCTCATTCTCTTGTCCTAATCTTTCCTCCCTCTACAACACCATATTTAGGGAAGGGTCCATAGTGACCGAGAGATGGGGTAACAAAGCCTGAACTGGAGAGAGAGAAAGAAAGTGAGAGAGAGAGAGAGAGAGAGAGAGAGAGAGAGAGAGAGAGAGAGAGAGAGAGAGAGAGAGAGAGGGAAAATCTAATGCTCTCTCAGTCTGGAACTGAAAGCACACACAGCACATTGTCCGTGCTCTAAGGTCTTTTTTAAACTCTGTAATGGGCTTTGCAAACCTTCTTGTCACTTACAATCATCACTTGATAAAAATGTTTAACAGCTTTTCCCCATCAGCTCTTCAGATACCCAGTGTAAATTGAGGATCCGGAGAGCACCTGCCTCCCAGGGACCGTCTGAGGATTGAATTAGGTATTTGCAAAGTGCCTAGGACAGTGCCAGACAAATATTTGGTGCTTAATAAAGGTTTGTTCATCACTTAGAATTCATACTCTGTGTACCAACATAAGGAGTGTGTGGAGAAATTCTCTCGGGGAGGAGGGCAGGTACTGCATGGGGGTTTGGGGCAGGGGCTCATGTCATGGACTTCTCTCATTCTTAACCTCAGGATGATATCTTTAGGGTGTTGGTGCAGGGCATGTATCCTGACTCTCTCCCCATCTCTTAGTCATCTGCCAGGGCCCTCTGGAGGAGCACCCTGAGGGGCTCCCTCCTTTTATGTCTTTGACTGCCCAGGAAGAAGTAAATGAGGGGGTTGGCGCTGCTGTTCACACATGCTAGGAGGAAAGAGATCCAAAGAGACAAGGAAGGTATGTCAAAGGACCACGAGAGTACACTAATCCCAGGGGCCAGGCCACAAAGCAGGAACACGAGGACCGTGAGCAGGACCAGGAGGTAGAGCCTGGGGGGCTGCCGGCGCTGGGAGCTGCACTGGACACGCAGCAGCAGCGTCAGGCTGGACACGCACAGCACACAGGTAAGGAAGATCAAATACACGGCCAGAATTAATTGCCCTGAGTAACAGGAAAAGAGACTGAAAAAGTGCACATGAAGAAACAAGGCATATAACAGGCAGAGCAGAATGGCCAAAACACAGAGGACAGCGCACACTGCTGCAGATGTGTGCTTGGGGCGGTGACAGCGGTACCAGATGGGGAAGAGCACAGAAAGACAGCGCTCAGTGCTGATCGCAGCCAGGAGGCTCAGGCCCAATGTGTAGAAGAAATATGTGAAGAAGACAATTACTAAGTACAGGTCATCCCTATACATAAAAAAAAGGTCAAAAACTAAATCTAGGGAGATCAGAAAAGTACAGCAGAGGAAGAGGGCATCGGACGCGGCCAGGTTAAGGATGTAGACAGAGAAGGGGTTCCTCTGGATGCGGAAGCCCAGGAGCCACAGGACGGTGCTGTTCCCCACCAGCCCGACCGGGGCAATGAGCATAGTGACGATGCACGGCCAGTAATACCAAAGAAAATGTCCAGGTTCATAAAATCCTAAACTCCCATTGGCACTTCTCTCTGTTCCATTGTCATAAATGTATTTTTGCTGTCCAGGTGTGGGGGTCATGACCATGGTCCTTGCTCTCAATCCCAGGAATCTAGGATCCTCTCAAACTACCTGGGGACACAGAGGCATAGAAGGACATCAGGGACTTCTCCAGAGATTTCCTCCCCCCTCTAATTACAAAGGTTAGAGCTGCCTCATTCCCACTCTCTCTCTAGGCAGCAGTTAGAGGAGCATTGGTGCCAGAGTAAGGAATACTTTAAAATCTAGTCTGGAACACGAGGTGGGTGACCCTGGACAGGTCACCTAACATCCATCTGCCTTAGGTTCTTCACATGTAAGACAGGACCACGGACAGCAGCCTCCGCACAGGGTTTATGGGACCATCCAAGGAGACAGTATTTGTACCATGTATAACACAATGAGTGCCATGTTTGGTGGTTCAGTTGTTTTCCCTCTTTTGCTGGCTCTTCTTGACTCCATTTGGGCTTGTCCTGGCACTGCAGTGGTTTGCCATCTACTTCTCCAGCTAAATTTATAGATGAGAACATGGAGGCAAGCAGGGTGCAGCCACTGGCCCAGGGTCCCAAAGCTGGTGCCTGAGGCCAGATTGGAACTCAGCAAGATGGGTCTTCCTGACTCCAGGCCCAGCACTCTGTCCACATCCCCACCTAGCTGGCCCTGCCATGTGCCCAGCTTAATGAATTCTCTTTCCAGTCTCCTCTTTTTCCCTTTCTCCCATTATGTGTGATAGCAGGTGTAGACATGACCCTTCTGGAGATGTCTGAGGGTGTACTTGCCTCTCCTTCCTTCTGTGACCACACTCAGAAACACCCTTCCTTTACCTCTCTCTGCTGCCCTTTCCTGAGACTCTAGAAGAGTATGGGGGCTTGACGTCCTACTACCATATGTACAGGTCTACAGGTGAGCTGAACCCATTAATTCAATGCAACAGAGAGGTATTTTTTACCTAATGCATGCATTTCATTTACTTATTTATTCAGTCATGAAGCCATTATTTATTAATATTTGAACATTTCTATCAAAACTTTTTCTTTTACACTATTTTTATTATTCAACCTTCTGTCCCCCACACAGAGTCAACTTTTTAAATAAAATAAGGGAAAAAAATACTTCAACAAACATCCATATGAACTACATCCAACAGGACAGAACACATAGTCACCCACGTCTGGAAAGGAGGGAAGGAAAAATAAGAATCCGTTCATAGTATTTCTCTGCCAAACTGCAATAAGCATTTGCTCAGTGCTTACTGTGAGAAGATGCTGGTCCTAGAATAATTCACCCTGCTGGGGTTGGTGCTGGAATATACTAAGATCATGGAACTGTCCAAGCCTTGGAGTAGCTGACATTGTACTGAGTGTGGGCAGAGGGGAGGAGGGCGGAACAGCACATCCTCACCTCAGGGGCCAAACCGTGTAATTGACCAGTACAGAATATGACTGACTGAAAGTGTCAGGACTGGTCTTTGCTGTGGCTTCAGCTTCTCTTTATTGAGAAATCATGTTTCTCTTTCAGTTATCTGTTAGAGGATTTGTCTGTTCATCCAGATTGAGAAAAGAAGAAAATCAAGGCATTACTGGGTCCACACACAAAGATACACAGGCTGGGACTGGGGATATTCAAAGAATATTCTTTTCTTGAATATTCTTCAAAGAAGAACATTGGTGCCCTTTGGGTGTAGTGATTTCTGAAGCAGTTCAAATAAATCTTACTCCCCTCCCCCCACCCCTTCAGGGGGACATATTAAAGAACAAGTGAAGGTTGGGGACTGCTCCTGACTCTAAGGAGAAAATGTCCGAAGACTGCAACAGAAACTATATTTTTGCCTTTTGGATGGGGAAAGGTAGGGCATTTGGGGTTAAGTGACTTGCCCAATGTCACAGGGCTAGTTTTTTGTTAAGTATCTGAGGCTGGATTTGAACTCAGGTGCTCGAGACTCCAGGGCTGGTGCTGTATTCACTATGGTACCTAGCTGCCCCAGCAACAAAAACTTTTTGACTTTCCTTCCCCACACTGTTCAGTTTTCCACCTCTGAACATTGAGGGTATCAATGTAAATTGATTAAGAAAGGATTAAACTCACAAAAGAATCTTCAGCTGATCCAGGGAAGACAGAGAATTCCAGGGAAAAGATCCAGACTAAGATCTTCCTTTCCTCCTCTGCAACTTCCTGGTGGCTCTCCTGCTAGGTTCTGCATTTGAGACCTGTAGCTGTCCTTCTCAGCACTCTCCTGGCCAGACACTGGGAGACGAATGGTGAGCTTAAAGCAGGATCCAGGACAGCTCCTCTCTTATCCTTATATTTTCCTCCCTCCTCTCTCTATGCCCAGCAGCTGAGACTTTCTATTTGCTTTTTGGTACCAAGGGTGGAGATTTCCTAAACACTGGCCTCAGGAGATGAACTCCCCAAAGCCTTCAACTCCTAAGAAATTCTTAAATGTTGTGTCTCTGTGCAAGACTTTAATTTTCTATGAACACCTGCCTCTGCACCAAGGCGTGAGAGGAAATACTTTTGGACTGATGTGTTCCATTATCCCCAATCCACTGGCCTTTCCCATCATCTTTGGCTATTTGTCAGTCATAATGTAAGGAAGAGATATCCCCTGATTTATTAACCTCATTTCCAGCTCTCAGAGAACTATCCTGAAATCAAAGTTGTGTTTTCTCCTGTTGGCTCAGCTTTGTATGAAGAATCTATTAGATCCTCAGATTTCTCCAGAAAACAACTGTGTATAGGGGTGAGTTTGAACTGGCAGGAGTCTTGTATTTTAAAGTTATTTTTTTTTGTTTTTTTAAAAATACATTTACATATATATTTTTAACATTTGATCATAGAACTTCACATTCCAGATTCTTTCCCTTCCTCCCTCATCACCTATCCCTACTGGAAGGACAAGCAATTAAATACAGGCTGTACATATAAAATGACAAAGAATCTCTCCACAGTGGGCATATTGTGAGACACTGATTATATGTCTCTCCTTCCTATCTGCCGCCCCCCGTTCTATTCTCTACCCTGTCACTGTTCCTTTCCCTGTCCCTTTACAGAGATGTACACTTCCAGGAACCCTCCCCCACAACCTAGGGCATCCCCTCCATCAACCCATCTCTCATCCCCATCCCTCCTACTCTCCTGTGTGGCAAGATACCCAGTTTAGGGTTTATGTCATTCCTTCCCTAAGCCAAATTCAACGAGAGTAAGGTTAATTTTTTCTTTTTTGGCGTTAAGTTCTTCCCTTCCATTGTAACAATTATCCCTTGCCTCTTCTGTATGAGATGATTAACCCCATTCTGTCTTTCCCTGTCTCCTCTCATTCTAATCCTCTCCCAGCTCAGAATTTCACCTTTTAGAGTATTTTCCCTTCCTAATCAATTGATCTTGTGCCCTCTATGTATACATATACACACATACTCAGATATGCATTCGTATGCATATATACCCTCCTATATAGACTTATGTGTATGTATAAGTATATATACATTTGTATTCCCTTTACCTATTCTTATACTGAGAAAAGTTTCATAAGTTGCAATGATCACTTTTCCATGTTGGCATGTAAGTAGTTAAACTTTGATAATTTCCTTATGATTTCTTTTCCATGTTTACCATCTCATGCTTCTTGTATTTGAGTGTCAAATTTTCTTTTCAGTTCTGTTTTTTTTTTCAGAAAGAATGTTTGAAAGTTCTCCTCCTCACTGAATGACCATATTTTCCCCTGGAACACTATACTCAGTTTTCCTGTGTAGGTGATTCTTGGTTTTAATCCTAGCTCCCTTAATCTCTGGAATATCATATTCCAGGCCCTTCAATCCCTTAAAGTAGAAGCTGCCATATCCTGGGTCATTCTGATCATGTTTACACAGTATTTATATTGTTTTTCTTGGCAGCTTATAATATTTTCTCCTTTATCTGGGGACTCAGGAACCTGGCTATAACATTCCTAGGAGTTTTCTTTTGGGGATCTTTTTCAAAAGACCATTTGAGTTCATCTGTTTTTAAGGTGTTATTTTCTTCAGTCAGGTTGTTGATTCTCTTTTCATGATTTTCTTGCATCATTCTCATTTTTCTTCCCAATTTTCCTGCACTTCCCTCATTTGCTTTTCAAAATCCTTCTTAAGCTGATCTATGGCTTGTAAGCAGTCTACATGTTGCTTGTAAGCTTTTGTTGTGTTTTCTTCCTCCTGTCTCATGCTTTGATCTTTCTTGTCCCCAAAGAAGGAATCTAGAGTTCAGTTGCTGTTCTTACTTTGCTTCATTTGCCTGCTCATGCTGGCCAGACAATTACTTCATTTTTTAGCTCTGTGGAACTCTGCTTCCAGAGGGGAAAGCTCTGTCCCAAATTGCTGAGGTTTTTGCAGCTGCCATAGCTATTGGGAGGCTGCTGGTTTTTTGCAGCCCCTATTAGCTTTGGCTCACTGAATACGCACCCCATGGTCACCACCCAAGACCATATTCCAGATCCAGGTGGCTCAATGCAAGAGCACTTAGACTCTGAATGATCCGTTGGCCCCCCTGAAATCTGCAAGCTAGTAGCTCTGAAGCAGCCACATAGAGGTGGCTGCAGGGTTGCCAATTTTGCCACTTCCTTGCCCTGGAGGAAGTTTGTCCAGACTGCTTTTCTCCCTCAAATTTAGCTGAGTTCCACTGATCTTTCACTTAGTCCTTGTTTCTTATGGCTTGATAATTCTGGAAATTGCCACAGCTGCTGCTAATCCACTCTCCTGAAGGCTCCAGCTGTGGCTCATCCTGACTGCCTTGGGTCCAAGCCACAGTTTCAGGCTGGGCTGGTTTGGGCTCCCAGAGTGCTGTGATGAGCCCTTCTTCCTGATCTGCTTCCAGCTGGAGATTTGCTTTTCTGTATTTTTGTGAGATTTGGAGCCCTAAAATTAATTTAGAGTTCTAATTTATGGGTATTTGAGGTGGCTATGTGGGAGCTATGGAACATTGTTGATTCTATGCTGTCATCTTGGTTCCACCCGCTGTATTTTAAAGTTCTTAAAGGGAAAAAAGTATGTTTTTTATAAAAAATATGTATGTGTATATATATATATATATAACATATATATATATATATTTAAGCACATAGAACAAATATTTACTGACTATATCAAAACATACAATACAGTATGCATACACTTATAGGAACATATAGGATTGCATACACATATAAATACAATATAATATATGTATCCATGCATATCATACACTCATAACTTCCATCCATCCATCCATCCATCCATTCCTCCATTCATCAACCAATCAGTCCATCTGTCTGTCCATCTGTCCGTCCATCCATCCATCCATCCATCCATCAATTCATCCATCCATCCATCTGTCCGTGCATCTGTCTACCCATCCATCCATCCATTTCTACTTATGTCAGGCACTCAACCTGAGATTCATAAATAGAATCAGAGGTTATACAAACTAGCATAGGAAGAAAAAAATATTTTTGTAATATCTCACTGAATTTTGGTATTTCCTTACATTATCAAAAATTATTATGAGAAAGAGGAGTCTATAGGCATCAGTAGATTACTGAAAATCTTTATAACATAGTGACACAATGCATATCAATATGTTACATATACATTGCGCAATATAAATGTATTAACATTCTCTATGCATGTTCACATGCATATCTACATAAATACATCAGTTACTGAATGCATGTATCTATTACCGTTATCACCACCTCTCTTTCTTGCCAGCAGAGATAATGATGCTCAGTCATAACCAACAGCAGACACTGCCAAGTGTTCTCTCCCCCTCTTTAGGGCCTCTTCTCCTCATCTTCTCATCCTAATCTTCCCTCCCTTTTCAACAACACCTTTAGGGAAGGGTCCCAAGTGACAAAGAGATGGGGTAAAAAAGCCTCCATTGGATCTGTCCCCCATTCATGGGGCATACATAATACTATCTTCCTGGGAAACCTGCTTGCCAGGTGCACCATGATTTAGTGAATACGATGGTGCCCTTGATTCCCAGAAGAGTTAGAGATTTGAATCCTGTCCTAGCACTGTATGTCAGTGTGACTGGGTGAGTCACTTCCCTTGTGTTTGCCTCACTTTACACTTCTATCTATCAAGAAGCATTTTGTGAAGCACCTACCAAAAGCCAAGATCTCTGCTAACTGCTGGGGATAAGAAGACCAAACAGAAAGTAGTTCCTCCTCCCAAAGAGCTTCCTAAAGAGTTGGGGGTAGTGAAATAGGTATGTTTAAAACTGTGTATATGTAGGCTATAAGTGAGTGTGTATTATGTAACTATATAAATGTGGCTCACAAATGGCATGGACAGATAAAATCTGAGGTCAAATCCACAACTGTAGAGAGTAGGAGATGGGTCATCCTGACACTACCTGAACATACAAAGGCCAACTGAAAGAGTGAATTGTAAGTAAGTCATCTGTCTAAAACAAAGCCAACAAAAATCACAGAAGTTCTAGAAATGAGAATTTACAAAAGAATGACCTGGAGTCAGTGACCCTTTGATTCAGAGAGAGATTGGGTCTCAACTCCAATCAGTAGATAGAGTTCTCTCATCTAGGACAGATCTGGCATTAGCACTCTCTAGGGCTACAAGTAATGGATTTCCAGGGACAAGGTGGGCCAGCATTTCACACCAGATTATAGCTGGATGTTGTGTATGCCCTTCACTCTCTGTCTTGTCTTTCATCATTTGATTTATATTTAGTTTGTCACATTCATTTACACAAGATTTTGAGTTCTGAATTTTCTTCCCCTCTTTCCCCTCATAATACCCCAAGAGATGGCATTCTGATTACCCCTTCCTTCAATTTGTTATTCTTTCTATCACATCCCACCTTCCCTTTTCCCTTTCCCTTCTATTTTCCTGTGTAGAGCAAGGTAAATTACCATTATTCTTTGCTGCTCTATCTTAATTCCAAGTTGCATGTAAAAACAATTTTAACATTCATTATTAAAATTTTGACTTCTATATTATCTCCCTCCTTCCCTCTGCTCCCATCCTGCATTGAGAAGGAAAGCAATTGGATACAGGCTGTATATGTACAGTCATGCAAAACGCTTATACAACTCTCTTGTTGTGAAAAACTATATTTCCATACAGCCTGTGCCATCTCCATTTCTTTTGTTCTCCCCTTTGATGTTTCCCTCTTGAAATGTTAGCTTCTAATTACCCCTTCCTTCAATTTTCCTTCCCTTCTATCATGCCCCTCTATTATCCTCTTTCCACCTACTTTCTTGTAGGGTGAGATAGATTTCTACACCCAATCGAGTATATGTGTTATTTCCTCCTTCAGCCAAATATGATGAGAGTACAGCTCACATATTCCTGCTTATCTTCTCACCTCCACTGCTCTTCACTGTGAAAGCTTTCTCTTGCCTCTTTTATGTGAGATCTCTCCCTTTCTCCTCTATCCAGTACATTCTTCTCTCATCCCTTTATTTTATTTCTTAGATATAATTTTCTCATATTCAAGTCACCCTGTGCCCTCTGTTTCTCTCTGTATATTTGTGTGTTTGTGTGAGTTTGTGTATATGCATTCCCTCCAAATCATGAGTTACAAAAATCTTCTTTTGATGTAGGAATGTAACCAGTTCACCTTTATAAGTCCCTTATGATGTCTCTTTCCTGTTTACTTTTTCATGTTTCTCTTGATTCTTATATTTGATATTCTAATTTTCTATTCAGCTCTGGTATTTTCATCAAGAAAACTTAAAGTCTTCTCTTTCATTAAATTTTCATTTCCTCCCTCCCCCTGAAATATTATACTTTATTTTGCTTGGCTGGTGATACTTTTTTTTTTTTGAAGCCAACATTTTTATTTTATTTTTTTTAATTTTAATTTATTTTCTTGGTTACATCATTCATTTCCACAAGGTTTTGAGTTACAAATTTTCTCCCCTTTTTGTCCCTACCCCCCAGCCCAGAACATTGATCACACTTCAAGACCCCTCCCACAATCTGTTCCCTTTTATGCCCTCCTCCAACACCTCTCTA
>CM053601.1:192618078-192655700 GCA_028646575.1 Pseudocheirus occidentalis | reverse complement strand
TAGAGAGGTGTTGGAGGAGGGCATAAAAGGGAACAGATTGTGGGAGGGGTCTTGAAGTGGGATCAATGTTCTGGGCTGGGGGGTAGGGACAAAAAGGGGCGAAAATTTGTAACTCAAAACCTTGTGGAAATGAATGATGTAACCAAGAAAATAAATTAAAATTAAAAAAAATTCTCTCTCCTGGATTCATTTTCCAGATCAGTTGTTTTTCCAATGAGATAGTTCATATAGTCTTCTATTTTTTCATTCTTTTGATTTGTTTTATAATTAATTGATTTCTCATAAAATCACTGGCTTCCATTTGCTCCATTCTAATTTTGAAGGAATTAGATTCTTCAGTGAACTTTGGACCTCATTTTCCTCTGGGTAATTTTACTTTTTAAGGCATTCTTCTCCTCACTGGCCTTTTGGATCTCCTTTGCCGTTTGGTTAGTCTATTTTTAAAGGTGTTATTTTCTTCAGTATTTTCTTTTGTTCTCCTTTAGCAAGCTGTTGAGTCACTTTTCATGATTTTCCTGCATAACTCTCATGTCCCTTCTCAGTTTTTCCTTTACTTCTCTTACTTGATTTTCACAATCCTTTTTGGGCTCTTCCATGGGCTGCAACCAATTCACCTTTTTCTTGAAGTCTTTGGATGAAGGAGTTTTGACTTTGTTGTCTTCTCCATGTTGCATGTCTTGATCTTCCTTGTCACCAAAGTTAGATTGTATAGATTGATTTTTCCACATTGTTTGCTCATTTTCTCAGCCAATTACTTGACTTTCTAGCTCCTTGTTCTGGTAGAACTCTGCTTCCAATGTCAGTTTTGTGCAGCTGATTTCAGAGATATTTCTAGGGATCTGTACAGTTTTAGTTCTTCCCAAGTTGTATGATCAAAAGAGAAGCATTTATTTCTTTCCTCATCTGTACTCTGGTCCATGAGTGAACACAAGCCCTCTTTTATGACTTGGACCCGTGAGGAGGATTCCCTCTCCACTGCTGCCACAAGTTCTGCCCCAATAATGCTTCTCCTCACCCCAGGCCTGTCACCAAGCCCTGCAACCCAGACGCAAGTATCAGAAAAGCAAGAGAATCCTTTCTCAGTGCAAGGAAAGAGATCTATGCTATCCTCCTCTCAACTGCCACTTCATCTCCCCACCACCTGTAGGGCAAGCAGTCACTGCTGCCACCACTTCTGCCTCTCCTATCCTGGTACTGGGGCTGAACAATTCTCCCCTCTCATGCAGGTCTGATAGACCTATCCTACTCACCTCCTAGGCTGTCTTTGATGTTTGTAAGTTGAGAAGTCTGGAAACTGCCAGACTGTTGACTGTTATGTAATGACTATTCTCTAGTTATTTGGGATTCATAACATGAAATTCCTAGGAAATATGCTCACAGGAACATCATGCTATAATCAAGAGAATATTACGCTTGATCCCAGAAGAGACTGGAGTTTGTATCCTGAATCAATATTCCATTTCTGGGTGACTATGGGCTATCTCTTTCCTTGCCTTAGTCTCCCTTTACTCTTTTGTCAAATGAAGTTACAACAATAAAGAGGTAATTTTTGTTTTGTTTGTTTGGAGTGGAGAAGGGAAGGCAATTGAGGTTAAGCAACATGCCCAGGGTCACACAGCTTCCTTATCTATTCATTGCATCACCAAGCTCCCCCAAGAAAGAAGTATTTTGCAAAGCAACTACTAAGAGACAGAAACTCTGATAGTTGCTGGGGATAAAGAGACAAAACATAAAGCAGGTTCTACTCTCAAAGAACTTACTTTAAATTTAGGGTAGTAAATACATATATGTCTAGAACAAAGCATATATAGGCTATAAATATGTTTGAGTTACCTAAATATATATAACATGGGTCACAGGTGGCATGGGTAGATATGCTCTGAGGTCATGTCCACATCTATAGAAAGTAAGAGATGGGCCATACTAACACTACCTGCATTCACAAAGACCAGCAGAAACAGTGCATAGCAGGTAAGTCACTTATCTAAGCAAAGACTAACAGAAATCAGAGAAGTTCCACAGAAAAGGAAAAACCAAGGAATGGTCTAGAGTCAGTGACCCTTTGATTCACAGAGAGAGTTTGGGTCTCAGCTCCAAACAGAGATGAACTTCTCTCACTGAGGGAAAGTCTACTCTTAGCAGTCTCTAGGGCTACAAGTATTGGAATTCAAGGAACATGGTGAGTTAGGCTTTCAAACCAGCCTGCAGCTAAGAGAACCTGAAAATATTCTTCAATCTATGTCTTTAATAATCCTCCTGGAGACTCTCTATTCACCTGCTTCTAATCATCTCAAGTCAATCCTTCATGGTAGGTAGGAAACATCCTGGTCAGCATTCTCTCATCAATTGAGGGGCAGGCTTCTCTATCAACATGTGCCAATAGTACACAACAGAGGCTTGTCTTTTGGGATCTTATGTTGAAGTTGGGTAAGACACAATGTTGGGTGGAAGGCAGAAGGAATTGGAGGATGATTTGTGAGTCAAGGTTTGCTAGAACTGAATCTTGAAGGACAGGAGGGATTCTGAGGGATGGAGTTGGAGAAAAAGGGCATTCTAGGTCCTGGGGACAACCACTACAAATGCACAGATTAGAATTATGGACATGGAGAGAATGCACAGGAAGCAATTCTGGCTGAGCTGCTGTGAGTGGAGAGAGGAGGGGTGATTGGTAAAACATGTTCTTGCTTAGTTAGGAATGGGTGTTAATCTGAGTTAGGGGAGTTCCTTTTGGATTCTTGTAATGAGAGGGAACCATTGGAGATTATTAAAATTTAAGAGTGATGTGTACAGATTTGTCTTGTAGAAAAAGACATTTGGTTGCTGAGGGCCAGTTGTAATTGTTTGAAGGTCAAGTTGAGATGTAAATTATGGATGCTGTGGAGGTAGAATATACAAGGATTGGAAATGCTTTGAATCTATGGAGTAAGTAAGAATGAAGAGTCCAAGATGGCCCCAGATTTTGTGTCTGGTCCTTCTCAGCCCAGGCCTGACACCTCATGGGCATTTCTTCATAATGCTTAACTGTTCCTTGGTTTCCTACCTCCACTAGTTGACTCAGGAATGACTGGCTCTGAAGGGACAGTTCCCTGAAGAGTTTTCTCTCCTCGTAATTGTTCCTATTTATTGTATTGGGTCAGACCTTTTCGGTCCCTTCCCCCTCACAAGTGACTCATAATAGCTTTTTATGGAGAGCAAAGACTTATTTTGACATTACTTTCCTATGGACAAGAGGACTAAGCAAGAGACAGTGACACAACTGGTCAGGTGACAGTGGTGGTGTGTTCCTGTGGGTAGAATGTGGGTATGGAATCAGGAAGTCCTGCCTGGGTTCCAAGCCAGCCTTAGACACTTCTGGCTGACCTTGGATAAGTAACTTAACATTGAGCCCAGTTTCCTGAACTGTAAAATGGGGGTTATAATGTCATCTACTTCCCAGGATTATTGTGAGTGTCAAATTTATACAGTGCTCAACACTGTGGCTAGCACATAGTAGGTGCACAAGAGATGTTTATTTCTGTTCTTTCTCCCTCCCTGTTATTCTCTCTGGATCATTTACTTAGGATGGAGGATAAAGAGCAATTATTTAATGTGAAAAGGCAAATAGATTATTACAAATTCTTTTATATATGTATAGATATTCATACACATGTATATTATATGTATGATATATGTATACACACATATATGTGTGTATGTATGTATACATATATTTATTAACATAGTGAGTAAGAGAGAGGCAGAGACAGAGAGAGTGTGACATAGTTGGGAAATGAAAGAGAAAGAGAGAGAGAGAGAGAGAGAGAGAGAGAGAGAGAGGAAAGGGGCAAGAGAATAAGCATTGATATCATGCCTACTCTATGCCAGGTGCTGTGCTAAAAATATTATCCCCTTTGATCATCTCTACAAACCTGTGAGGGAGGTGCTATTATCAGTATTTTGTAGTTGAGCAAATTGAGGCAGGAAGAGTTTGAGTGACTTGGCCATAAGTTCAGATCAGAGATTGGATTTGAACTTGAGTCTTTCTGACTCTAGCCTTAGTGCTCTATTCACTCTACCACCCAGCTGCCTAGAGAGTTGTGTTGATCTAGAAAGTATCTCGTTTCAAGAAATAGTGAGACAAAAGGAAGCATGCCCTTCTCTTCTTCTAGGGCACATAAAAGAAGCCTATTTGCTTCAAGAGACAAAAATCTCTTGTCCAGAGCAATCTGGAATTATGCCCAAAGAGTTATTAAACTGCCTGTGCCCTTTGATCTAGCAATACCACTACTAGTCTAATTCCCAAGATGATTAGGGGAAAAGGACAAGAACCTACATGTTCTAAAATGTTTATAGCAGCTCTCTTTGTGGTGGCAAAAACCCACCACAAAGAAATTTCAGAAATGCCCATCAGTTGGGGAGTGGCTGAACAAGTTGTGGTACATGTTTCTGATGGAATGCTACTGGGTTATAAGAAACAAACCCAATGATTCTGGAAAAACATGGAAGGACCTGCATGAAGTAATAAAGAGTGAATTGAGCAGAATCAAGAGAACATTGTGTATAGTAACAATATAGTAATATTATGTTAAGAATGCATTTGAGAGAATAAATTATATTGATTTTTATAAATACCCAAATTAACTATAAAGGACATATGAAGAAAGATACTCTCTGTATTTGGCAAATGAACTGATGAATAAAAGTCTGTATTGTTTAATTTTATATCTGTCTATCTATCTATCTATCTATCTATCATCTATCTATGTATTTATCTATCACCATCATCTATCTATCTACCTATCTATTTATCATCTCTCTCTCTCTCTCTCTCTCTCTCTATCTGTCTATCTACCTATCTATCTATCTATTATCTATCTTTCTATGTCTAATGGAAGCCATCACTAGGGTAGAGAGAGAGGGAAGAAAAAAACAAAAATACACGATTAATTTTGCCACATATTTGAAAAGAATTGCACAGTGTGCACAGTAGGTTTGCAGTTTCTGTTATATCTCTTTAAAAATCAGCACTGTGTTATGAAAATTCTTGTTTCATCATGCAAATAAAAAATAAAATTCATCGAAATAAATAAAATGTCTTGTCCAGGCAGATATTTTGTCCAGCATTCCTTTCCTGGAGGTAATTACCTTACAGGCAACTTAGGATAATTGGAAGGAGCTTTTTCAACTTTAAGTATCCATTAAGTGCTAAGGAGAGCCTTCTCTGACTTCCTTGAACCAAGCCCATATTCACCACTTAGAGGTACAGAGAGACATTACCCACTTCCCAAATGAATGAGTCTTTTGGCTCTAGAATGATCCAGCTCAGTCTTGGTGATTTGTCACAATTTATTTTTGCCTGAGTTCCCGAACTAGGGCTCCTTCTAGAAACACTGACTTAGGTCATCTTTGGTATTAACAAAGCAAAGGGCTTTAATTCCCATGGAAGCATTCAGTCTAGGGATGCAGAGAGTACAGGACCAAGTTTACTTAACATGATCAAAAAGAAAACAAGAGCAAATATAACCCAGAGGACAGAAAAGATTTGTATTTTAATCCAGTGATCGTACCATCTCCCCTTCATCATCAATAGCCTCCACACTCCAGAGGGCCTTGGAAAGTTCTCTCAGTAAGGTCAAACTCAAATAGGAACTCATGACTGAGAGTCACATACTGAATTAGAAAAACAAACACCAATTTGACATCATTCATGTTGTGTTCTATGTTTATTTTGTTCAACATTTCCAATTGCAATTTAATCAGATTTGGCATCTGCACCCCTGGGCCCGGATATTGTGTGTTTGACCCCTCTAGAGCTCCCCATGCTCCTAGAGAATGAATGAGGCAAAGAACATTCACAATATTACTAATAAAAAAGGTTGACATATAGAGGGGCTTCAAGTCCATGCAGTGATAGCAGAGATTCTTTTCTTTCCTTCATTGCAGAGAAGTCTGGGTATGTAGAGGTTCGAGTTACTTTCTATTCAAAAGGGAAGAAACTGGAGGAGGGTAGTGACTACCCCAGGGCCCAAAGCTAGTAGGTATCTCAGTTGGGTTTAGATCCAGAGGCTGCTCCTTGCACTTTGAACTGTCTCTTCCCAACTAGCGATGAGGAATTATAAGGGATGGGGAATACCTCATTTGTCCGTCTGACTCACAAAGAAAAATCTTTGAGAGAATCTCTACGTGCTCAATCTGAGAAGTTTTTGGAGGTGATCAGAGCATGTTGTTCTTGTTTCATTTGTAATTCACTGCAGTGTTAAACATTTAGCTTCAGGCTAGTCATCCTTATGCCCAGCTTGCCTTCGTGCTGCATTTTAAACCCATTTTACTCATGTTTCCTAAGGCAGGGAGCACAGCTGGTTGCCATCACACATCCAGGGTCTTCGCTGAACAGGATTAAACAGATTGAACTGACCAAAGGCAGAATGCATATACTTATCAAAATAACTGGCCTCCTGCTTCAAATCTTCTCTGTTAATGTGGCTGCCTCACAGTGGTGTTTGGGGTCCAGTGGTGTTTGGGGTCCAATCCCAATGGTTCTTTAGGCCATGATTACTGGAATGTTGGTGGGATGATCTCCAGTAAATAGAGGCATATTATGTCAGAGAGAAACATTGGATGATGTCCATAATGTATGTGATCTACACTGAAATTCTCAACTAAAAATCGGACCCACCAACAAATCATGGAATTAATTGTATTAAATGTTCCTTGTATTCACGACAAAGAACGATGGAATGATGAAACAACAAATTGTTCCTGAAAAGATAATGAAAATGGTTTAAATGACTAGCAAGAGTGCAGGCATGAGAAATATCTACGTTCCTGACCTAGAAGAAATGCACTTTTAGAGAGGCAGGGGGTTAAGGGGCCAAGGCAGAGTCTCAAAGGCCTGAATCTTTGCATTGCCCCAAACTACACTAAGATTGTCAGATCACATTTGGGGTTCGACATTTACTTATGTAGAGTCAGAGGCATCAGAGCCAATACCAAATTCTGCCTCTCACACTAAGGTTGTGGATGTTCTCCCCCAGGCTCCTGTCCACATTTCCAAAGGATAGATTTGATTCAATAAGGGAGCTCAAGAGAAAAACTCTACTCTGTCTGTTCAGCACTTCATGATGGGGCTCCTTTGCCAGCTGGGACTGAGTGAGGAAATGATGTCAGTCATTATTGCCCCCCCTGAATCCTTACCACTAGAAAATAACTGGGTGCCATCTTGTCTCTTGCTACACTGTCAGGGAGGGATGTGGAGGAAGGCCCCTCATAACTTCTGGAGGTTCATGGACAGTCCTTCTTTGGCAGCTCTCTAGACATAGATGGACAATGAGCCACAGTATCGGGTCCTTGATGTCTGCTGCACAAGCATGGAGATGGACACAGGGTTGAGCAGCAGGTCTACCTTCAGAATTTTTCCTTTGGCTGCTGTGGCTTTGTAGGAAAAACTAGGAGAAGGGCTAGGTACCTTCAATGAGGGAGCCCCAGGAGCCTGATAAACCTTCCTTTTCCATTTGCAGCTCTGCTTGGCTTGAGTTCCAAAGAGCATAATGCCCCACCCAGGATAAGCTGGGAACCTGCCATTTTACATGCTGGTTTACTTAGCTTGGTTACTCCAGATCTTCCCATCTCCCTCAGCATCTTCTCTCTTCTCATTGGAGGACTGGAGAGTGTGGAACTAAACACCCCCCAGCAGTTTCCTCATAGAGTTTGGATCTGAACTGTCCAGGTAACTGCACTTTACATCTGAATCTTTGCTTTGAATTCTGAGGAACAGAATCCCTGCACAAAGTCCCATTGTTGACACTCCCCTGTCTCCCTTTTGATAATTTCATTTGTAAAGCCATCACTTTATGTAGTACCCAGGGCTTAGGAGATGCTCAATAAACATTTATGAATTGAATTGCATATGTACAAGGGACTCAGGTTTAGGCTGAGTAGAAGCTGGTCTTTTCTGCACAGCAGATACTCAGTCTTTCCTTGAATCTGTGCCTGGCTGCCATTAACTCTGGGTGCCCAGCCACTACTGAATACTGTTTACCCACTTGGAAGAATCTGGATACATTCACTGGGCAAGGTGGTGCTTTAGACAATACCTAGAGAACCCTTCCATTTACACTTGAGTAAATTGAGTCACAGAGATGTTATGTCATTTGCTCAATGTTATACAGGAAGTTGGTGAATCCTTGATGAAAGAAAAAGAATTTACAACAGTATCCATGGAACTCTTTAAGAAATGGCTACAAGTAGTGAAGAGCTAGCCGGTCTTCCCATTATTAGGTAGCCAGGATGTGAGAGGTGACTTCTTGAGCCTTGTCATTGCCACCCCAAAGGGTGATGTGGATGGTGAGTAGCAGTAGGTCTTGGCATGTCATGATTATTGGAAGAAGTGGTGGTTGTTTGACCTAGAGGAGAGAACATTGAGGGGTGAGAAGGAAACTGCCACCAAGCATTAGCAGAAAAATGAAACTCCGTTTGGTTTTTCTGAATTTCTATGTTATTTCAGGGTTTGTCCCACCCTTTCCACGCTCCAGCTCACTTGACATGGACTGTAATGATTGATGAAGGATGTTGATGTGTTTTAATGTATTTATGAGTTCTTTAGACTCCAGATTCCAAAGAAGAGAGGAGCCAGCAGCAAGAATCCTTTCTGATTCAGCAGAGCTATGTGAAGCATGCACTCCACGGGCTAATGAGAAAGTAACCCTGGTTTGCTGTGAGTAGGTTTAGGAGGCTAGGATTAGCAGGACATCTTGGATCCAAAATTTAATAGATGGATTGATGATTACTCCAGTATCCAACAGAGAAGCAGTAGAGAAAGAGGTCTGAATCCTGGACCTTTGTGGGATGATGTCTTTGTATATGTTCCTGTTCCTTCCTCAGGCATGAGACCCTGGTGGAGAGGGTTTTGGGGAGATTAAGAAAGTTTTTGAGAATTAAGTTAGTGTATTTTTTGGAGGGGAGAGCAGCTGGGTGGCACAGTGGACAGAATGTTGCTCCTATATCATGGGAATTCCACTTCACAAGTGCAAATCTGCCATAAGAAACATTACCTGAAGAAATCAAAAGACTTTATAGTCATATGAAAATTATGCTTGAAATCATCATCAATTAGAGAATTCCAAATTAAAAGCCCTTTGGTGTAGCATTTTATACCTACCAGACTGGCTAAAATGATAGAAGGGGAAAGGGAAAGGAAAACCTGGAACATCACTTCATTATTGGTTGAATTGTGAACTGATCCAGCTGCACCAAACTGATCCAATAAGAGTCCCCCTCAAATAAGCAGGGCTATCTTGTATGGCTCCTAAGATGCTTTAGATACCCACTTGTACAGGATTCTTCCATCACTTCACACTTTCCATACAGTAAGACAGCAGCCCATTCCTTTAATCTGTCTCATGAAATAGGACTTTGACTAGTAACAGACAGGACTGTCCTGACTCTTAGTTCACTTAATGATGTTGTAGGCCTAAAAACCACATCCCTCAGTGGCTCCCTCTCTTATGACTCCACTTCTCATGGACTTTGCTAGTGAATTCTGGGTAAAATGCCTGCACAATAGATTCAAAAAGTACTATTTCTGTAAGGACTGACACCCCCCCCCCACTTCTGCCTGGGATCACTGAAATAGCATACTTGGAATCCATTGATAGAACTTTTCCCATATAAGCATTAGCAGCACCCCTGTTTGATCAAAGGTTCCCTAAGACCTTTGCCTTTTCTTATAGTGTTACAAGAAACTTTTTACACTTGAGTCCTCCAATTCTTTCCAGACAACTCCACCCTGCAGCTTAGTATTTTGGGGTCCCTGCACCCCTCACTACCCATCACAAACATTTTGGAGAGCAATGTGGAATTAGGCCCAAAGAGTTATTAATTTACCTGTGCTCTTTGACCAGCAATACCACTACTAGGGATGAGAAATGCCTATTTATAATCAGTATCTTGGGTTAGTCTTCAGGACTGATTCCCTTCTTTGAAAATCCTGACTTTAGGTCCAGTTTTTCTTGGAGAACAGTACTGATAATGAAATTGCACTGACTCTGCTCATCTTTGTCAGAACCCACCGAACTTTGCAAGCAATTTAATCTAGGGTCAGGAAGCCCATTGTGTTCTGCTCAGGCTTGGGCAGGCTATACATTTTTTGTATGGATAGCCTAAGTTATGAATGTTCTGGAATAGAAATACCTTTCCCTATCCAAGAATGACTCAGTCCCTCAATTTAATGTAGTTCTACTCCAAACTTGATTGCTGTTTGATGGACCACCTACTGATTGGAAGGGGATATAAAATGTGACTCAACTGCCATGATTGTCTTTGGTCTAGGAAAGAAGATCATTTGATGGTCTCTTCTTGTATAACCTGCTGGTCTTATTAATAACATGATTAAATTAATCAGAAACTATGTCTCTCAAATCTTTGTAAATGTGACAGTTACAGTAACAATCAGAAAAGAGACAGGTCTAGCTTAAAGTCTCCCAGGAAACATACCACTATCATTAGAGCATTCCTGGTGAGGTTTCTTCACCTAGAGAAACATCCTTTCCAGAGGAATTCTTTTCAACCTTATATTTCAGATTCTAATTTTCAATTATTTCTGGGTAAGCCTATATGTATACACACACACATATACACACATGTGAGTGTGTGTGTGTTTGTGCAGAATCCCAGCCTTTTTGAATTCTCAGCCTCAACAGTAGGGTGGTCTCCTAAGCACAGGCACTGAGACATGTCACTTTTGCACACACACATTTTTGGAGAGGCTGCCCGAGAGGTCTTGATACACCATGGATTAGGGGCCTGTGCCATTTCAGCTTTGTTGAGCAGGTAAGGTACAAATTCTCTTGAAGGAGAGTCAGGTAGAAGCACTTCAGCCTTCTGGCAGCAGGAGAGACAGTGTTCCACCAGCCACCACCACACCATCCATACATGGAACCATCAGTTACAGCAAGTGGAGAAGTTTGAAATGCTTTGGAAAATGTCACTTACCTTCCAAGGAGACTTTCCAGGCATGTACACATTGATGAGGTTGACACATTGCCAGAGATAACTCAATGGTTGGGATGCTCTGAGGGAACATGTGGGAGAGAAGCTACATTAGAATGACTTTCATATGGAAAGTTTACAGAGGTATTTGCAGCTCTCATTGTTGTATGCCTATGAAATCATCTCCTGGCAATGTACTAGACAGAAGGTCCTTTCTTGAGCTTCAGCAGACAACACATATCCAATGGGCTGGCCACATTGGTGGAATGCCAAACATACATTTACGTAAAGGACTGTTTTACTGAGAACTTACCCAGTGCAGTGCTCACATGGAGGTCAGAAGAGATACCAGGACCCTCTGATGTTCCCTGTGAAGAACTTTGAAGCCAATTTTGTAACATGGGAGTGCCTAGAGCATGGTGTGGCTACATCAAAGAAGGCCTATGCAGTCTGAGTGAAGCAGAAGTGAAGTAGCTCCAGAGAAATGTGAGATGTGCTAATTTGGAGCCATTTCCACTCCAAATGTTCCCTTAGCCTGTCTGTGCCTGATTGGGGTGACATTTCTTCTGCCTCCTTCCTCAGGACAGCCAGAGCACCCACTTGTTTTCCTCCTTTGGGCCAACCACACCTGAGGCCCTAGGACACACTCTCCAAGCAAACTCTTGTTTCTCCAGACTCAGGGATACTTCTAGCCCCACTGAGAAGACCCAGGCTATCAGGACTATAGCTGTCTTTTCTGTGAGGGAGGATGAAGCTGAGCCTGGTCAGGATTCTAAGGAAGGCATTGTTTTCCTGTGCCCTCCTCTCTGAGTCATCCCATGGAACATGTTCATGATGGTACTCCCTGCCTACATTCCTCCCTATGTGCTGGCTCAACTCTTGGGTAATTCAGAGATGATGAGCTCTTTGGCTGCTTCTAGCCATGGAGCCACTGATTCCGGTGATGAAGGATAAGGATGCTTTGAAATGATGAAGCCAATAGTGCACTCTGTCTCCAGATTTTCCCTGGTGAGGGGGATTTGTTCTTTGCTCCCATCCCACTTCCATTCCTATGTGGAAAGCAGACTCAATTACACCACCCGTGAATCAGCCATGCTGGTAACCCTTATGTTTCTACCTTCCTGGTCTGATTAGGTTGCGAAACATCAACCTTCTAAGAAATGTGAGCTGGCTATGAGGCAACCTCCTGATTTTCTGAGGTCCAGAGTTCAAGGGAGTGGACCTCACTGGTAGCAAGGATACCTTCTTCATCTACAGACAGCTACTGTCAGACAACTGGTGAAAACTTAGGTTCATTTTACCAGTAGCCTATAGCGAAGTTTGTGTGGACAAGGTAGAGACTGGGTGACAACTGAAAATACCTAAATATTAATCATACAGGCTATTGTTTCTTCTTTGTCAGTCTCCTGACAGTGATGTTTATCAGAAACTTCAGTCATTCTTTTCCTAGGTCTGGGAACAATTCACCATTTTAGTCAAACCTTTTCTGTCTACACATACCTCTGTCCCAATGCTTTGGTTCCCTTGGATTCTGTGAGAGACTCTGTGATCATGTATAGACCCTTGAACTTGAAGTCAGGACAATCCGGATTTAAATTCTGCCTCCTCCTACACGTGTTACCTTGGATGATAAATGCAGCTTCTCTAAACCTCTCTGAGATTCCTTATGTCTAAAATGGAGGAAACAGCAGCACTTACATCGTAGGTATGATGAGAGAACTGTCTGATCTTATGACAGCTCATTAAGCGGCTTGGTGAGGCTGCTTCTAGATGTGCCTGATGGACTGAAGACCTTTATGTGCCCCCCTTGAGAGCATAGGCAGGGATTCCTTGGATGGGTCTTCTTTACTCTTGGTATAATGATGAAATTCCCTTTTTAGTTTGTGCCAGCTCTCTGAACTGGTACAAGACAGAGCACACTTCATGTCCTCTAAGGAATCAGCCCATTTTAAAGTTATCTATAGTTATTTGAAAGCTTTCTTCTGAACTACAGTTATTATTCTATCCTACAAAAAGCTTAAGAACTTTCACAAACTCCTCTTCAGAAGCCAGAAGGGCCCAAAATAGAGTCATTAAGTGGAGCTTGGGCAGGACATATTTTGGTCCAATCTATGAGCTTCAGAGTGAACTGGGTTTGAGGTTTTGTGAAAGGAAGAGAGAATGAAAGGAAGGAAGGAAGGAAGGAAGGAAGGAAGGAATGAAAAAAGGAAGGAAGGATTGAAGGAAGGAAGGAAGGAAGGAAGGAAAAAAGGAAGGAAGGATTGAAGGAAGGAAGAAATCTAGCCTGCAAACCCCAAGTTAAATGGGCAGATTCTGGCCATCAAAATTTACCTTCTTTTGGAGAGGAGGAGTGGGAGGAAAAGACGAGGTGAGTTACCTAACTACTGGGTCGTCATTTAGACAGTTCAGGCTACTCACAGGTTATGTTTATCCTGCTTTTTCAAAGAGAACTATGGCATCAGGGAAATGATGACGTGACTTGCAGTTGACTTTGATTTGGATGTGAGAGAGTTGTGCAAGTTCAGCAGACTCAATTTCTCCTCCAGCGTCATTTGGATCCAGTGACCAGATATTAGTGGCTACTGTTTCTCTTTGGAACAGCAACCCTGAGGATCTTTCCCCCACCCAGTTTCATTTTTAGTTTTTTTTTTCTCATTGACTCATTTCTTACAGAGGTCTCTTCGCTGAATGGGCATTACCTCATTCTAAGTGAGCTCCTGAAAAAGCCTTAGCTTAAATAAAGGTGCAGGCCTCCCATTGCATCCTGAGTCATCTCCAGTCATCCTGATGAATATCTGGTCACTCATACAGATGGTTCTGTAGGAGAAATTGAGGTCAGTGACCTTATACATCCCTCCATCACTCAAACCAAAGTCAACTGGAAGGCATTTTGTCATTTCCCTGATGCCATGGTCCTCTTTAAAATGAAGGGAAGGGTGGCTAGGTGGTGCAGTGAATAGATCACCAGCCCTGGAGTCAGGAGGATCTGAGTTCAAATCCAGCCTCAGGCACTTGAAACACTTACTATCTCACACACATACATATCACACACACACAAACATTACACAACATACTTACTCAACACACATACACGCCACACAGTACACACACACATACAGTTGCTGTCCTTCATTCTTGAAGAGGACTAAAATAACATCACTATGCTAGAGTCACGTTTCAGTGTGTCTATGGATGATCAGACCAATCGGAGCTCAGTATGTTCTATCACAGGTCAGGCACAAATAGTCCATGGGAACATTTGAGATGGAGTGAGAAAATGATGCTATGGTTTGCACTGCCTGTGTACAAGGTTGTGGCTACAACTCCCAGTGTATCTTCACCTGCTGCTTCATCACTTGCCTGTTGTCACAGGACTTTAAGATAGGTAAAAAATAGTAAAATGGTGTGGGTGATGTCTTTTGATTTCTGTCTAAATTGAATGTTCTACTGGTTCTGCTCATTTCACTCTGCATCAATTCATATAAGTCTTTCCAGGTTTTTCTGAAACCCTTCTGCTCATCTATTCTTACAGCAAAGTATTATTCCATTGCATTCATATACCACAACTTGTTCAGCCATCCCCCAGTTGATGGGCATCCCCTTAATTTCCAATTCTTTGCCACCACAAAAAAACTGCTATAAATATTTTTCTACATGTGGGTCCTTTTCTACTTTTTTATCACAAAGAGAGGACAGGGAGACAAGGCACCTTAGAGGATGTACTTCCTCATCCTCTACTCCTCAGGACAGGGACAGTAACTTCTTGGTGGAGCAGCCTTCCTCTGGACTGGGACACATGAGGCCATGGACCTCACTCTCCAGGTAAAGGAGCTTCCAGCAAGGTAGGGGGCTCCCAAGTGCCCAGAGCACTGGGCCTGTAGCGAGGAAGTTCTGAGTTCAAATCCAGTCTTCGACATTAACTTGCTTTGGCACCATGGGGAAATCACTGAACCTCTTCCTGTCTCAGTTTCCTCAAGTGCAAAACGGGGATCACTGGGACATTGTGATGATAAAGTGAGATATTTGTAAAGCACTTAGTACAGGGCTTGGGATAGTCTTGTTCAGTCCTGTGACTCTTTGTGACCCCAGGGAATTTTCTTGGCAAATGTACTGGAGAGGTTTGCTTTTCTTTTGTGGGCTCATTTCACAGAAAAGGAAACTGAGGCAAAGAGAATTAAGTGATTTGGCCAGTGTCACACATTTAGCAAGTGTCTCAGGCCAGATATAACGCATTTCTTCTCATTCCAAGCCCTGGAGCTCTTTCCTCTACCTGCCCAGCTTCCTGGCATATAGTAGGCAACTAATGAGCTTTTGTTCAGCATTTAGAGTTTAGACCTTAGGTGCCAACAAAAGGAATGGAAAGGGGGAATCCTGATTTCCCTCACAGAGAGGTGGGAAGAGGGAGGAAACTGGACCAGGGCCAGGTGGCTCATTTCAAGGACTGAGTCTGAGCATTTTCTTCTTCCCATCAGAATGCCGTCTCCAGGCTGCTGGTGTAGAGGGTGTCCCTATTCCCCTTCCCTCCTCCAGCTCATTCTCCAGGGTGCTCTGGAGCATCATCTTGAGGGGTTCCCTCCTTTTATGCCTTTGATGGCCCATGAGGAAGTAAATGAGGGGTGCACACTGCTGTTCACCTGGGCCAGGAGCTAACCAAGCCAAAAAGGCACCAAAACTACTGTGAAGTGATATATGTAACATCTTATCTTCGGGGGGGGGGTCACAGAGCAGGAACACAAGGACTGTGAACAGGACTAGGAGGCAGAGTCTGGGGCTTTGCCAGCTCTGGGAGCTGAACTGGAAACACAGCAGCTAAGTCAGGTTGGACATGGACAGCATGCAAGTGAAGAGGATAAGCCACAGGAGCTCTATGATGAAGAAGTTGAGGCGAAAGTTGTGAGCGTGCTCAGAAAAAAACAACTGATGCAATGGGCTACATCCAGCAGACCATCCAGAGCTCAGAGGACAGTGCACACAACCACAGATATATGCCTGGGGCAATCACAATGGCACCAGATGGGGAAGAGAACAGATAGACACAGCTCAATGCTGATCGCAGCAGACTGCTCAAGCTCACAGCGGTGCATGTGTCTAAGGTTCCCCACTACAATGTATAGCAAAGAATAATAACAATATCCAACAGATTTAATTACAGAGACTAGAAAAGCACAACAAAGCTAGAGAGCGTCTAACCCAGTAAGGCTGAGAATATAGACAGAGAATAGGTTCCTCGGGATGAGGAAGCCCAGGAACCATAGGACCATGCTGTTCCCTACGAGCCCAACTAAGGCAGTGAGCATAGTGAGGATCTCCATCCATTCACCCAAATAAAAATTTCCCTCTGCCAAAGCAATATAATCTCATTTTCACTTCTATCCATTAAGATGTCATAAACAGGTTCCCACTGCTCAGGTATAGGGGACACAGCCACGGTTGTAGGTCCCAGCCCCAGCAAGCCCTGGTCTTCTTAGATGCCCTGGGGACACAAAGACAAGGAAGGGCATCAGGGATTTTCCCACTCAGAGTTTTACTCCCATCTCTACCTTCAAGAGTTAGAGGGTCTTCTTTCCTACTCGCTTTCTCTGGGATCAGCTAGGTAGTGCCACATTGCTCAGAGGTATAGACGTAGTGAACAGAATGCATTAAAATCTAGTCTTAGATACTTACTAGTGAGAGAAATTCTTATTTCACTAATACTAATAATCAATTATTGAGTTAGGATTAAGATTTCTGTTTCCAACTCATTCAGAAACTAGTCCCCTTTAGGTTATCCAGTCATCTCTGAAGGACATTGCTGATGGATGGGATTGCCCAAATCCTTCAAGTACATGCTTTTCCATCATGGGTGGGACCCCCCCAACTAAAAAATCTTATAGAAAATCACATGCACATACACACATATGTGTACACATATATATTTTCTGTATTTATTTTTTCTCTTAGAGAGCAACCATCTTTAAACCCAACTCTCATAGATTTGTCAACAGTATGTCTCATGCCAAGGACAATTTGGTCATTGTTTCAGATCTGATTGGCTCAGAATGAAACTAAATAATAATCATTTCTGTTTTGGATGGAAACCCTGAGGATCTTTCTCTCCCTGATAATTTTTTAGGAGGCCATTCTTTGCTTGATTTATTATTAAGCCAATTGACTTGAAAGTTTGGTTAAAAGAGGTAAATGGGCTAGGTGATATGTAAATTCATATTGTTTATTCCCTTAAAGATATTCAAAGCTAGGGAACATGTACATGCAAGGAGCCAGAATGTGAATTCTGACTGTCTGAAAAAAGAATAGCCAGCCTTAAATACGTTGTAAAACAATTCTAACTCAGGGTCTCTATGTCACACAAATTTATGATCTCCACAAATGTTTAACCACAATATGAGAAGATTTCTTAATTGAATAGGTGGTAAATACAATAAAATAAAATGGCTGACAAAGTGTCCATTGAAATTGTCCCAGGATATCTATGTTTTCTTTACCATTAGCATGATATAACATAATACATGCCCATAAAATATTAAGATTATAGAAAATCCCATTATACATGAGAGTGTCTTGGGTTAAGGGTCTCATCCTTAATGACCATAAACAGAGGGAAAAATTCTCTTGTCAGTCTCATCTGGCCTTGTTGACATATAAAGAGCCATTCTATGAGTTTACTCAGAGAACAAAGGGATAACTATTAGGTTGAGCTTCTTCTTCTGGTTGATTAGTTCGGCCTCTGACCCTTAATAAGGTTCAAAAGATATTAAATGATTATCAGGCCTTAATCAGTGAATGGACACTCTCTTAGTCGAACTGAGGCCAGCTAAAGACTTTAGCTTGAAAAGGTCGAGGTCCTCCACTGTATCCTGGTCCATCTCCAGTCTTTCTGATCCATATTTGGCCTTTGGAGGACATCTGGAGGACAAAGTGAGGCTGGTGACTTTGCACAGCCCTCCATCACTTAAATCCAATTCACTTGCATGTCAGGGCATCACCTCCCCGATGGCATGCTCCTCTTTGAGATGAGGGACAAATAGCAACCTCTATAAGTAGGGTCAACCTGCTTGAACCCCATCCCCCTTCACCTGAGAAAGGCCTAAAACCTGAATTAGCCCATCAGGAGAAAGACATTTTTGACCTATTCTGAGCTTGACCCACTATAATGCTTTGCATACTCTGGCATAACAGACATTATTTTCCTTGCTCTCTGAGTGAACTCAAGCTTCCTGCTTGGTTTTTCTGACTGGAACATTCTTCTGCCAAAACCCTGGCCCACCAGGCATTTCTTTTATCTTTTCTTAAGTTCTATGACTTTCCTTGATTCAAAAACAAGTAGTATTCAAGTAGCTCTTTAACAATCTTTAACAAGGGACATATGAAATGAAGAATTGGCCTGTCTCCCCAATGTTGGGCATCCAGCATATGAAAGATGACTTCCTGAGTCTTGTCATTGCCACCCAGGAGGGTGATGAGGATGACAAGGGGCCTTGGATCTTGGCATAGCAGTATTATTAGAAGAATGGTGGTTATTTCACCTGGAAGAGAGAACATTTAGGAGTAACAGGGAAGCTAACATCAAGTATTAGAAGACAAGACTTTGTCTGCTTGGTCTTTCTGAAATTCCAGACAGTCAAGATGTGTCCCACCCTTCCCACTCCCCAGATCACTTGACATAGACTTTAATGAATGATGACAGGATGCTAATGTGTTTTAATGTGCTTCAGAGTCGTTTAGACTCAGACTTCCAGAGAGAGAGGAGCCTGTAGCCAAGAGCCCTTCCTGACTCAATAGAGCTATGTGGAGAGGGAACTCCAGGGGCCAGGGAGAAAGCAAATCAGTTGCAAAGTGAGGACAGGATAATCGGGACTTCCTGGATCCCTAAAGCCCATGGATGAGCTGGGCCAAGTCCAGTGTCAGTCAGGGAAGCATGAGAGGAAGAGGTCTGCATCCAGGCACCTCTGGAAGACAGGGCCTGGTGAGTGCCCCTTTCTCTTCTGAATATGGAAACCTGGTGAGAGGGGGTGGCAGAGATTTAAAAAAATTAGTATTAAGTGGTTTTATTGGGGGTGTGGGAAGCTAGGTGGCACAGTGGAGAGTGCTGAGCCTGGGCAGGGAAATTTGCCTTCATAAGCTCAGTTCTGGACTAAGACGCCTACTAACTTTGTGACCCAAGTAAGTCATTTAACCCTGTTTTCCTTAGTTTCCCGATGTGTGAAATGAGCTGGAGAAGGAAATGGTATAATGTCCAGAACATAGTAGGTGCCTAATAAATGTTTCTGAATTAAACTGAATATGCCTTGGGGGAAGGGTACAGGTTGGTTAACAGCTGTTCTTTCCCTCATGGCAGATACTCATCCTTTTCTTAAATCTGCATGACTGTGCCTGGCTACCATTGATTTTGGTGCCTAGACACTATTGAAGAGTATTAACCTAGATGGAAGAATCTGGATACATTTATAGAACCATAGAATTCTGGGATGAATCATTCTTTAGATAATTTCTAGAGAAGCTTTCCATTTTACAGTTGAGGATATTGAGTCCCAGAGATGTTAAGTGATTTGCCCAATGTTGCCCAGAGGGCCAATGACTTCTCACTGGAAAACAAAACAACAACAACAAAAAAAAAACCAAACCAAAATCCCAAAACTGTATTCTGGTAGCTCCTTAACAAAGTCACATAAATAACTGTTGTTCTATATCCCCAGTGTCAGGAATCCAGGATGTGAGAGGTGACTTCTTGAGCCTTGCCATTGTCACCTAGGAGGGTGATAAAGATGGTGAAGGATTATTTGAAGAAACTGTCTTGTTAGATCTTGAACTCATCTTCCTTTCTCCAGGTCTGAAGCTATTTCCACCGTGCCAGCTAGATGTCCTTGTTCCCCTTTTCCAAACACAGTCAGGAACTTGAAGACCTCAGATTAGGAAGCTAGTGGTTAAATTTTGCCCTGGATCATATCACATTAAGATCAGATCAGAGAACTTATAATTTGCATTTCTCTAGTCTGAGCTGTTCCTGGTTAGCACCACACGCAAAACCTCCAGAAAGCATCAAAAAGACCAGCCCAGAACACCCCTCCAGAGGGTGACATAGTCCAATACTATATGAAGTCCAAAGTCAGGAAATCACCTGGAAAAATGATCAAACAAAAATGAATGCCACTATAAAGAGCTATTCTGCTGTCAGGACATCTTAAGGCACAAATGCAGAATAGAACAACTCCAAAGTATCTTAAAATAATGCCTCAAAATAAATAAAACACTGGGTGGAGACAAGTTCATCTGGAATTCCTGGAAGATATCAATCAAGAGTTTTTTTAAGTGTTAAAATATTTCTGTAACAGAAATGAAAGCACTAGAGAAAAACATTTTAAAAAGAGCTATGGAAGAAACAATTGGAAAGAGTTATTAGCTTGTATAAATTGCTCAGATAAATAGAAGAGGAAGTAAAATACTTAAATAACCCCATCTAGGAAGAAGAAATTGAACAAGCCATCTGTGAATTCCCTAGGAAAAAATGTCCAAGGCCAGACAGATTTAAAAGAGAATTCTACCAGACATTTAAAGAACAATCAATTGCAATACTAGGGAGACTATTTGGAAAAATAGGTGAAAAATGAGCCCTACCAATTTTTTAATGATATGAATATGGTACCAATACCTAAAACAGGAAGAGTCAAAACAGAGAAAGAAAATTATAGAAAAATTTCCCTAAATAATATCGATGCAAATATTTTAAATAAAATACTAGCAAAAAGATTACAGCAACTTATCATGAGAACAATACACTTTGATCAGGTTGGATTTATACCAGGAATGCAGGACTGGTTCAGTATCAGGAAAACTATCAGCATAATTTATCATAACAATAACAAAACTAACTGAAACTGTATGATTATCACAAGAGGTGCAGAAAAAACTTTTGACAAAATAAAACATCCATTCCTATTAAAAACACTAGAGAGCATAAGAATAAATCCTTAAAAATCGTGAGTGTCTAAATCCCTTAGATCAATGAGCCAAAGAGACAGTTTCAGGAACTGAAGAAGAGAGTTAGCTGAGAAGCATGTCTAGTGTGTGAAATGCTTGGTCAGGTATACAATGAGCCCTGAAAACTAGCAGTGCTCCCAAAGAGGTAGGGAAGTGTGTCTCCTCTGAGGGATGGAGAGCTATCTTGGAACTCCTGTGTAGCTTTTGAGTTAAACACTCTGCTCCATGAACTGCTAGAGATAAAGTCATGGAGGATGAAGGTGAAAGGGAAAAGGTAAGGAGGAGGAAGAAGATGCTGTTTATAATGTGAATTAAGGAAGGAAGGAAAGAGTGAGCAACAGGTTCTTTACCTTGGAACATTATTTAGAAAACTTCTAGACCATAGGAATCTACTTTCCAAGAGGCTGGAAAATTCGGTGTGCATTTCTGTCCAGGCAGACACTGGCGTACAGAATGCAGATTCCTCTGAAAAAACTTGTTGAGGTGGATAACGTCCAGATGTATTTCATTGTGATTCTTCTCACATCCCTCTTGATCTGAAGGTGTACATACCTCTCAAGTCTCTCTTTGAGCTTTCTATTACTTGAAACCAAGAGAAAGTGGCCCTGATGCTCTTTGGATCTGTTTCCTGCAGATCCTCAGGCCTGTTCAGGAGGATGTCTTTGCAGGATTCCCTTTAATAATATTCCTAAAAGTATGATTGATTTGTATCAGACACATGTCTCAACTCTGCCATTTACTAGCCAAAGAGCAAGTCCAACCACACCTCCCTCCTTATTCAGTAAAATTAATGATTCCTTATTATCTTCAGTGTTACATGCAAGCTACTCTGGCCTGTAAAGCCCTTTATAAGCCACTTCCTTCCTATCTCTCCAGTCTTCTTCCATTCTGTTCCTTTCCATGTCTTCTATGAGCTGGTGACATTGATTTCCTGGCTATCTTTTTACACAAGATACTCTAGCTCCTGAATCTGTGTATTTACACAAACTGTTCCCCATGCATAGAATCCTCTTCATCCTTATCTTTATTTCCATCCCAATCCTTCTCATCTCCTCAAGCAGATTGCTTCCTCTGATCTTCCTCTGTGATCCCCAACCTCACTTATCTTCAATCTCTCTATACAAAATAATTTTCTATTGTCTACAAAAATGTCTCTCCCATCCTAAAAAAACTCACCAAACCAAACCAAACTAAACCAAAGAACAACAGGAAACCCACTTAGCTAACTGTTCCATCCCTGTAATTATGCTCCTATGTCTTTTCTATCCACTATGGCTAAACTCCTTGAAACGGTCATCTGAAACACACGTCTCCACTTTCTGTTCTCTCATTCTCTTCTCAACCCCTTACAGTTTTGCTTCCAACCTTATCCTTCTACTGCAACTGTTCTCTCTGAAATGACCAATGATCTCTTATTGTCAAATCCGAGGCCTTTTCTCAGTCCTCATTTTCATGGACTTCTCTGAGGGCTTCAACATTGGGGTCACCCTCACCACTTCAATATTCTCTTCTCCCTCACTTTTGGGAACCTTCCTCTTAAGTCTTCTCCTCTCTGTCTGAATGTTCCTTCTCAGTATCCTTGGATAGATTCTCATCAAGATGACACCTTCTAACCATATTTTTTCATTTCTAGCGCGTAGACCTGAGTGACTCTAATGTCTAAGTTCTTTGTGCTTCATTTTCATGTTTGTTGACCATCTGCAACTTTTGCAATCTTTGATTGAGAACCTGTGCACCACACTCATATTAGTGGGTAAGAGGAACAGAGAATCCCATTAAATGCTATGCTGTTTTATTTTTTGTCACTGAGCTACATTTTGCTCCTGTCAATATTATTATAAGATTTATTGAAATATGACATTCAAGTTTTATTTTTTATAATGTTACTTTGAAATGATTCTTAGATTTTCCCAGTCTTATTTAATGCCTTCCCCTTGACATTACTTCCAATTTAATACCATACTGGGAGTAGGAAGGGTATGGGTGGAAGGCTCTTTCACTTGAGCCTAATCTTGTCTCAGCCCTCCCTCTATATTCATACTTCCTAAGATCTGTGAAAGTTACCCCGCTCTGGAGAGGGTAAGATCTAAGGATTTTTCTCTGATGGAAAAGCTGACCCATTTTGAGATTGTCCAGCCAGCTTTTCTGTACAACTGAATATGTCTGCAGGAAAATGCTTTTCTGATATACATCTAAGGAAATGTTCTCCCGACATTCTGAATCTCTGTCTTTCCCCCCTGCCTTATCCTTACCTTTGCTCATATTGACATAGTACCACAGAAAGTTAAGGAAAATGAAAAATCTAATCAAACTAATTCTGTGTGGAAAGAACACTTCATTTTGACAGGAAGAACTTCTTTCTGTTCTTTGCTTCTTATTCACTCACTCTCCCAGGGAAGGGCTGTATTGGATTTGAAATTATTATTCTGGGCATCTCTGGCCCAATCCTGGCCCACCTTTCCCCATCATCTAGCTATCAGTCAGTGTTGTGTCACAAGACTTGATAAGTGAGACTGAAACAATTATGGAAAAAATTGAGTAGGCTATCACATCCATGACAACATGCAGGTATTCCCAAGCACACCCTCCTTTGTGCACCACTCTTATGTTGTTTTACCGGCAGGAATGCCAGAGTCAGCAGTGCCCAGGGGAGATGTCTCTAGCATGGACCCAACCACCATGATGCAGATTTCCACTGAAATGCCCCAAAGTTCTTTTGATGAAAACAGGACTGAGAGAAATATTAATGAATCTCTCTTTGCTACTTTGGGTATTTGTGAAGATGGGGTATTTCTTCTTGCAATTAACTCCATCACGTTGGCCTTCAGCTTTGGTGGGTTGGTGACCAATGCACTGGTCCTCTGGCTTCTGGGCTTCTTCATCAAGAGGAACCCTTTCTCTGTCTACATCCTTAACCTGGCCAGGGCCGACTTCTTCTACCTGTGTTGCCAGATTGGGAGCTCCATCATGATTATTTCTCCAGACTTTTGGATACCACCATTTATTTTTGCTCTCACATTTTCCTTCTATACCTTGGGTCTGAGCCTCCTGGCTGCAATCAGCACCAAGCGCTGTCTGTCCGTGCTCTTCCCCATTTGGTACCTATGCCACCACTGCAAGCACACCTCTGGCACCATCTGCTTCCTCTTCTGGACATTCTACCTTCTTGGAAATCTTCTAGAAGCTGATGCCTGTGGCTTACTTGTTCTGCTGCCCTCTGATGCAATGTCATGCTTGGCATGGGACTTCTCTTTTGTGGCATTGATCCTCTTCCTGGTTTGCATGCTGTGTGTGTCCAGTTTGACTCTAATCTTGAAGTTCCAGAGCCATGCCCAGTGGAGGGTACCCTCCAAACTCTATCTGCTCATCCTGTTCGCAATCCTTATGTACTTCCTCTGTGGCCTGCCTTTGGGAATCTACTGGTTTCTCTTGTATTGGCTGGTCCATACAAGGTGTATCTTTTTTGTCTTTCAGCTTCTATCCTGTGTGAACAGCAGCACAAACCCCCTTCTTTACTTCTTCCTGGGTAGCTTCAGACAGAAGAAAAGGAGGAAGCCCCTCAGAGTGGCCCTCCAGGGGGTCTTGAAAGATGATGCAGAGATGGGAGAGATCTCCCCTACAGAAATTATGGAAATGTCTGCCTGAGTCGTATCCAGAGGCTACAGTGGGTGGAGAAAGGGGAAGGGAAGATTACTCTATCAGGGAGAGGGAACCTGTGACCTCAAGGCCATGTGTGACCCTAGAAGGCCTCTGAAGTGTGGTCCTTTGACTCCAAACTTCGCAGAACAAATCCCCTTTATAAGAAGATTTGTTCTGTAAAATCTAGAGTCAGTCAAAAGTCCAAACCAAAAGACCCAGAAGGTTGCATGTGGCCTTGAGGTGGCAGTCTCACCACACCTGGCTAGGACCCTGGACTTGTCCTTTGAGTCTCTTCACAGCTGCACCCAGTTTCCTCTCTTCTCCTGCACCCCTTACCTTTACTTTGGAAGACAGATATTTTAATGTTTTCTACTTCGAGGTAAGTTGGTTTGTAAGTCTGAGGACCCCTAGATTTAATGAGGGATTCAGCACCTAAGGCCTCTTAAGGGGGAAAGTTAAAAACCCATGCCATGCTCCTGGTGAGGCACACACTCTTTGGGTTAACTGTGTACATGGTGGGTAAGGATGTCTTACAAGGCACACCCCTGGCATGGAATTCTACCCCACTCCCAGTCTTGATCACTCCCATACTCAAGGAGTGTTACATTTTGAGATAGACTAGACAGGCTTCCTGTGAGTTTATAAGTCAGATGAGAAGGAGGGAGAGGTTACTTTTGGCAATTACAAGTACCGTGACTCATTCTATCCATTTAAGATGCGATTACCACTTGGGCCCTCATCAGGGACCTGCCTAGTTGAACAGCTCTCAGAGATCATAGATCGAAGGCAGGTCACATGGAAAAAGGGGCACACTGAAGAAAAGTCAACCGTTGTTCTAGGATGGGCATGGGCTTTCTCTCCCCCCCCCTCTTTTTTCACCCCTAGGACCCTGACCTGGATCAAGCTTGAGCAGCTGTGGTCCAGTCACTTATTGGTGTCTGTAGCAGTGATCTGCCCTGGTCCCCTGCCCTTGTGTGACAACATATAACAGTAAGGGCCTGATGTATTCCCCTTCCTGGTCACAGTTCAGGTGAAGGGGGGGCCCGAGGGAACTTTTGGCCCCTCTTCTCAGGATTTTCGCTTCTACTCTGTTCTACCTATCAAGCAAAAGAAGTTCACTGAGGGGATTGCATTCCAAGAAGAAGTCTGCTGAGCACAAAGACTGCATCCTCATCTCTCTAGGTCCTCCATGCCCTGCCATGTGAGTAGCCTGTTCCTAATTGAGTGTAAAAAAATCACTTGTTTGTAGGAGTTTGTTCTTAAGGGTCCCATGAAGCAATATGTGCATGGAAACTGAGTCAGCAGCCCAGCTGGACTAGTATTTATATGAATAAACTGTGTATTTGATCATAGCAGCCCATCTTTGCCTTTGCTACTCTTGGTGACAAGAGCTGACTTCATTAACTTCCCAGGAAAGGTATTGGGTTTAAAGACTGCCTAAGATCTCTTCCATTTTAAAATTGTTGACTCTCTGCTCTGTCCATGGCTACTTCATTCCCAATAGGAGCTGGCCATGATTCCTCCATTACCTTTCCAGTTGGAACATTTTGTCCCCACCTCCTTGGGGCTCCCCTGGGATAATACTATCTTTTGATGACAGAGTTTTTCACATTTTTTGTGTGAGAGAGAGTTGCAGTCTGTCTGTCAGATGAAACCTTTGGACAACTTCCTAGAATGATGTTTTAAAACAGATAGAATTACTAAGGAAATATATTTTATTAAAATATGCTTATTAAAGTATTTATTAAACAATAAACTTAAAGACCCCAAGTTCAGAGCCCCCACTTTAATGGATCTTTCTTCCATAATTAATATTGCTAGGTCATACTTGGCAGGATTATAGGATAAAGGGAGAGGTGTGGGAAAAGCCCATGGGATGGCTCCAAGTTAGGTTTGGGAACAGGGCTGCCAGACATGTTTTGGATTCCAGGGCCACTGACTTTTCTGATTAGTACAGTGTCCCACATAATTTGAAACCATTGGCTGCTCTGATGTCTTTGTGGTACACAATAAGAGATCAATGAAGGCCCCTGAATATTGAGGGGAGGCTGTGAACCAGAGTCAGAATGGGAAGGGCAGAGATCTATATTGTTGGACCTTTTGTTATTCCCTAAGGGGGGGGGAAATAAGTGTTGAACTGATTGATACTTCTGCTGAAACTAATATTCCCCCAAAGCAATAACCTAATATGTATTCTATTCATGCTTTTTGAATAATTTTTTTTCTTCAAGGAGAAATTAGTGAGTTTGTGATTTATTGGATAGTTTTAGCCTTGATAATTTATCACAATTACTATGCTACCTGGATTTCTATATTACAAATTCCTCAGTCTAGTTAGATTTTAGGATTCTCGGTGATTTTGTCACTAGTCGCCAAGGAAATATATTCCTCATTGTCCCCCAATTCTTGGGAATTGTTCTGTAAGTGAAAACTATGTGGGGACCAGGCTCCATTCCCCGGGTTCCTTGATTGCAAGCAGCCTCCCCCAACTCTTCTGTCCTCTCTGATTCAATTTCCTCTCTCTCCTCAAGCTTCCCCTTCCCCAAAGTCTGCCTCCTATTCTGTTTTCTAGGCAGCAATTGCGCCTGATTAGTTTCCCTATTTTCTCCCTTTCCATTCTAATCCAGGCTTCTGGGGCAGAACCTTCCTAGGCATCAGTGTTCCACCCTGATCCCACTGTGACACAGGGATTAGAGGAATATTCCAATAATTGTAATACACAATAATTCAGGGGAGGAACATAGAAAAGTGGAAACAAAGAACTGTGTGAAGTTTGATGAGGAAAAGTCATTGCCAACAAAGAGAATCAGAGAAGAAGCCACGAGGAAGGTAGCATTTGACCTTTGGCTTTAAGAGCAGTGTTGGGGCTGTTCAGGCATATGATTCAGCATAAGGAAGGGTATGTTGATGGTAAAAGTGTGACAGGGAGACAGGGGACATGCAAAGGCTGAAGTAGCAAAAAACCAAAGCCCTGGTTAGTGTTCAAAGCTTTCAGAAGGAGCCATCTTCCCTTTCCAGTCTTCTTCCACCTTCTTCCATGAAGACATGCTCTTCCATCCAGTACCACTGCCTCCTGGCTGTTCCAAGGACAAGACCCTCCTTACATTTCTCAGTTCTCAACATTTTCTCTGGTTACCCCCATGTCTAGATCACTCTTCTTTCTCATCTCTGCCCACAGCTTTCCCTGACTTTCTCCCTACACCTACCCATCTTCTACAGGAAGATTTTCCCAACCCTTATGACTTTGAGTGCCTTCCCTCTCTCTCTCTCTCTCTCTGTCTCTGTCTCTCTCTCTCTGTGTTTCTCAATTTATATAAAACTATATGTATATATAATGTATAATTTCTTTTTTGTTTGTATGTATTTGTTGGCTTCTTGTCTCTTCCCATTAGATTGTGAGTACCTTTAGGCTAAGATTGTTCTTTACCTGTTTTCACATCTTCAGAATTTAGCACAGAGACTGGCACATAGTTGTTCCTCAATAAATGTGCATTAATTTATTTGATTGAGAGTAGAGTGTGTGAAGTTGAGTGAAATGAGAGGGACCAGGATCTTGCGGGGTGGTGAAGGGCCCTAAATAGCAGGTCAGGCCTTTCTGTTCACAAGATAACGTGATTGTGTATATGCTGAGTTCCAGTGAAGAGTCTGATGATGCTTTAGAGGTGTCAATGTCAGGGGTGGAGTCAAGATGGCGGCGTAGAAGCCCCAAGGTCCCGCAGCTCGCACACCGCCACACTACACACCCATAAAATTATGAGCCCAGACAAAGTCTAGGACTCTCAGATTCACAAAAATACAGAGAACACATCTCCAGCTGAAGGCAGCTCGGCAGCAGGGGCTCATCGCGGAGGCCAGGAGCGGAGGCCGGCTCAGCCTGAAGCCAGGACCGCAGCCAGGCCTGGGGCCATGGGAAGGAGCCGGGCTGAGCTGAGCCGAGCCCCACCACAGCCAGTCTTTAGAGGACAGGATCTACATCCTCCAGTACCTCCACATCTAGCAAGATGTGAGGAAGGGGGTATGGGACAGGGGCAGTTCGCACCGGAACAGAGACTGGCCCAGACCAAAACTGCAGTGGCCCAGGCCAGGCCCCAGGACAGCCAGGAGGAGCAGTGCCTCCCAAGTCACAGCTTGAGTCTACTTCAGAGATTTAAGCACCTGCCTGAGGGAATCTGCTAATCCCGGTCAGAGGCAGTGAGTGAAAGTGAAACTTTGAAAATTAATTTCGGGGTGGTAAAGCAGTTTGACCAATCTGCCCCCGGGGCAAGGAAGCAGTGGGGGAAGGGAACTGCTGGAACCAGTGGCGGCCCCCACCAGGCTGCTTCAGAGCCCCTGGCCTGCGGACTCTGCGGGGGGGCTGAATCGATTGATCAGGGCCAAGTGCTCTTGGTTGAGCGGCCTGGATCCGGATCGTGGTCTTGGGTGGTGGTCCTGGGGTGCACTTTCAGCAAGGCAAAGCTGGGGGGACTTGCAACACCCCCCTAATAGCTCTTGCAGCTGGGAAAACCCCAGCGATTTGGAACAGAGCTTCTCCCCCCCCACCGGAAGCAGAGTTTCACAGAGCTAAAAAAAACCAACCAATTAATTGACTGGCCAACATGAAGAAAAGCAAGCAAAATAAGAACATCAATAAAACTCTAAAATTCTTTTTTGTGGACAAAAAGGGTCAAAGTGTGGAACAGGAAGAAAACAGCTCAGAACTCAGCACTCCCACACCAAATGCTTCCAAGACAATTGAAGAATGCCTAGAAGCTATACATCAACTGAAAAAGGACTTTGAAAGCCAAATAAGAGAAGTGGAGGAAAAATTGGGAAGAGAAATGAGAATGATGTGAGAAAATTATGAAAGGAGAATCAACAACCTGACTGAAGAAAACAACACTTTAATGAATAGGTTAACTCAAATGGCAAAAGAGGCCCAGAAAGCCAATGAGGAGAAGAATGCCTTATAAAGTCAAATCTCCGAGATGGAAAAAGCATCTCAAAAACATTCTGAAGAGAATAAGTCCTTCAGAATTAGAGTGGAGCAAGTAGAAGCTAATGACTTTATGAGAAACCAAGATACTATTAAACAGTTATGAAGAAATTAAAAAAATAGAAAGTAATGTGAAATATCTCCTTGAAAAAAACACCGACCTGGAAAATCGATCCAGGAGAGACAATTTGAAAATTATTGGTCTACCTGAAACCCATGGTGGCCTAGCTATACCAGATCTAAAACTAAGTTATAAAGTGGTAATCATCACAACTATTTGGTGCTGGCTAAGAAATTGAGTGATGGATCAATGGAATAGATTAGGTACACAAAATAGAGCAGTAAATGTCTATAGTAATCCACTGTTTGATGAATCCAAAGACTCCAGCTTCTGTAATAAGAATGCACTATCTGACAAAAACTGCTGGAAAAACTGGAAAATAATATGGCAGATTAAAGACCAATATCTCACACTGTAGAACAAGATAAGGTCAAAATGAGTACATAACTTGGAAATAAAGGATGATATTATAAGCAAATCAGGATAGCAGATCTATGGAGAAGGGAAAAGTTTATGACCAAATGAAACAGAGAGTATTATAAAATGCAAAATGCATAATTTTGATTATACTAAATTAAATTCAAAAGGTTTTACACAAAAAACAATGTAAAGAAGATTAGGAGGAAAACAGAAAGCTGGGAAGCAAGACTTACGTCATGTCGCTTATAGATGCCCATTTCTCAAATACATAGAGAACTGTTTCAAATTTGTTAGAGTACAAGTCATTCCACAATTGATAAATAGTCAAAGATATAAAGAGACAGTTTTCAGATAAAGAAATCAAAATTATGTATAGTAATATGGAAAATGCTTCAAATCGCCATTGATTGGAGAAATGTCAATTAAAACATCTCTGAGGCACTACCTCATACCTATCAGATTGGCTAATATCATAGAAAAGGAAAATTTTAAATGTTGGAGAAGATATGGGAAAATTGAGACACTAATGCGTATTTGGTGAAACTTTGAATTGATCCAATCATTCTGTAGAGCAGTTTGGAACTATGCCCAAAGGGCAACAAAACTGTTCATACTCTGTTATCTAGCAATACTGCTTCTAGGGCTGTATCCCAAAGAGATTATAAAAAAGGAAAAGGAACCACATGTACAAAAATATTTATAGCACCTATTTTTGTGGTGGCAAAGAATTAGAAATTGAGGGGATGCTCATCATGGCTGAAAAAGTTGTGGTATATGACTGTAATAGAATACTGTTGTGCTATCAGAAATGATGAGAGGGTGGACTTCACAAAAACCAGGAAAGACATATATGAACTGATGCAGAGTGAGGGGAGCAGAAACAGGGGAACACTGTACACAGTAACAGCAACATTGGGTGATGATCATGTATGACTGATTCAGCTCTTCTCAGCAATGCAAGGATCTCAGACAATTCCAGAAGACTCATGATGGAAAATCCTATCCACGTCCAGAGAAAGAACTGATAAGTCTGAATGCACATTGAAACGGACTATTTTTATATACTTGTGGGTTTTTCCTTTCATTCTGTTTTTTATTTCACAAAATAACTAATGTTAAAAATATGTTTTACATGATTGCACATGTATAACTTATATCAGATTGCTTCCCATCTTGGAGTAGGGAGAAGGGAGGAAGGAAGGGAAGGAGAAAAATTTAAAACTCAAAATCTTAAAAAAAAAGGAATGTTGAAAATTGTTTTTACATGTAATTGGAAAAAATACTATTTGAATTCAAAAATAAAAGAAAATAAAAAGAAAAGTAATGGAAAATTATAACATCCTTAAAAAACAGAACAGAAACTTCCCCTGCTACCAGTCAGCTCTGCCACCAGTCAAAGAAGTAAGACTAGATGGTTTGGATGACTGCTGTTGTATAATTTGGGGTCTGCAAGTTCTACTTCCCCTTTCTTCATCCACGAGCCCTGAGTATACCTCTGGCTATTTAATGATCACTTTGTAACTGAATCTATATAAGACTTTTGTGTGCTTTGGTAGATTGATCCCCAAATATTTTATACATTTTGTTATTATTGGGAATGGGAGTTTCCTTTCCATTCTTGCTTCTTGTATTTTGTTATCTTTATAGAGAGATGCTTTTGATTTCTGAGAATTTATATGTAGCCTATCATTTTGCTAAAGCTAACAATTCAGCATCTATGTTGCTTCCCTGGAAGTAAATTTCCAAGTAAATCACCACATCAAGAAACAGGGATAATTTTATCTCTTCACCTAAATGTATTCTTTTAATTCATTTCACCCCATCTTATTGTTACGTCTAGAATTTTTAGAACTATATCAAATTATAGGGAGGAGAGCAGGTATCCTTATTCATCTCCACATTTATTGGAAAAAGTTTTAGCATCTCCATTGCATGAGATACTTTACTTCAGTCACATCTGATTCTTTTTCACCCCATTTGGAGTTTTCTTGGCAGAGATACTGGAGTGGTTTATAATTTCGTTCTCCAACTCATTTTATACATGAGGAAAGTATAGCTATTAAGTGTATGAAACCAGATATAAATTCATATCTTCCTCATTCCACGCCCCATGTTGTATCCACTATTCCACCTTGCTGCCCCTGTATGGTACTTCTGTTTTTAAATAAATTTTTTATAATATGAAAATGCAAGGTGGAGCAAATAGAAGCAATGTCTTTACAAGAAATCAAGATACTATTAAACAGATACAAACAAATGAAAAAATAGAAGGCAATGTGAAATATCTCACTGAAAAAAACCACTGACTTGGAAAATAAATGCAGGCAAGACAATTTAAAAATTATTGGACTACATGAAAGCCATGACCCAAAAAAAGAACCTAGAAATAATCCTTCAAGAAATTCTCAAGGAAAATTGCCCTGATATTTTAGAACCAGAGGGCAAAATAGAACTTGAAAGAATCTACCAATCACCTCTTGAAAAAGATCCCAAAAAGAAAACTCCTAGGAATATTTTAGCCGGGTTCTGGAGTTCCCAGATAGAGGAGAAAATGTTATAAGCTGCTAAGAAGAAACAATTTGAATACTGTAGAAGTACAATCAGCATAAAACAGAATCTAGCAGGTTCTAAGTTAAGGGGTCAAAGGGCTGGGAATACAATCTTCCGAAGATCAAAGGAACTAGGATTAAAACCAAGAATCACCTACTCAGCAAAATTGAATATAATGTTTCAGTGGAAAATATGATCATCCAATGAGATGGAGGACATTCTAGCATTCTTGGTGAAAAAACCAGCACTGAATAGAAAATTTGACATTTATATACAAGAAGCATGAGAAGGATCAATTGAATAGGAAGGCACAATACTTTTAAAAGGTGAAATTGAGAGGCGGGAGAGGGATAGAATGAGAGGAGACAGGGAGAGACAGAATGGGGTCAGTCATCTAATATAGAAGAGGCAAGGGATAGCTGTAACAATGGAGGAGAAGAACAGGAAGGCAAAAGGGTATGGGTCAACCTTACTCTCTTTGAATTTGTCTTAGGGAAGGAATGGCATAACTCTAAATTTGGTATCTTGCCCTACAGGAGAGTAAGGGGGAAGGGGATGAGAGGGGGGGTGGTGGATGGGAGGACATATTGTATGGGAGGATTGTTAGAAGCATACATTTCTCTAAAAGGACAGGGACAAAGTAGAGAATAGAACAAGTGAGGAGTAGGAGAGGGAGGAGGGAAATATAATCAGTCTTTCACAATATGTCCCTTGTGGAGATGTTCCGTGTAACTACATATGTATAGCCTGCATTGAATTGCTTGTCTTTCTAGAAAAATAGGTATACTATTAATGGATTAGAATTGGGAATGGGTCCAACCATTCTGGAGAACAAACTGGAAAAAAGGACATACTACTGTGTATGCATGGCCTTTGGTCCACCAGTACAACTTGTAGGTACGTATCTCAAAGAGAGCAAAGAAAAAGGGAAAAGATTCTGTAACTTACAAAAATATTTATCACAATTTTTTGTGGTGATAAATAATCAGAAATTTAAATGATTCTGGCAATCAATCAGAGAATGGCTGGCCAAGTTCTGACCTATGGTTCTGATGAAGTATTGTTGTGCTAGAAAGAATGACAAGGTGGATCATTTCAGGAAAAAAGCATGGCAAGACCTGTATGAACTAATGCTAAATAAAGTGAGAATGAAGAGATTCTTGTGCACAGTAACAGTAATGTTGCAATAATGATCAACTGTGAAAGTGCTCTCATCAATACAATATCCTAAAGCAATTCTGAAGGGTTCTTGTTTAAAAAAAATGCTATCTGCTGCCAAAGAGAGCTGATGAAATCTGAGCGTAAATCAAAGAGAAATGTTCTTGCTCTCTATCTTTTTTTGCTTTTTTGTAACATGGCTAAAATGAAAATATATTTTGAATGATTTCTTGTGTGTAATTGATATATTGCTTGCCTTCTTAGTGACCCGGGGAGGGAAAAGAAGAGGAAATGGAATTGAAATTTTAAAGAGAAAAAAAACCTGTTAAGATAAATAAATAATAAATTAGAAAAATAAAAGAGGAAAACAAATAAACCAAAGGAAACAGGTTTGGAGAGGCCATTGGAAATGCCCCCAATTACATTTACTAATCATTAGTATCACCGACTTCTCTAACAGGTTCTGTCTTCCAGGTGTGCAGAACATATTTGTGTGCTGATGTGCCCAACATCATGACTACAGCTCTGATCACCCAGCTTCTCCTATGATCGCAGTCATCTCCAGAACCTCTGATGTCAAAGGAGAGCCCACTCAGCAGACATCGGGTGCCCCTGCAGTGACCCACAGCCCCACAAGCCCTACTACAGAGACCCTGTTGAAGAGAGAGAAGCAGCTTCCCCATGAGAGAAGAGCTCTCCTTTACATAGTCCATGAGTTTCCATCTTTGCAGCCATGAATAGCCCTCAAATTGCAGAGGGCCTGTTCTGTTGGTGAAGTAGCCTACTTGGGGGAGGGTGGGTGATGCAAGAAATTCCTGAGAGCCTGATGCAGAAAGAGATATGCAACATATTTAAATATGGTTTCAAAGCCTCCTCAAATGCCCTGTAGTTGTATTGGGGGTGGGTAGCTCTTTTACCAATGCTGATTGAAGCCCCTTCCTCACTTTGTCAATAACCCTACTGTGTTCCTATGGTATCAAACCATCATTCCCTAGTGAGTTACTTCGTGGTGAGGAACTTCCTAACCTAGGCTGGCCCTCAGTAAACAGACAAACAGTTTTCTCCTAGGCTTTGCCACCTTGATGGGAACTGCCATGATATCTGCTTCACTGGTTCCACCCATATCACAATGAGGGGTCAGAGTATCTGGGGTAGAGGACTTCTCAGTATGAATGGTTATAACTTCACTTGCATTAGTGCCTTACAAACCAAGTTTCCTTGTGAAGCCTTTAGTGCTCTCCTAGACAGTATGGTGGAGCAACCCAGGAATGCAGTGCAAGGACAGTTGGCGTTGAGAGTCTCTACCATGGTGTTGGAGATGCCCTTGTCTTAGCTTCTCTGTATTTATGCATAACAAAGATCTTTTTTTGCCTCTGTGCCTCAGAGAGAATCAGTTTCTGGGACTTGTAATCTCGCCTGAAGCCTGAAAATTTAGTTGGGGTTGGGAAGAGACATTGAGAGTTAAAGGGTTCGTTCTGTCATTCTATTGACATCCTTCAATAGGTCTGAGGAAAGATGGATGTTGCTCTGGTCACGACTTTCTTGGGGAGTCAATAAGATGGTTGGGGCATTCTGCCTTCTCCTTTGTGGTCATAAAGGGAAGGAAGCCATAACTAACCATAGAAGGCAGTGTGAGGGAGGAGAGATCAGTTCTAGAGAAGATCCTCGGTCTAGGGCTAGAAAAATCTCATAGGCTACCTAGAGCACCAACGTCTTTTTAAAATGAGGATGCCTTGCAAAATGTTTGCTTTATCAGGCAGAGAAGAAATGGTGGTTCTGTGTTAATGCCTTTTTCTTGGTTTGCAGCTTCTCTGGTGTTCAGAGGCCTCCAGAGAATCAGGATAGAAATGGACCCATTATCTGTACCACACCCTTTCTTCTCCATCCTTTCTCCAGGGCCTCACAAACTCCTCTTTCCTTCGTCTTAACTGAAAGAGTTTCCTATGTGCCCCCAAATACATTATCCCAGACTTTTTCTCACAGAATTTTTCTTTAAGTGCAATGGGACAAATTCTCCCTACTGCTGGCTTCATTTTACTCAGGCATCCTGAGAAGATTCTCTCTTCCCCACACTGGATCCTGCTAAGGGAAGGAAGAAGTCCTGGCCTCCTGAGTCCACTCTTATCTCTGTAACAATACTGAAAATACTTCCCCCTGCCCCCACCTTGTCAAAATATTTTGTCATGAGTAAGCAGATTGAAGTGAATTAAAGGATACTAGGGGAAAAAGGAACAGAAGACGTTCCCCCAGGGGTAGGCACCTCAATTGTGTTCACTTTTCCTCTTGACCTCTGACCTAAATCTGTTTATGAGTGAAAGAAATTATGACTAAGGGATAGTCATGATGGCCCAGGAGTTGGCTAAGACAGAAGTGGGGAAGAAGGGCTCACATTCCAAAGACTGGGGACAGTTAAGAGGAAATCATCAGTTTCCCTGTCATATAAAGCATCTCCAAGCCCACCTACCATACAGAATAAGGTGTTCCCAAAGTCTTAGTGCCCTTCCAAATGGTAATAACTTAGAACTAAACTCAGACTTTTGAACATCCTAACTATTTAAAATAAATACTTCTTACCTTTTTGGAAGCATTTGGATAAGAATAATTGGGACAATCTAGAAAGACCTCTTTTATTGATTTGACTGGCACTTTAACTAAAGGATTAAGGTCTTTTCTGTCCCTTTAAAATGACACATCTGCTCCCAGTCTTGACCTTTGTCATCACAAAGGTGACTTCATCTTCACTCTTGATTCTTTTGATGTAGGAAGTTTGACAACTCCCAGGCTCCAGGGATGTCCCACAACATTGGGTAGCTCCCCATGGGCCATGGACAGAAGTACTTAGATAAGAGTTTCAGAGGATCCAAAGGGGGTTTTAGATGGGGATCCGCAGTCTACACGACTGGAAGGGGTGTCTGAATCCAAGAAGCACGCATAAAAAATGAAAGAAAAACAACATATTGACTATATTGAGCTTTCAGGTTCTTAAATTTCTAAAGGCTTTTCACAACTGTGGCTGGAGTCAGATTTCTTAGCCAAGCACAGGACAAGAGTGATAATTAAAAAAAAAAGGTCTTTTTGATATCTCTAAACATAAAAGCTTTTGCATTACCAATATCATTGTAGATTGACTATGAAAAGATACTTTCAAGTAGGATATGTTTGCATTAAAGGTCATTGACAAAAGTTTAATATCCAAGGTATCTAGGTAATTGATAAAATGTAAGACCAAGACCAATTTCCCAATAGATAAAGGCTCAAAGTCTGTGGAAAACAATTTTAAAAATAATACTTTTAAATTCTCAGAGATTGTGTGAAAATATCCAGGTCACTAGTAAAAGAAATTAAAATTACTCTCAGGATTCATTCCCCTGATATTCAGAAAGTTGACAAGAATAATAGAAAAATCAAAGCAGTTAAAATGATGCTCTGGGAAGATATATACACAGTAAAACATCCTGCCAAATGGTGAATTCATCCAAATGTTTAATGTCCATTCAGCAGTGGCGTTCATAGCCCACATCTTTCACTTCATTGATTTATTTATATATCTATCCGTTCATTCATTCACTCATTGACTGATTGATTTATACTTTGCAACATGCACCTTTGTAAGATTTTGAGTTCTGAAATTGCCGTCCCTCCCCTCTCCTGCCCTCCCCAAGACAGCGCGCAGTCTGACGTAGGCTATACGTGTACAATGATATTAAACGTATTTCCACATTAGTCGTATTGTGAAAGAAGAATCAGAACAAAAGGTAAATACCATGAGAAAGAAAAAAAGAAAGAAGATGCCCGGCTTGCTGTGCATTCAGACTGGCATAGTTCCTTCTCTGGATGTGGATGGCATTGTCCATCATGCATCCTTTGGAGTTGTCTTAGCAC
>CM053601.1:192601324-192617578 GCA_028646575.1 Pseudocheirus occidentalis | reverse complement strand
TCCCAGACTGCTGAGAAGAGCCCCACCTGCTGAGCTGCCTGTAGCAACAGATGTGCTTTCTGTCTTTTGGAGAGTTTTGGAGCTTGAAAATCTGTTTAGAGTCCCATTTTATGAGTTTTTTAGCATGTTTGTGTGGGAGCTGTGGTGCTTTGCTGCTTCTACGCTGCCATCTTGGCTCCGCCCCCCAGTTTTTGTTATTTCTAATTTAGTTTTTAATTGGGGATTTTCAATTTGTTCTTTTTCTAGCTTTGTCAGTTGCATGCCCAATTCATTGACCTCCATTTTCTCTAATTTTTTCAAGAATGCATTCAGGGATATAAAACTTCCCCTAAGTACCGCCTTTGCTACATCCCACAAGTTTTGGTATGATGTCTTATTATTGTCATTCTCCTGAATGAAGTTAGTGATTGTTTCTATAATTTCTTGTTTAACCCATTCATTCTTTAGTATTAAATTACTTAGTTTCCAATTAGTTTTTTGCGTACCTTTCCATGGCCCTTTATTACATATATTTTTTTTATTGCATCATGATCTGAGAATGATGCATTTAATATTACAGCCTTTCTGCACTGAATTGTGAGGTTTTTAATGCCCTAGCACATGGTCTGTTTTTGTGAATGTGCCATGTATTGCTGAGAAGATATATTCCTTTTTATCCCCATTCAGTTTTCTCCAGAGATTTATCATGTCTAGCCTCTCTAGAATTCTATTTGCCTCCTTAACTTCCTTTTTGTTTATTTTGAAGTTAGATTTATCAAGTTCAGAGAGGGAGATATTGAGGTCCCCCACTAGTATTGTTTTGCTATCTATTTCCTCATCTAGTTCCCTTGACTTTTCCTCTAGGAACTTGGATGCTATACTTCTTGGTGCATATTTGTTAAGTAATGATATTGCTTCATTCTCCATGGTGCCTTTTAGCAGGATGTAATTTCCTTCCTTATCCCTTTTAATTAGATCTATTTTAGCTTTTGCTTTCTCTGAGATAAGAATTGCTACCCCTGCTTTTTTTTTTTTACTTTTGCCGAGGCATAATATATTCTACTCCATTCTTTTACCTTTACCCTGTGTGCTCCCCTTGTTTCAGATAATTGCAACCAAGGATCAACTACCCAGCAAGACTGACCATATTCTTTCAGGCAAAGAGATGGTCATTTAATAAAATAAAGGACTTCCAGACTTTCCTTATGAAAAAGCTGGAGCTCAATGGAAAATTCGATCTCCACTTACAAGATGCAAGAAAGACATAAAGAGGTAAACAAGGAAAACATACGCTCACACATATATATATATACACACACACAGATGCTCACACATGCACATAACTTGGGACTCAATCAGAGCAAACTGTTAACATTTCTTTATCAGAAGCAGATACCTGTCAATACTGAAATTTGTACAAATATTGTGACACTTAAAAGGATGTACACAGAAAGAGGGTGTGGGTAAAAGTGAACTGATCTGAAGATTAAAAAATGTATTAAGGGGAAGAAAGAGATTGTAACGGGAGAAAAGGAAAAGTAGAGGTAGAAGATGGTAAATTATGCCACAAGAAGAGGCATAAAAACCATACTAAAGTGGAGGGGAGGGAAGGAAGGAGATGAGCATCGTATGATCGTTACTCCTGTTGGTTCTGATTTAAAGAAGGATCAATACAAATGGCTAAGTTTAGATTCTAACATGAAAAGACACAAAAATTCATAACAATAGAGGGAAAAGAGGGAGGGAGAGGAGAAATAATGTACTAGCATTGGTTTGGTTTCAACGAGGGAATAACATACTCTGTTAAGAATAAAATCTATTGTACCCTACAGGCACTAGGAGGGATAAGAGGAGAGGGGTGTAAGAAGGGGAGCATATTCAGTAGGAAAGGGAAGAGTTGCAAGGGGGAAGGGTAGTAAAGAGGGGGGAGCAGAGGGAGGGAATACTGAGGGAGGTCAAAAGAAAAATTTTTAAGGAGTGAAAGGGAAAAGGAAGACATAAAGATATAAACAGAATATAAGAATAAGCAAAAGTCATAGATAGTAATCATAACTGTGAATGTGAATGGGATGAACTCTCATATAAAACAGAGGCGGACAGCAGAATGGATTAAAAACCATAATCCTGCAATATGCTGTGTAGGAGAATCAGAATTGGGTTCTTTACCAGAAAAACAACACTAGTAAACTTTATCTGGACTTGAAGGCTCTGGGGAGTGCATGGCCTGAGGTCAGCATTTAAGAAATCCCCACCCTTGGTGCCTGAAAGCAAATGGAAAATCACTTTTCCTAGGCCTCTACAATTGGGAGAAGAGGGAGGACAATATAATGGTAGAGAGGAACTGTCCTGAATCCTTCTCCCATCCCATCCCTCAGGCCCCAGGGTCTGGCCAGGAGATTCTTGAGAAGGACAAGTCCAGGCCTCAACAGGAGGACCAGACATAGGTGTCCTTGAGGAACCTGGAGAGGAAAAAGGGCAGTTCTCAATCCAAGACTTTTCCTTGTAAGGCTTTGTTATCCTTGGATCTGTTCAAGATTTCCTGCAGTTGGTCAGGTTTTGTGCTGGTCAGTTACCTGGACTGGCCTGAGGTGACCTGCTGCTGCTTCCTCCCCTCCTCCCCACTCTCAGTACAATATCAGCTACTTCTGAGACGGGACAGCTCCATTGTCCTGTATTCCCAGAACCAAGCCCAGTGATGAAAATTATTCTGGGCTCAGTCTCTCAAAAGAATCCATGTCTAACAAAAGTTTATTGCAGTTTGGAACAGAAAATCCATAGAGAGGTAAGAAAGTGCACATCCTTCTCTCTTTCCACAGGGGAGGGTTCGTGGATGTGGAACCCTATCCTTTTTACTCTGTGGTATTTAGAAATTGGATCTATGGGAGGCACAGGAAATAGAATAAAAGTTATATAAACAGGAAATGTATTGAAAGAACTAGTAAAACATAAAGAAATAAATGGATGAATTAGTTGTCTAGCCCTGCTCTTCCCTGTCTGCTACAGGTGTCACTTCCCTAAGCTTACATCTGACCAACGTCTTCTGGGTAACAGCTCACACTGTTTGTTCTTACAGGCCCTCCTGACCATTTCTGTGAGGGGCTCCTCATCATCCTGGTCACGTGGTTCTTCTTCCTTGCTCTTGTGCTGTGTGTATCCAGCATGAGTCTGCTGAGGGTCCAATGCAGACCCCAGTGCCAGCACCTCTCAGGCTCTACCTCCTGGTCCTGCTCACAGTCTTCTTCTTCTTGCTCTTTGCCCTGCCCCTGGGGATGGAACATGTAATAGAGACTTTAGGCTTAAATTTCAAGCCTAATTGGCTCAATCTGCTCCTGACCTGCATGAACAGTAGTGCAAACCCCTTCATTTATTCCTTCCTGGGGAGCAAAAGACATAAAAGAGGGAAGGACTGGCTGCTGAGGGCTCTGGGGGATGAGTAGGAGTGGGGAGGCCAGATCAGGGACGACCCACACACCAACAGCCCAGAGACGTCATCCTGAGGCTAGAACAAGAGGCTCAGACTTGGGGGCCTATGAAAGGAGCCCTCTGCCACAGGTCCAGCTGTGGTCCTCTACCTACCTGCAAGTGAAACCCAAATACCCCCAATTCCTTATATTTGTGCTGGGGGCTTAAATGTCCAGTAATGAGCAACCATTTGTTAAGTGCCTGCTGCATGCCAAGAACTCTACTTGTTGTACCCAAACTCAGATCTCACTACTTTGAGGCCCACCATATTTTGGCCCCTCATATTTTTCTTTTCACTGTCCGAAAACCCTGTGCTAGCAAGTTTATTTAGAAACAGCTTAAGACATAGTCTTGGGGAAATTGCCCGAGGTGTGATCCCCTGACCCTCTCCCCTCCCTTCTCCTGAATCAACATACTGTACAAGGATCAGTCCCAGGTTATGGTGCAAGTTTAACTTAAGAAAAGACCACCCTGTTCTGTTCCACTGACCAAGCAGGGTCCCCACACTCTTCACTCAGAACATGACCACAGTCTATTCTGTGAAATTGACTATTCTCCTCTCCCCCTTACCAATGACCCTCCACTGAAACGGGTTATCTTTTTGGCTGTGGGTAGCTATTGCTGCAGCTGCAGCTTTTTACTTTGATAAGGGTTATCTTTTTTGGGTCAGGATGTATAGGACTTACCTATACCCACCTCAACAGGCCTCGGGTGTCCCCGGCTCCCACTTACTCTGGGAGAATCAGCTATACAGAAGACTCAGGACACAGGACTTGCTTCTAGCTTTTATTGAGAATACATTTTCTTTCCCTGGTGTGGCTGGATCTGCTTATCCTTCTCCTTCTCTCTCCTCTCTCCTCCTCTTGTTCTACCTCCAGGGCCCCTTAGGGCCCATCCCCTGGCTGTGCCCTCGCCACAGTGAGCCGATCTTGCACCACCCTGAAGGTAGAGAGGTCATACCTCCTTTTGTATGCCTTCCTCCAACATGCGCAATCCTGCTTTTTGCAGATAAGCACAGTCCTTGCATTCTATCCCCAGGTGATCACGTGCACTCCTGTTAGCTGAGGGTTGGTCCAACCCACATCTCACAGTGAAGTATCAACGACCCTCTTTAGGAGTCTCCACCCCACATGAGGTATCAGAGACCTTACACTCCACCATGTTCTAGGAGGGACCCCCAAGTGCCAGGAAGGTTGGACCCTTGTACCCTTGAGCCATATTCCCAAATTAGCCCTGAGCTATAGATCTAACCAATGGCTGTTCTTGGCTTCTGTACATCACTGCTTCTGCCGGCTCCCCTCCCTGATTGTGGCTTTTTTGATTTGGACCTTTTTAAACACTGCTTGTGCCTTCAGTTGGGATGGCCTGATTTGAGTTTCCCCTCCAGGTAGTGGAAGCTTCATCAATAAATACACATCTAAACTGACCTAGACCCCAGGTCTCAGCTTGTTCTTATTCTCTGCGCAACCTACTAATCACTTTACAAATATTTCATTTAATCCACAATATTACTGGGAGGTACATGGTCTCATGATCCCCATTTTACAGTTTAGAAAGGTGAGGCAGACAGAGGTTCAGCGACTTGTCCTTGGTCTCAAAGCTAAAAAGTATCTAAGAGTAGATTTGAATTCAGGTCTTCCTGACTCCAGGCCCAAGGCTCTGGGAACACTGGAACCCCTAGCTGAATGTGGGCTCCAGGATTTGCCATGGCCTCTTGTGTCACCAGCCCAGAGGAGGACACTCCACAAGAGGCCACTGCCCCTGTCCTGAGCAAGAAAGGGAGAGGAAAGACATCCCTCAGGGCATCTTATCTCCTGCCCTTTCCTTGTCAATCTCTGTAAATGAAGGAATAAAGTAAGTCTCAGACTCCTCAAAATTCCATGGGCCATGTTCTCTCAGACTTAATGTATGAGCTTCCTACAGGCCTCCTCCCCTCCTCTTGCTCTGAACACTGGAGACTCTAGCTCAGCCCTGCTCCACACACACAGGTACCACTCCCCTTTCCTGCTTCCTTCTGTTGCCCTCCCAAATCAGCAGCTGAGCTAAGTATTTCTCTGCTCTAAAGGTCAAGCCTGGGGCTCAGCATCCCCTCTTGTGTTCATTCTGTTTCTCCAGGTCTCAGTCTCTCTGAATCTCGGTTTTTCTCTGTCTCAGCGATTCTCTTTTTATTTTAATTTTTTTCTATTTTTTTCTTTTTGGAAGAAAATTGGGGTTCAGTGACTTGCCCAAGGTCACACAGCTAGTTTCTGTGTGTGTGTGTGTGTGTGTGTGTGTGTGTGTGTGTTAAGTGTCTGAGGCTGGATTTGAACTCAGGTACTCCTGACTCCAGTGCTAGTGCATTATTCACTTTGCCACCTAGCTGCCCCTGAATGCACTGTTACCAAAGCTGAAATTAAGCAATCATAAGGAGGTTTTTGCCCAATTATATGACAATATATTTAATAATTCAAGTGAAATGGAAAAACATTTGCAGAATTATAAATTGCTGAGATTATCAGAAGAAGAAATAAAATATCTGAATAGATTTGTTGAAGACAGAGTAATTGGTGTGTGTGTGTATATATATATATATAGACATATACATACATACATACACACACCTATTTCTGCTTACTGCAGCCATCTCTAGGGTGACAAGAGGGAAAAACAGGGGTAAAAAGGAATTTTCATATGATTTTTATTTCACATTTTAGAGCAATACTAAGTAGCATATGACAATTGCATTTTCACGTGCAATCATCTTTTATATTGAACAATATTATTGAAACACTTGCTTTGTTTTCTTAATTGAAAATGAAATATTTTTAACAGATAAAAATTAGAAGGAAAAAAACCAAAATGAATTTCAATAGGCCATAAATGAAAAACATGAGGACAAGATGGATTTATAAGTAAATGCTATCACACTTTTAAAGACCCACTAATCTGGCAGCTAAGTGGCACAGTGAAAAGAGCAACACCCTGGAGTTAGGAGGACCTGAGTTCAAATTTGGTATCAGACTTTTAACATTTACTAGTTATGTGACCTTGGGCAAGTCATTTAACCCAAATTGCCCTGCCTTCCCTGCTCCAAAACAGGAAAAAAAATAACAATTAAAATTAAAGACCAACTAATTCCAATAATAAATCCAATCTTTGGAATAAGAGTCAAAGAAGGGATTGCACCAAACTCTTTTTATGAAACAAATATGATACTGATGCTAAACCAGGAACAGCAAAAATCGACAATGAACATTCTAGACCAGTTTCATTAATGAATATGGATGCAAAAATCCTGAATCAACTGGCTAAAAATGCAACCATATATTAGGAAGCTCATACAGTATGACCAAGTGGGATTTATATCACTTTTACAGGGATGGTTTGACATAATTAAAGCTCTTAGCAATCGCTATCAAATTAACAAAAATCATGTGATTATATAATCAACAGATGCTAAAAAAAAGGTTTTGATAAAGTACAACAGTTGAAAGTATTGGCAAAAATGGATTTTTCCTTAAGTTATGAAAAGGATTTATCTACAACCATCAGCAATCATTATCTGTAAAGCAGAAAAACTAGAAGCCTTCCCAGTAAGATCAGGGATGAAACAAGGAGGCCCAACATCTCCAGTATTATTCAGCATTGTGTTGGAAATCCTTGCAATAACAATAAGAGGGGAAAAGAAAAAGAAGGAATCAGAATATGGACTAAGGCAATAAATCTGTGTATTTGCAGAGAATTTAATGACACTCTTGGAAAATACCAAAGAATCATCTACACATTCAGTTACAGGATAATTTTAGCAAATCAGCAGGATGCTGATAAATGCCCATAAATCACCATTAGCCTTCCTACAAACACAAACATCCTGCAACAAGAGATAGGAGGAGGAGCACTCAACCCTCTGCCCAGTTCAAAGGGGTTTCCAGGGACAGAGAAAGCAACAGAGCCCAGCAGAGGCCTAGCAGCAAGCACAAAATTTTCACTCAGTGGTTCTGAAGACTAGATGATGACATTAAGACAGAGCAACTAGAGCTGTGTCACATCCCAGCAGAGGAAACAGCTGGGATGACAAGAAGCATTCTAGGCTTGCTGTGGTCAGCAGCCTTGGGTGAGGTGGGGGAGGGTCGCTTGAAAGGCTTGCTCTGTGGTTTCTTGGGTTGTTCATTATGAGCATCCTCAGCCGGCTGTCGTCTGATTCTCTGGATGGCTCTTCTAGGCCATGCCCTCCCTGTCCCACCATGGAGTGACTGCTGTTGGCAGTGCCATAATGCCATGTGTCATTCACTGAGGTCTCTCCCAGTTCTCAGATTAGGTGACTCTGTGACTTTGACCAGTTCTTTCAGACATTTGCTCTACCACTTTTCATTTCAAGGCTGTGTGATTTCTCTGACCCCCATTTCCTGCTTAAAGTCAGGCTCTGCCGGGTTTGCACTGCGAACACCGTGGTCTCTCCATTTCTTGTTAAACTGATTCCACATTCTGCCTTGAAATGACTGGGCTTCTATTCCTTTAAAGACCATGGTGCTGAGGCTCATGGCTGCTCCAAGCACTGAGAGCTATTTGTCCACCCCTTTACCATCTGCCCCTGAAGGTGTCCAGGCTGATCCAACAAAACTAAGGAAAAGGAAAGAAGGCTTATTTAGCCTAAGTAAGAGAGAGAGAGCTCTTTGGTTTTTAGGTCCCATTCTCGTAAGACAAAAGTACAACTCATGGCTCTGGTAAAAGGGGCCATACTAAGAGGGGCAGGGATCTACCAGCCTTACTTGGGAAGTGTTGACTCCAACCCACAAATTTCCCTAGAAATGTGTGACTCCCAAAGAGTTATAAGAGAAGGGAATGGGAAGAGGGATGAGGATTAGAACTGGGAGCCCTTCTTGGTGGTTTAAAAAAAGGCCTCGGGGATTACCATCATTGTAATGCCTCCCCATCCTGAAAAGGGTGACTTCCTCAGCTAGAATATGGGTGGCAGGAAGGCTTTCACCATCACAGGACTTAGGAGGCCAAGGAAGAAGTTGTACAAACAACAGTAAAAAACCAACAACGTCATGAATTATTGGAATAATCATTAATGGTAGTAGAGGACACAACGTAGCCAAGCAGTTTCTCCTTACTGGAAGATTACATTGGGTGTAAGAAGTACAGAATGCTTGCTTTTGAAAAGTCAGCAAAATAAGTTAGACGGTCCAAATGAGGACTGCTCTTTGTCTCTTTTGTGATGGCTGAGATACAGAGTTCATCGTGCCTGGTCTCATAAAAATGTATTATCTTTGTATTTAGTTCTCTTATGGAGTTCAGCAAGGGAGGGAGTAAATTCTCTAAAAGAGTTGGGTTTGGTGGACTGGATTTATGCTCCCTCAATGCCCTATGACTGTGCCTTGTGGAGAACCAGTGGTCTCACCTGAACAGCCTGAGACTTTGGCTAAGGACTCCCCTGCAACACCACCAGACCGGGTAAGAAGAACAGTGAAATTTGATTAAGAGGTCTGGATATCTCTAGTCACTGTCCTAGCAAGAATGGCTGTCCACTAACATAGGCATCCTGAGGGTGGCTAGGAGGGCCCCCCCTTCTAACCTCATTAGTAGGTAGTGGGGCCCAACACTTTGTACTCCATGAGATTGTTGAGATTATTTCTTTAAAAATCTTTTTAAATTTCTCTCTAAAGTCTATCCCTCGAGGTTGCTAGTAAATCTATACCCGAACATCTGGGACTGGGACATAAAGGGTCCTTCAATTAGGCACTAGTCTGAGGTATCTTCCAAAGTCCCTGGACCACTTGGATATTATGGCTGATAGATAGTTGGCAGCCATAATATTATCACAAGAGAAGACTCCAAATGCATCCATTGGAATACTACAGTTTCTAAGTAGACCAGTAAGGAAAGCTGGTTCATGTAGGTAGCATGGAAAAAGGCATAGATCCTAGCAGGGTTGAGAGCTGCTTTTTCTTTTTTGAGAGAGATACTGCATCCCCTTTAAACAGCCCTGTGTAGAGGGTAAGGAAGGCAGAGGGTGTCTGGAATCTGACATTGGGAGCCAGGGAGATGAAAGAAGATATTGTCTTCCTGGAACCTTTCCTGACCTCCTCACAATGATGGGCAAGGTGGCCCCAGATCCAGGGAGGAAGGAAGCATTTACAAAGTACCCATAACTGTGCTAAGGGCTTTACCAGCACTATTTCTTTTGATTCTCACAGTCCTAGCAGGTAAGTATTAAAATTAGCACCTTCTTTTACTATCTGAGGTAACTGGGGCAGCCAGTTTATATGACTTGCCCAGGGTCACACATCTGGTGTGTTTGAGGCTAGATTGAAACTTAGATTTTGCAAAGTACAGGCCCAGTGCTCCCTTTGCTCTGCCATCTGCCTGTCTCTTGAGCAGTGGCATGCTTTTATACACATTTTATACACATTATAGACACCCCGTTTTCTGTGGGTACTGATGGGCTCATAGAGGCAGAAGATCTGGCTTTGATGGTAGCACTCATAAGGAACGTGTCGTCAGGATGGCAATTTTTGTTTGTCTTTTCTTAACATAGTTGAGTTTTTCTGCAATTACATATAAAAACAATTTTGACATTCACTTTTTAAAAGACTGAGTTCCAAGTTCTCTCCTTTCTTCCCCGCCCAATGAGAAGGCAAGCAATTTGATACAAGTGACACGTGTGCCATCAGACAATATTTTCATGTTATTCATGTTGGGAAAGAAAACACAGACGAAAAAGAAAGAAAAAAAACCTTTTAAAGTCTGTTTGAATCTGCATTCATACTCCATCACTTCTTCTTCTGGAGATGAATAGCACTTTTCATCATGAATCCTTCAGAACTGTCTTGGATCATTGCATTGCTGAGAATAGATAAGTCACAGTAGATCAGCACACGATATTGCTGTTACTGCATACGATGGTCACCTCGTTCTACCTAGTTCACTTTGCATCAGTTATTGTAAGTCTTTCCAGGTTTTTCTAAGACCCGCTTGTTTTTCATCTTTTATAACCCAGTCATATTCCATTACACTCATATACCACTACTTGTTCATCCATGATGGACATCCCCTCAATTTCCAATTCTTTGCTACCACAAAAAAAGCTGTTATAGATATTTTTGTACATATAAGTAGTGGAATTGCCTAGTAGTGGAATTACTGAGTCAAAGGGTATGCTCAGTTTTATAACCTTATATTCATGGTTCCAAATTACTCCCCAGAATGGTTGAATTTGTTCAACTCTATCAACAATGCATTATTGTCCCAATTTTCCCACATTCTCTCCAGCATTTGTCATTTTCCTTATCTGTCACATAAGCCAAATTCATAGGCGCAGGGTCATACAGAAGGTCCATTCTATGAAAATATGGCATTCGTCCTTTTTAATTGCAGAAAATGAGTTTTTTAAAAAAATAACCCTCAAGGCTTCTCCAAGTAAACCATCCGACATTCAGAAATTTAAATTTTTTTTTCTCTCTTTGCCTAGTCTTGTTTTCTCTATTATTTCTTTTTGAGTTTTACTATAGCTCACATTTCTGGAAATTATTTCAAATAATACTGGTGATGTTATTTTAGCCCTGTAATATCTGACTCTTTGTGATCCTATTTCATAAAGATACTGAAGTTGCTGGAGAAGAAAATAGCAAATTCCTCCAGTATGCTTGCCAAGAAAACTCCAAATGGGGTCATGAAGGTCAGACACATCCAACCAGCAAAATAGCAAGAGCAACAGAAATGAATGTTGAATTCTTTCCTCAATGGCCTGTCATTGAATTGTGCTGTGGCATTGTGGTCAGGAAAAGCATATGTTTACTATTGCTGTTACACACACACACATAGACACAGAGAGCATATACATATTTATTGTGTTTCTTAACAAATTAACTTTTAACATTCTTTTAAAAATTGAATTTCAATTTCTCTTCCTCCCTTCTGCCCCTCTCCTGCTCATTGAGAAGGCAAGAAACTTTATCTCAATTATACATGTAAAATCATGAACCCATTTAACAAGAAAAGGTCAAAATGACCTAGACATAAAGGAAGACACCATAAATAAATTGGAAGAATATGCAAGCATATTAGCTGTCTAATTCATGGATAAGAGACAAATTTATGAATAAAAAAGAGACAGAGAGCACTGTGGGGTGCAAAATAGATCATTTTGATTACATCAAATTAATAAAAGGTTTTGTATGAATAAAACCATTACAACAGAAATTGGAGGAGAACTGGAGATGAAGGAAAAATGTGCAAACACTTTCTCAGATTGAGATTTCATATTTCAAATATATAGAGAACTTTGTCAAATTTCTAAGAATATGAGTCATTCTCCAACTAACGAATGGCCAAAGGATATGAACAGGCAGTTTTTGGAAGCTATACATAATCATATAAAAATGCTCAAAATCATTATTGATTAGATAAATGCAAGTTACAACTATTTTGAGAGGTCATTTCACACTTATTAGATTGGCTAAAATAATAGAAGGGGAAATTACAAATTTTGGGGAGGATGTGGAAAAATTGTGAGATTCATACACTACTGGGAAGAAATGTGAACTGATCCAACCATTTTGGAACAATCTGGAATTTTTCCTGAAAATGTTATAAAACTATGTATATACCTTTGATCTAGCAATACTATTATTAGGTCTGTTTCCCAAGATGATTGAGGGACAAGAAAAAGTACCTATATATTTTAATATATTTGTGGCAGCTCTCTTTATGGTGGCAAAGAACTGGAAACTGAGGTGATGCCCATCAGTTGCTAACGAAGTTGTGGTATATGAAGGTGTTGGAATACTACTGTACTCTAAGAAATAATGAACTAGTTGATTTTAGCAAAGCATGGAAATAATTGCATGAAACAATGAAGAGTGAAATGAACAGAACCAAGAGAACATTGGGGACAGTAACAGCAATGCTGTTTATTTCAAGAATAACTGTGAAGAGCTAAGCTATTCTGAGCATTATATATATTCAGCCAGCTTTGAAGGACCAATGAAGGGAGATGTTCTCTACCTCCAAAAGAAGAACTTCTGAATAAAAGTATGCATACTGTTTTTACATATCTTCATATGTGTGCATGTGTGTGTCCATGTGTAATGGTGACCTTCCTTAGCACAGGGTGGAGAGGAAGGGAGAGAGGCAGTGTAGTGCTTCAATTTAGCAATAAACAAATATTTTTTTAAAAAGTCATGCAAAACATATTACCATTTTAACCATGTTGCAAAAAAATAAAAATAATGAAAGTTAAAAAAATATACTTCAATCTGCACTCAGACTTTATCAGTTACCACTCTGAAAGTGGATAGCATTTTTCATCAAAAGTCATTTGGAATCATCTTGGTTCATTATCTTGATCAGAATCGCTAAGTCTTTCACAGTTTATCATTATTACGATATTGTTATTACTGTATACAATGTTCTTCTGGTTCTACTTATTTCATTTTGCATGAGTTCACATAAGTCTTCTCAGGTTTTTCTGAAACCATCCTGTTTGTCATTTCTTATAACATGACAGTATTCCATCACAATCATAGACCATAACTTGTTCAGGCATTCCATGGTAATGGGTATTCCTTCAGTTTCCAATTCTTTGCCATCTTACAAAGGGCTGTTATAAATATTTTGTACATAAAGGTCATTTTCTTTGTTCTTCTTTATGATACATAAGTATTAGGGGCGTTGGTGAGTCAAAAAGTATATAGTTTTATAGTCCTTTGGGCATGGTTCCAAATTATTCCCCAGAGTGTTTGGATTAGTTCACATCTGTACCAACAATGCATTAGTACACAGTTTTTCCAAATCCCTTCCAGTATTTCTCACTTTCCTTTTCTATCATTTTAGTCAATCTGATAGGCATGAGGTGATACCTCAGAAGTGATTTAATTTGCATTTCTCTAATCAACAGCCATATAAAGCATTTTTTAAAATATGAATACAGAGAGCTTTGATTTCTTCCTCTGAAAACTGCTTATTCATAGTCTTTAACCATTTATCGTTTGGGGAGTGACTTGTATTTTTCTATATTGACTCATTTCCTTATATATTTTAGAAATGAGACATTTATCAGAAAAATATGCTGTGATTTTTTCTAGTTTCCCAGTTTCCTTCTATTCTGGGCTCCATTAGTTTTATTTTTGTAAAAAAGTTTTTTATTTAATGTAATAAAAATTATCTTAACCATGTTCCATATTTTAAATTTTCTTCATTTGTTTCTGAGGTTTTCATTTTATCATGTATGGTCAGTTTCTGTAAAGGTTTCAAGCAATGATGAGAAGTATGTATATTCCTTTTTATTTCTGTTTTCAATCTCAAGATATTTTATAGATCTATTTTTAAAAATAATTCTATTCAGCTATTTCACTTCTTTCTTTCTACTAGGTTTGCCTAGATCCTGAAGGGTTTGTATTGAATTCCTTATACTTATGGTTTTGTGCTCTGTTTTCTACTGTAATTCATTCAGCTTTTCCTTAAAGCAATTTGATGTTATTTGGTGCATGTATTTAGTATTCATATGAATTCATTGCCTTTGATGCCCATCTTCTTCATGTACTCTCGTGGTATGTCTCTCTGAGCCCAGTCCATTTTTTATGATGCTGCTTGAGGTCATGATTGTGTGCCCTGAACTGTGGTTTTTCTTTCAGCTGCAGAATGATGGAATAACCAGGCCTGCAGCCCCTCATTTTAACTCAAGTGTGAATCTCCATGTCCCAGAGGGGTTTCTTACAAATCACATATTAGTGACAAGGAGAAGGAATTGCTGGGGTTGGGGTGATGGCGGTGGATAAGTGGGCAATTAGCTTAATGAGAGAGGTAAGTCTGAGCTGGGGAAAGGATGTACTTTTCCTGCCTCCTTATGCTAGCCAATGGCTATGCTTTGCTGGTCCATGACTCTGTCTTCTCATTGCTCCTCTTGCCACCGTCCTGGACTTCAACTTACATTGATAAGCAATTGCTCTTCCACAACCCCCATCTGTTGTGTGCCACTCTGCCCCCTGCCATTCTTTGTCATCTCTTAGGCTGCTAGCCAAGGCTTCTCCAGGTGACAGGAGTTTGATACTGCTAAGTGGTTCAAGGGAAGCAGGATGTTGGTAAGTGGCCCAAAAAGTTGGGTACACAATTGGTAGGAGCTTGAGCCGTTGCCGAAGAGCAGAGATTCCCCTAACTCCTAATAGGAGAGACAAGGCTGAGATGCAACAGATTTGTCTGGCGGGGAATGGGGCCAGAGGCAAACCAATGGTACATCCATGCAGGTGCCCCCTGCTGGGACTGTCTGCTAACTGTCCCTCTGGGTTCCTCCTCAGAGCGACATTATTGCTTCTTTGGAAGAGATATCACCTGAATCAGCACACTTCTGGACCAAATTGATACATTTGTATGCTTTTCAATAAAAAATGTATGTCAAACTTCATTGATTCCCTTCCTTTTTACAGTAAAGTCCTTGCCTAATTTCTCCAGCCCCTTCCTGGTCCACAAGTCTTTCCACTTCCCCTTCCCTTCTGGATCAGAGTGAACGAAATTCCTCTCACATCTTCCCTCCTGAGTGACAACAAGAGCACCCCTCTCCTTGTTCCCCCTCTCCCCGATATGCTTCCATCTCCTGCTGTATATACAGAGAAATCCATGCCTTTGCCAAGAGTCTGGGTTCTGCAAAAAAAAAATGCTGAACTGAAACACCGCAAAGAATATTTCCATACACACAAGAGATAGTAAAGAAGTTTTATATAGAAGCATGAATCTATTTCAAGCTACATATTTCTCCTCCTCCTCTTTCTTCTCTCCCTCCTTTCTTCTTTCTCTTCTCCTTCCTCCTCTTCTTCTTGCCCCCTTCTCTCCCTCTCCCTCTCCCTCTCCTTCTCCCTCTACCTCTTTCTCTTCCCCTTCCTCTACCTCATCCTCTTCTCTTTCTCTTCCTCTTCTTCTTCCTCTCCCTCTCCTTTTCCATCTCCCTGTCTCCCTCCATTGTTATGCATTGGATGCAATGAAGATATTTGGGGAGCTCTGGACTTTAGGATACCTGTGCAGATGAAGGAGAATCACTAGGACTCCCATAGCTCAAGGAAGGATGGGAGCTATGAGAGATGTAAAAAGTCAGTGGGGTGTCAGAAAGAAAAGCTGGGCAAGCTACCCTCTTCTGGAAGCACTGCTTGCTTTGCCTGAAATATACCTGACTTGGGGAGTAGTGCGAAAGTGGGATCTAAAAGCAGAATGCTGCTCTGGGGTGCCCAGATGAGGTTATGAGAAGCAGGGGAGAGGGTTCATTAGCAGAATCAAGAAGAGATGCTGAGATACATGTGATTGAAGAGATACTGTCTAACTGAACCCGGACTCTGACTGGATAGTCAAAACCACACAGGAAATCCTTGGGAGCTCCCCACCCCCATCAGCCCCACATGCTCAGGTCCCAGTTATGCCCAGAGTCTCCTGCAGTAGCTCCAGGGAGCCACCTTCTCTGCAAGTCAGATACACTCCTTTCAGGTAAGAGATCAGAGGAAGGTAAGACTGTACTTCCCTGGAGGCAGTGCAGTGCAGCCTCTAACCTGATGGACTTGGAATCAGGAAGACCTGGCTTTACCTTCTTCCCCAGCCACCAGGCATCTCTGTATTATAATATCACCTCCCTAATCCTCAGATTTTTCATCTGTAAAATGGGAGTCATAAAAGCAACAGCTTCTCAAAGTTGCATAGATCAATGGGAAGGAGCATGAAGGGGCTGGGGTGGAGGGGGGCACCATACAAGTATTTGCTCTTCCTGTTACCAATTTCTGATTCTGATTCCTGAAGCCGATTTCTCCTTCCACTCTCTCAGACCCTTTGAGTCTTCAGCTTTCAGACTGAATC
>CM053601.1:192573278-192600824 GCA_028646575.1 Pseudocheirus occidentalis | reverse complement strand
CACTCATCCTTCAGTTGGAACTGCCCTTTCCAAGGCACCATAGAGACTCGGGCCATTTCCTCCTTCCCAACTTTCACCTCCACATTGGGCCACAGATTCAGATGCTTTAGAGCTCAGAGGGTCTGAGGTTCATGAAATGCAAGATGGGAGACACCTTAAATCATTGAGTCTGACCTACTCCTTTTTGCAGAAAAGGAAACTAAGCTCTCTAGAAGTTAAATCATTCACCCAAGGCCAGAAAGACAGAGAGTCAGAGAGCCAAGATCTGAACCCAGACCCACTGACATCAATCCTGGACTCTGCTCATCAACCATCATGCTTCTAGGCAGTTGGAGGTCACTTATGACTCACCTTCCATTTGGCATTTGAAAAAATTGAGGCCAGTTTCCTCAAATGCTGAATGGGAGCTGAGTTAGGCCTAGGGTGGGCAATGCTTTGCCCAAGACAATAGGGAAGGCTGGAAGCTTTGGTCTTGACCCTCTGTGAGCCTCACCTCCTGCTTGTGGCTGTTCCTGGACTGCCTGCCCTGCCACCAGCTTTACTGCATCACATTGAGGCCCCCTGCCCAGCCTTCTCCCATACCTAGTACTCTAACCACAATGCCAACTTACCCTATACAAGCCTTGTACCAAGCAAGAGTCAGTGGGACTGAAAACCTGGTAGTCTGCAAAGGGAGTCAGGTACCTGACTGAGTGAAAAGCCCTGAGTTCTCTCTGTGCTCCCATCCTGTCCTTGATTGCCTCCCCAAATGCTCCTTCATTCAGACCTTTGACTCAGCATCAAGTTTCCAACTTGACTCTGCTGTCCCCAACTGTGTCATCTCTGCCCCTCAAAATAATGACATTTGGAAAGATAGCCACATGAGTCCAAGTCTAAAATCTGCCCCCACACACACCCTGGCAGCTCTTCCTCTGAGGTCTACCTACTCTTACTGGGGGCCACAAGGGAGTTTGGTGCCATTCCTCACCTCCCCAAGGCTGCCTAGAAGGCCCAGGGCTCCTATGTCTATCCCCTGTGACTCTGGAGTGCCTGGCTTTTCTGAGTCCTTGGTTTCACACACTCACTGGAGGCACTGTCAGCTTCCTTGGTACCTCCTGAAATCCAGAAATCTTGTCTCTCTTCAGGAACCTGGGATCTAATTTCTAGCTTCCTCTTGGGATACAAGGACAGAAACATATGATCTGAGGTTTCAATCAAGGAGCTTTGACTGAGTAAGAGAATCGAGAAATTAGCAAATGAGAAAGGCCAAAGAGCCAGGACAGCAGTCAGTGAGATCTCAAACTCTGTCACCTCCCTGCCTACCATACTCCTTTACCAACTGCCAAACTTGTCCTCTTCATGGCTGAGAACTAAATTTGCCTGCCCATGTGGGGAATGGGGACCTGAGGGAGGGAGATTCATGTGATTATCTGCAGATTATCTGAGTTCCCTGGGGACCCATCCTGAGTGTGATTCAGTCTGAAAGCTGAAGACTCAAAGGGTCTGAGAGAGTGGAAGGAGAAATCGGCTTCAGGAATCAGAATCAGAAATTGGTAACAGGAAGAGCAAATACTTGTATGGTGCCCTCCTCCACCCCAGCCCCTTCATGCTCCTTCCCATTGATCTATGCAACTTTGAGAAGCTGTTGCTTTTATGACTCCCATTTTACAGATGAAAAATCTGAGGATTAGGGAGGTGATATTATAATACAGAGATGCCTGGTGGCTGGGGAAGAAGATAAAGCCAGGTCTTCCTGATTCCAAGTCCATCAGGTTAGAGGCTGCACTGCACTGCCTCCAGGGAAGTACGGTCTTACCTTCCTCTGATCTCTTACCTGAAAGGAGTGTATCTGACTTGCAGAGAAGGTGGCTCCCTGGAGCTACTGCAGGAGACTCTGGGCACAACTGGGACCTGAGCATGTGGGGCTGATGGGGGTGGGGAGCTCCCAAGGATTTCCTGTGTGGTTTTCACTGTCCAGTAAGAGTCTGGGTTCAGTTAGACAGTATCTCTTCAATCACACGTTTCTCAGCATCTCTTCTTGATTCTGCTAATGAACCCTCTCCCCTGCTGCTCATAACCTCATCTGGGCACCCCAGAGTAGCATTCTGCTTTTAGATCCCATTTTCATACTACTCCCCAAGTCAGGTATGTTTCAGGCAAAGCAAGCAGTGCTTCCAGAAGAGGGTAGCCTGCCAGTGCCCAGCTTTTCTTTCTAACACCCCACTGACTTTTTTACATCTCTCATAGCACCCATCCTTCCTTGAGCTATGGGAGTCCTAGTGATTGTCCTTCATCTTCACAGGTATCCTAAAGTCCAGAGCTCCCCAAATATCTTCATTGCATCCAATGCATAACAATGGAGGGAGACAGGGAGATGGAAAAGGAGAGGGAGAGGAAGAGGGAGAGCAAGAGGGAGAGGGAGAGGAAAAGGAAGAGGGAGAGAAAAGGAAGAGAGAGAGGGAGGGGAGAGAATGGGCAAGAAGAAGAGGAGGAAGGAGAAGAAAAAAGAAAGGAGGAAGAGAAGAAAGAGGAGGAGGAGAAATATGTAGCTTGAAATAGATCCATGCTTCTATATAAAACCTCTTTTACTATCTCTTGTGTGTATGGAAATATTCTTTGGGGTGTGTTTCGGTTCAGCATTATTTGTAGAACCGAGACTTAGCAAAGGCATGGATTTCTCAGTATACACAGCAGGAGATGGAAGCATATTGGGACGGGGAGGAACAAGGAGAGGGGTGCACTGGCTGCCACTCAGGAGGGAAGATGTGCAAAGAATTTAATTCACTCTGATCTAGAAGGGAAGGGGAAGTGGAAAGACTTGTGGACCAGGAATGGAGCTGGAGAAATTAGGCAAGGACTTTACTGTAAAAAGCAAGGGAATCAATGAAGTTTAACATATACTTTTTACTGAAAAGCATGGAAATGTGTCGATTTCATCCTGAAGCCTAAGGGTTCAGGTGATATCTCTTCCAAAGAAGCAATGATGTTGCTCTGAGGAGGAACCCAGAGGGACAGTTAGCAGACAGTCCCAGCAGGGGGCAGCAGCAGCTGCTGCATGGATGTACCATTGGTTTGCCTCTGGCCCAATTCCCCCCCAGACAAATCTGTTGCATCTCAGCCTTGTGTCTCCTATTAGGGGTGAGGGAGTCTCTGTTCTTTGGCAATGGCTCAAGCTACCATCAATCGTGTGCCCAACTCTTTGGGCCAGTTACCAAGATCCTGCTTCCCTTGAACCACTTAGCAGTACCAAACTCCTGATACCTGGAGGAGCTTTGGCTAGAAGCCTCAGAGATGACAAGGAATGGCAGGGTGTAGAGTGGCACACAACAGATGGGGGTTGTGGAAGAGCAATTGGTTATCAATGTAAGTTGAAGTCCAGGACAGTGGCAAGAGGAGCAATGAGAAGACAGAGTCATGGACGAGCAAAGCACAGCCATTGGCTAGCATAAGGAGGCAGGAAAAGTGCATCCTTTCCCCAGCTCAGACTTACCTCCCTCATTAAGCTAATTGCCCACTTTCTCACTGCCATCACCCCAACCCCAGCAATTCCTTCTTCTTGTCACTAATATGTGATTTGTAAGAAACCCCTCTGGGACATGGAAATTCACACTTGAGTTAAAATGAGGGGCTGCAGCCCTGGTTATTCTATCATTCTGCAGCTGAAAGAAAAACCAAAGTTCAGGGCACACAATCATGACCTCAAGCAGCATCATAAAAAAATGGACTGGGCTCAGAGAGACACACTACGAGAGTACATGAAGAGGATGGGCATCAAAGGCAAGGAATTCATATGAATACTAAATACATGCATCAAATAGCAACATCAAATTGCTTTAAGGAAAAGCTGTATAAATTACAGTAGAAAATAGATCACAAAACTGTAATTATAAGGAATTCTATACAAACCCTTCAGGAACTAGGAAAACCTAGTAAAAAGAAAGAAGTGAAATAGCTGAATAGAATTATTTTTTAAAATAGATCTATAAAGTCTCTTGAGATTGAAAATGGAAATAAAAAGGAATATACATACTTTTCATCATTGCTTGCAACCTTTACAGAAACTGACCATACATGATAGAATGAAAACATCAGAAACAAATGAAGAAAATTTAAAATATGGAACATGGTTATGATAATTTTTATTACATTAAATAAAAACTTTTTTACAAAAATAAAACTAATGGAGCCCAGAATAGAAGGAAACTGGGAAACTAGAAAAAAAAATTACAGCATATTTTTCTGATAAATGTCCCATTTCTAAAATATATAAGGAAGTGAGTCAATATAGGAAAATACAAGTCATTCCCCAAATGATAAATGGTTAAAGACTATGAATAAGCAGTTTTCAGAAGAAGAAATCAAAGCTCTCTATATTCATATTTTTAAAAATGATTTAGATAGCTGTTGATTAGAGAAATGCGAATTAAATCACTTCTCATGTATTGCCTCATACCTGTCAGATTAACTAACATGATAGAAAAGGAAAGTGAGAAATACTGGAAGGGATTTGGAAAAACTGTGTACTAATGCATTGTGGGTGCAGATGTGAACTAATCCAACCACTCTGGGTAATAATTTGGAACCATGCCAAAGGACTATAAAACTTTTTGACTCACCAGTGCCCCTATTAGTTAGTTATCATAAAGAAGGACAAAGAAAATGACCTCCATGTACAAAATATTTATAACAGCCATTTGTGAGATGGCAAAGAATTGGAAACTGAAGGAATGCTCATTACTGGGGAATGCCTGAACAAGTTGTGGTCTATGATTGTCATGGAATACTGTTGTGTTATGAGAAATGACAAACAGGATGGTTTCAGAAAAACCTGAGAAGACTTATATGAATTCATGCAAAGTGAAATGAGTAGAACCAGAAGAACACTGAAAACAGTAATAACAATATCGTAATAATGATGAACTGTGAAAAGCTTAGCAACTGATCAAGATAATGAACCAAGATGATTCCAAAGGACTTTTGATGAAAATGCTATCCACTTCCAGAGAGGTAACTGATAAAGTCTGAGTGCAGATTGAAGCATATGTTTTAACTTTCACTATTTTTATTTTTTGGCAACATGGTTAAAATGGAAATGTGTTTTGCATGAATTTTTTAAAAATTATTTATTTATTGCTAAATTGAAGCGCTACCCTGCCTCTTTCCCTTCCTCTCCAGCCTGTGCTAAGGAAGATCACCATTTCACATGGACACACACATGCACACATATGAAGATATGTAAAAACAGTATGCATACTTTTATTCAGCAGTTCCTCTTCTGGAGGTAGAGAGCATCTCCCTTCATTGGTCCTTTGAAGTTGGCTGAATATTTATAATGCTCAGAATAGCTTTGTTCTTCAGTTATTCTTGAAATAAACAGCATTGCTTAACTTATATAATAATAACTTATAAATTAATAACTTATTTTGCTGACTTTTCAAAAGCAAGCATTCTGTACTTCTCACACCCAATGTAATCTTCCAGTAAGGAGAAACTGCTTGGCTACATTGTGTCCTCTACTACCATTAATGATTATTCCAATAATTCATGACGTTGTTGGTTTTTTACTGTTGTTTGTACAACTTCTTCCTTGGCCTCCTAAGTCCTGTGATGGTGAAAGCCTTCCTGCCACCCACATTCTAGTTGAGGAAGTCACCCTTTTCAGGATGGGGAGGCATTACAATGATGGTAATTCCTGAGGCCTTTTTTTAAACCACCAAAAGGGCTCCCAGTTCTAATCCTCACTCCTCTTCCCATTCCCTTCTCTTATAACTCTTTGGGAGTCAAACATTTCTAGGGAAATCTGTGGGTTGGAGTCGACACTTCCCAAGTAAGGCTGGTAGATCCCTGCCCCTCTCAGTATGGCCCTTTTACCAGAGTCATGAGTCGTACCTTTGTCTTAGGAGAATGGGACCTAAAAACCAAGAGCTCTCTCTCTCTTACTTAGGCTAAATAAGCCTCCTTTCCTTTTCCTTACTTTTGTTGGATCAGCCTGGACACCTTCAGGGGCAGATGGTAAAGGGGTGGACAAATAGCTCTCAGTGCTTGGAGCAGCCATGAGCCTCAGCACCATGGTCTTTAAAGGAATAGAAGCCCAGTCATTTCAAGGCAGAATGTGGAATCAGTTTAACAAGGAATGGAGAAACCATGGTGCTCACAGTGCAAACCCGGCAGAGACTGACTTTAAGCAGGAAATGGGGTCAGAGAAATCACACAGCCTTGAAATGAAAAGTGGAAGAGCCAATGTCTGAAAGAACCTGTCAAAGTCAGAGAGTCACCTAATCTGAGATCTGGGAGAGGCCTCGGGGAATGACACATGGCATTATGGCACTGCCAACAGCAGTCACCCCATGGTGGGACGGGGAGGGCATGGCCTAGAAGAGCCATCCAGAGAATCAGACGACAGCAGGCTGAGGATGCTCTTAATGTACAAGCCAAAAAACCACAGAGCAAGCCTTTCACGTGACCCTCACTCACCTCACCCAAGGCTGCTGACCACAGCAGGCCTAGAATGCTGATTGTCATCACAGCTCTGTTTCCTCTTCTGGCTAGTGACACAGCTCCAGTTTCTCTATCTCAGTGTCATCACCTAGTTTCCAGAACCACTGAGTGAAAAATTTGTGCCTGCTGCTAGGCCTCTGCTGGGCTCTGTTGCTCTCTTTGTCCCTGGGGAAACCCCTTTGAACAGAAGGAAATGGAAATGCCCCAAAAAGAGTGTGGGTGGGAGGAAGAGCAGAAAGATTCCTGCGGCCCCAGTTGTGAGCCTGAAGCATGCCCTGGATTATGAGCAGGAAGACTGCAGAGAATTTGGAGACGTGACTTACAGAAGCGCTTCTCCAACTTTTTGGTCTCAGACCTTTACGGTCTTAAAAATAATTGAAGACCCCTCCCCCGAAGCTTTTGTTTATGTCAGTTAAATCCATCGATATTTACTCTGTTGGAAACAGAAATGTCTTAGTAGTAAAATGGTTTTGGCATCGTGGCTTTTCACCCCAGGCATCCTCAGACCACACTTGGAGAACTATTAATCTATGGGAAGGGTCAAAGTCTGGTCTAATGGGAAAGTTGTGGCTTCTGTGCATGCAGTCTGAAGTCTCCCACCTCCCTTTTGTTGTGTTGGGGTTGGGGGGGAGGGTTAATGAGTCCTGTAATTCCCCAGCCACCAAAAGGTGGGTCACATGTCTCTTCCCTGAAAAACGGCCTTCTTAAAAAACTTTTATCAACTTTCCCTTCCAGCCCTGGACAGTTTCAGTTCAATACAAAGACTATTTTGAAGCGTAGGAGATAAGGAAAGGTGCTCAGATCCCTGATGGAGCAAGATTTACCCCAGACTTTGCCATCCACAGTCCAGCAAAATGAGTGCAGGTCACTAGGGTTCCCTGTTTCAGTAGATGCCTCTTCTCCCTACAGAATGTCACCCACTCCTTCAGATCTAGAACTGTGCTGCTCCTTCATGATTTATTGAGATTGAGACAAGACAAAATGACATTCCCCTCAGTTCTCTGATTGGGACTGGGAAAGAACTCTCTGAGCAGAGAGTGGGTGTTCTCCTTCTATTCCCAAATGTGCTCGGCAGGGGCAGGAAGGGGGAGGAGAGCCTTACTATTTCCCTTTCAGATCTCTCTTACCCAGTGCTCTCAGGTATCAGGTTTGGGGCTGCCCAAGCCCTAATCACTGAATGATCACTACCTCTCCTCAGAAACCTTCCCTCCCTAGTTGATCAGGTCTATTTGTCTGACTGTGCTTGACCCTCTGTGATCTCTGACTGCTTTTGTTCCCTCTGCCTAGAAAGTCTTACATTTGATAGAGGAGAGCTTGTGGGGTAAGGGATGGAGAAGCAAGATTTCGTCATCCAGGCCCAGAAGAGGAGAGGGGTCTTCACTCTGGGAACTAGATTTTCCCTTGCAGAGTCATGATCATTCAGTGCCTGTTTTGTGTTTGTTTTTATCTCAGATTTAATTGGATGTTTGCCATTGTTGCACGAGACCCCCAAAGTAATTATAGCCAAACTCCAAGAAGGCAATCAACGGTGATTGTAGAGCAAGCCTGTACGGATGTAGGACATCCTCTACATTTTTGGCAGGCCACCAAAAATCCATTGGCAAGCCACAAGCAGCCCTGAGCTGTCAGCGACCCACTGTTGTGCAAGCCTGCTGTAGGGGAAAGTTTTCTCCCTAAAACACTGACCTGAGTGAGCTTCCTGTCTTTATTGCCCAAAGCTGGTATTGTCAATAGTCTTAGCTATTCATGTTCATGAAGTGCTGTCAGGCTTTTGAAGCTCTTTACACACATCATCACACTCAATCCTGTCTGCTGCCCAGTGAGCTTCTCTCCCCATTTGTCAGAAGAGGAACCTGATGCTTAGGAAGATGAAGTGACTTGGCTAGGATCACTGATCTCGTAAGTGTTTTAGGCAGGACTCCATCCAGCTCTTCCTGACTCCAGGATCACTCTTCCTCCCACTATCTGGCACCAGCCAGGTGTTGGGAGCTCTGGTTCTTATCTCCACGATGGCCCACTTGATGCACTTCCTCTACACTGACTCTTCCAATTCACACAGAGTTGGCTGTCTCCTTCAGAGGCCATTTAGCATGTGCCAGAGCAGAGTCACAGATGAACCTTGAAAAGGGGCTTCCCTCACTCCAAGGAATAACAGTTTTCTCTAGTTCTAGAGTTAATGCTTCAGGGAAGTTGGAGAATGCTTTGCAGCCTCCTGTGTTGGAGCTTCTAGTGAGTTGGAGCTCATGCATGTATCTTAGGGATTGCTCACATTTCCTCTCAGCTCTGATGAATGAACCATCACCTCACTGGCTTCGAAGTTTACTTTCCCATCTCTGACTTTTTCCTGGGCAGTCAGTTCTGAGTTTCCTGCCTTGAAGCGGGTCTAGGACCAGCCAGCATTAATCACCCTTCCTAAGACTCTCAGGCAATCGATCTTCTCTCTCCTCCCTCAAAACTACCCTATGTGTGGCCAATTCCAAGGATCACCAGAGGAATCCCCCACAGTATCCCAGCTCACTGACTCTCTCATTTGTGAAGGTAGAGTCTTCAGATCCCCCTCCCATAGATTTAGTTTCCTGAGCCCCACAGTGATACCGGAGTCACAGCAGCATTTTCAAGGAGCCAATTAGTATCTACTACAGGATGGTAGAGGTGGCTGAGGACCCAATGATATATATGCCCCTAAACTTTGTAGCAATCTACCTTTAGGCTCTATGGGTCAACAAATCAATTAATAATAATTTGTCACACCTTGGGTACTGGGATCTAGGGATACAAAATGAAAAATGATACAGCTCCTGCCCTCAACAAGTTTTCATTCAATTGGGACAGAAAAGGGCAAATTTGGAATAGGAGTAGGTGAATCAAGAAACACAATGAGATTTATTTTGGATGCATTTGTTTCGAAACCCTGGGACATCCAGTTTTATGCGTCCGACAGGCAGTGAGTGATCCAGAACTCATGCTCAGGGAATAGCTAAGGGCAGGATCTATAAATATGTGAGAATCAATATAGAGATAGCAATTAAACCTATAAGAGCTGGAGAGATCTACAAGAGGAGAGAGGGGAGAAAAGAGGGCCAGACACAGAGCTTTGTAGAATAGCCACAGTGAGGAGGCGTGCTATGGATGATGAGCCGACAAAAGAGAGCAGAAAGCTCATACAACAATCCAGAGATCCAGGAGAAAGTAGAGTCATGGAAATACACAGGAGAAAACAGCATACACAAGAAGAGGATGTCCAACAGGGCAGGAGAGGGGTCAAAAAGAGAGAGAACTGGGAAAGGAACCTCAGACCAGGACCTCAGAGAGACTGCAAGCCCTCTATGGGGGAACTGATTGTCCCTTTGAATCCCCATGCAGAGCCCAGTCATGTTACCTTTACAGCTACTTATCTGCCTGACCCACCTGCTTCCAAACAACACTTTCGTCACCAGAGAGTAGGAAGCAGGGTTGGAAATCTGGTTCTTGTCCTAAGGTCCCCCTTCTACCCCTGCCCCACCAGTAGCACCATGGGCTTTTTCCCCCCTGGATTCCATTTCTAATTTCTCAAGCCTCTTATGGAGACTACCACAAGGACATTGGCCAAAGGAATCCAGTTTCTGGATTGAGCAGAGGAAGCTTCTTGGCCTCTAATCAAAGAGAAAGGAAATGGCTCACAGAAGAAATGTCAGAAGAATCTGAGCTCACAAGATGAGCTTCAGTGTGACATGAAAGCACATCCTCTTATATTTCCTGGGTCCTTGTCTGGGAGTCAATTCCTGCCATAATCCAAAGGACGAATGTGCAGGTTCAGTCTACAGAGTGAGGCTCACAGATGACCTTAGAGTGAACCTTCCAGAAATTTTTTAATACTTTCAGTCATAAAGTTTCTCAACAGAAAAGAATTTATACTGCTTCATTTGCAGTGTTTCTCTGGGTTACAACTCAGAGTCAAAGCTGGGTTTCCCTAGGACAGCGGTTCTCAACCTGTGAGTCGCAACCCCTTTGGGGGTAGAATGACCCTTTGACAGGGGTCACCTATGACCATCGGAAAACAAAATTACAGTTATGAAGTAGCAACAAAAATAATTTTATGATTGGGGGTCACCACAACATGAGGAACTATATTAAAGGGTCACAGCATTAGGAAGGTTGAGAACCACTGCCCTAGGGAATCTGACTGCCTCACGTTCAGTGTCTTCTGTGGGCTCAGTTGCCAAAACTGTTGCTCAGAAGCTCCCACTGGAGTGTTTAGCTTCGACCAAAAGCTAAACCAAACAAAAGACATAAGCTTGAACAAAGACTTTTTAAAATAACATGTTAACCTGGAGAGGCTTATACGAATTGATGCTGAGTGAGAAGAGCAGAACCAGGAAAAATTTGAACAGTCACAGATACATCATATGTGTGACAACCAATTCTGAAAAACTTGATGCTTCTCAGCATCGCACAGTTAAAAGACAACTCTACAAGTCTCAGGATGGAAGGAGATGTCCACATTCAGAGAAAGATCCAGAAAGAGCAGAGTTTAAAAGGAGACTGAAGCAGTGCACGCTATCATTCTTTTCAATGTTTGACTTTTGTTTCTCTTTTCTCATTGTTCACTCCACTGGCCATAACACCTGTACAACCAGACTATTGTACAATGTGAAGGAGTTTGCAGATCCTATACATGATTGTATGCCACCATGGAGGGGGTGGGGGTGGGGAGGAAGGGGAGAAAAATCTGAAACTCAAGTGACTCTGGAACTGAATCTTGTAACCTAAAAGTAAACAAACAAGTCAATACAATAAAAAAAATAAAAACATGTTAAGAGGATTTAAATAGAACACTAACTCCCAAACGTAGTGCATATAATCCCAGCAAATATCCCCACCATGGGAAAGGGTGGGGAGGGAATGAGCAAGTAGAGAGATCGCTTATGAGAAGGCAACATACGCGAAAATGGTTTGGCTCAGACCTCTCGAGCCTGGAGGACGCTTGCTGTCTTTTCCTGGGGTCCTGTTGCTACTCTTTGATGGGCACGGTGTTACAAGCTAAAACAAAAAATACCTCAATAAATGTATTTTTAAAAGCATATTGATTCTTTTTTTTCTGTAGCATGTACTTCACAATAAACAGCCATGCCAAGCCCCCTCAAAGTTACCCCTCTCCAATTAAGCAATAACACATATAGAACTTTGGACTAGAACTATCCATTTTTGTAGTTTACTTCACAGAAAGGTAAGATAGAAACTTGGTCCCAAGTGCCCTTAAACTAGAGTGTTGTCACCTTTTACTAGTGTCTTTATTTACACCATTGTCCCTATTGTGTCTGTCATTCTTTCTGCTCTCACGCCTTCCCTGGTATCACTTTTCACATTCTCTCATTCTCCCCATGAATTCTCCATTTTTGTTCTGATTTGAACATTCTACCCACCCCCCAGTCTTTTTATAGATCACATCTGCTCCCCACCCATTCCCCCACTGTTGCATCATATTCTAGGTTTTGCAATAACAAAGAGTGTTGCTAAGACAATTTTTATGTCTTCACAGTTTTTTGATGTCATTGACCTCCTTGCAGGGAAAACCCAGTATTGTTCAGCAGGATCAAAGGACATTCAGAAGCCTGAAACTTCTCTTTCCTAATAGCCACCTTTTTCAGACAGACAAGACTAACTTATAGCTCTGCTGGCAGTCAGTCAGCATGCCTGTCTTGCCAGAGTGGTTGTAGAATTGTGCAGCGTGGCCTTCTATTTGCCACTATCACTGTAACATGTCAAGTATGTGGTGCTGCCCTTATGTGCATTTTGTTTATTTTTAGTGATTCTGAACCATTTTTCAGCTGGTTTGACACTTTTCACTTCTTATTTGGAGGATTAACACTATTCCAACACTTACTTGGAGTCATAGATCTAGCAATAACTGCCCTTTTCTGGAACCATTTCTGTAGCTTCTGGCTAGAACTGGGGCCTGACCAAGAGCTATGGGAAGCATGTAGACAACTCCTGTAGAGCTGTCACTGGCTAATCAGAACCCAGAAGTGGGACTCACAGAAGTTATGTGACTTTCCCAAGGTCACAAAGCCAGTAAGCATGAGGGATGGAATTTTTATACATTTTTACTTAAAGTTTTGAGTTCCAAACTCTATCCCTCCCTCTTTTCCTTCCCTCTGCCTTCACTAAGATGGTAAGCAATCAGATATAAGTTATACATGTGCAATTATATAAAACATTTCCTTTAGTCATTTTGTATAAGACTAGAGTAAGATAAAAAATGAAAGAAAGTGAGAACTAGCCTGCTGTAGTCTGTATTCAGGAAATATCAGTTCTTTCTCTGGAGGTGTATAGCCTGCTTCATCATGAGTCCTTTGGGATTGCTTTGGATCATTGCAATGTTGACAAAAGCTAAGTCTTTACCAATTCTTCATCAAATAAAATTGCTATGATTGTGCACAACGTTCTCCTGGTTCTGGTCACTTCACTCTACATCAGTTTATGTAATTCTTCCAGGTTTTTCTGAAGTCCTCCTGCTTGTGATTTCTTATGGCACCATAATATTTTATTACAATCATATACCACAGCTTATTTAGCCATGATCCAATTGATTTCCAATTCTTAGCCATTATAAAAAGAGGTACCATAAATATTTGTGTACAAATAGGTCCTTTTCCCTTTCCATGAAGGTCTTTGGGATACAGACCTAGCAGTGGTGTTGCTGACTCAAAGGGTGTGCACGGTTTGGTCGCCTGTTGGGCACAATCCCAAACTGCTCTCAGAACAGTGAGATCAGCTCATGGCTCAGGGGCAGAATTTAAAAACAGCTCTCAACTAACTTAACTAATTTCCAATCCAACTCACTTTCTCCCACATCAAAAATTGGCTTCTTTTAGAAAAACATGGATTTATATTTTAAAGATAAGAAAACTGTAATTTTTTCCCCCTATGGTTTTCACTACTCATAATATGGAGGATGTGGTATTAAGAAAGTTGTGCTGACATATAATTGTCAGAAATTAAAATTGGAGTGTTATTGAATCTATAAAGGAAACTAACCAGTAAAAGGAATGTCTCACATATACGTTAATTAATCAACAACATTTATCAAGTGCTTATTATGCATTAAATATTGGGCTAAAGTATGAAATAGCATCTCCTCTTAAGGAGCTTACTTTCTAACAAGGAGACCTCTCTCTCTCCCTCAAAATATCTATTTATCTGTCTTTCTTCTCTTTGTCTTGCTCTCTGTCTTTGTGTTTCTCTGTCTCTGTCACTATTTCTGCCTGCCTGTATTTCTACTTGTCTATCTGTCCATCTGTCTCTCTTGTTATCTACCTATATCTTTCCCTTTTTGTTTCTGTCTCTGTCTTTGTCTCTGTTGGACTGTCTCTATTTCTGTTTCTATTTCTCTGTCTCTCTCTGTCTCTCCCTCCCTTCTTCTCTCTGTTTGCTAATATTAGTCTGTACCTTTTTGTCTCTGTCTCTGTCTCTGTCTGCCTTTATATCTCTATATTTTTGTCTTTATCTCTCTTTTCATTTGAGTCTTTCTTTGTCTTTGTGTCTCTCTGTCTCTTTGTCTCTGTCTCTGTCTCTCTCTCTCTCTCTCTCTTTGTCAATGTCTTGGTCTGCCTGCCTGTCTACTTGTCTATCTATCTTCTCTTGATATCTGTTTTTCTATGTCTCTTCCTTTTTATCTCTATCTCTACTTTTCTCTCCACTTGTCTCTGTTTCTCAGTTTTTGTTTCTTTGTCTCTCTGTGTCTCTGTCATACACACATATAATGGTAATGGGAATTTGAAGATCTTCCCTACCCCTTAATAAGCCTAAATCGAACTTGAGGACCTTTACTGATTTGAAAATAAACTCTGCCCCCGAGAAGACTGAATGTGGTCACATGGAGCCTGTGATGGAAGAGTTTGCTGAAGGGTGTCACAGAGCCCACAGGAGAAGCTGGCTTTGAGGGAGGCTTGTTTTTCAAGAAGGCACAACTTTTGTTACTTTGTAGTCAAGTAGTTCATGAGGGTTGTCATGTTCTCTGATTCTAATATGAGGCTTTGCTTTGAGGCTAACTTTGGAAAGAGTTGTGTGATTTGTCCGGATGAGACTCTGGGCTGTTCTTGAGTCCCCCGGCTTTGAAACCCCAGATTTTGGTGCTTCTATCTCTGGCAACTAATTGTATGTATATGATAGTCAGACAGCTGGAAGCGCTGTCTGTTGGGCTGATGAATTACATTATTTTCTCTGTCTATATTTTTGTCTGCTTGTAACTTCTGTTTGCATTCTCTGAAGTTCAGGGTGCTGACATTTTCCCCTGACCTAGGTAAATGATACATGTTTGATTGATTAAAGTAAGATTGTTAACCTTTTTTGAGTTACTTTCCTTTAAAAAAGCAGACCAAAAAACTTGTGCTGGCAGCCATCCTGGGTATGCTAGGGTCTTCCTGCTATGATATGTTATCTGTAATCAAAAAGCTATTTGGAGAGTTCCATTTATGGGGTGGCTGGGTGGGGAGGGACTTTGGAAATGGAATGGATACACTAGAACTTTCTGGTAACTGGTGGCAAACTTTGTGTTGTATGTATCTAAAAGATGGAAGATCCACAGAGGCAGAAGATACCAACTATGGTCCTCAGACAAGGAGAATAGGGACTTAAGAGGAATGTGGGTGCCCAGAGAGGAATGCTGGTCTATCAACCATTGGGGTGGGGAGGGAAGCAAAGAGTGATGTAAAGTGGTCCATGATACTGAGAGTATTTACCTGTGGTGGGGAAGGGCAGGTCGTAAGACAAAAGAGGAAGAAGGGTATGGGTGTAGTAACAGGGAAATGCTGGAGCAATCTCCTTTGTGGATGATTTCTAAGTGCCTGGGCTCTGATTGGTCAGTGACGTCTAGACAGGAAGCTGTGTGGCTTCTCTGTCCTCCTGATAGTACTTGCTCAAGGCCTGCTTCTAACCAGAGGTTTCCGAATCTTTCTCCAGAGCCAGAGGGCAAAGCAGCAGCATCAAACCTATCCTTCAAGGTGAGGTTCTTTGTCCTCAAGCCTTTTCTGCTCCTGCTCCAGAGTGTATGATGACAAGAGTATTTGTTGGAGGAGCAATCCCTTATCTGAGTCGTGGGAAAGGCTTAGGGAAACTCAGAGAGGGGAGGATCCAGCTTCCGATGGCCATTTTTTGAGTGCTGATAATAGAACTGGAAGTAGAACGGAATGTGTTCCTTTGTCTTGTGAGTTTCCTAGACCATTTGCATTCACATTTGAACAGCTGTTAAGATTTGAAATCATCAAGATAAAGAGACGAATGCAGCTGTTTGTTTCCATTGAGGAAGGCACCTCCATGCCTGTGTCTGGGGACTCAGATGACCCAAGAGGAGACCAGATTTCCAACTGCCCCAAAGACCAATTATATTGACTTTTGGAAGAGGCATGATTGTTATTATAATTTTTTGACATATTGAGTTCTTAGCTTTCTTTTAAGTAATTACTGTTTCATCTTTCAGGATCCTGACTGTGACTAGCTATTTGCTTACTTTCTTCCTAATAGCTGGCAAGGATTTTTCCCTCTAACCTGGAAACTCAGGATTTTGTGTACAGCATTTCTCCTTAGAATATTGATATTATTCACTTATGGTTCTTTCTAGCCCTGCTTCCCTTTCTACCCACTCCTTTTTCTAAAGATTAGGTTGTAAAAAGGTAGAAGAACATTCTCTATTTCTTATTTTGTTCATCTAAATCTCTTATAATTCCATATCTTTTAAGTCATTTCATTTAAATGATTGATTTTGTTGGCATATAGGACTGGATTTCTGCTTTTGTTGGGAAAGAAAACACTTCGGTTGGAGAAATGGATTTCTGCCAGTTCAAGCCAGCATTTTAGCCTAGATGACTTGTTGAGGGTGAGGAAAAAGATATGTCAGAGGTGAGATTTGAAGGGAGGCATTGCTAGCCATCCACTATCTGTTATTTTTACTGTTGTTCATTCGTTTCATTCATGTCCAACTCTTCATGACCCCAATTAGGGTTTTCTTGGCAAAGTTACTGGAGTAGTTTGCCATTTGCCTCTCCAGTTCATTTTACAGATAAAGAAACTGAGGCAAAAAGGATTAGGTGACTTGCCCAGGGTCATACTGCTAGTAAGTGTCTGAGACCAGATTTGAACTCAGGAAGATGAGACTTCCTGACTCCAGGCCTGGTGCTCTATTCACCATGCTACCTAGCTGCCCTTACCATCCACTATACAATCCTCACATATAATTGGGTAAAATGGCTTTTAGCCCATTCATTTATCTCCTCAACTTAAGAATTCTCATTATTTTCATTATTGTTATTGGAAATTGGTTTTCCTTTTTTTTTCTTTTAAAATTAAACTATTTAATGGTTTAGCTACTTCATTAGTACTTTTACAAAAGAGTAATTTTATTTATCTACTTTTTTTTCACTTTGGTTGATCTTTTCCTTGATTTCCAATAAGAAAGTCAAAGCCCAATCCCTGCAGCAGCTCACATTCTAGTGAGGAAGGTCTTATTCAAGTGACTATGTAGAAATACCTGCCAGACAGTCCAGAAAAGCTAGGAACAGGAGGGCCAGAGGGGCTGGGAGAGGCCTCTGGCAGAGGGCTAGAACTGAGCTGAGTGTCACTGAAAGATGGTAGCTGAGGTGGAGAGAGGAGTGACAGTGGGTGGAAAGGTGCCAAGTCCGGCTACAGAATCTGGAGCAGGAGGAAGGGCACACAGGCCAGTGGAGTTGGGCCACATAGTGCCTGGAGGGGATCACAATGGGAGAGAGTGGAAGCGTCCATTGTAATGACCCTTTAAGTGATTTAAATACCAATAACAAGACTAGGTGGCACAGTAGATAGAACACTGGGCCCAGAATCAGGAAGACTCCCTAAGTTCAAATCTGGCCTCAGATACTTCCCAGCTATGTGACCCTGGGCAAGTCCCTTCACCCTCTTTGCCTGTTTCCTTATCTGTAAAGTGAGCTGGCGAGGGAAATGGCCAACTGTTCCAGTATCTCTGATAAGAAAACCCAAAAAGAAACTGCGAAGAACACGCTTGAAAATGACAAAAGAACAACAACAAATTGATGAGGATTTTATTGAGTAGACGGTGACAGGATCACATACAGCTTCACAGAAAGAACTTCGGCAGCTGAATGGAAGAGAGGCTGGAGTATGAGGAGACTTAAGGCAGAGAGAACACGCAAAAGAGGAGAATAGGGTGAGTCGGCACGACTTAGACGAAGATCCAGCCGAGGAAGCTGAGGAAGAGCTGCCCTCTAGGTAGGGAGAGACTCGGGAGAGAGCAATGGCTTGGGAATCTCCTCAGCTCGGGAGGATTGTCAACAGCGGTCAAGGCTGAGGGGAGGTCAGGAAAGACGAGGATTAGGAAAAGGCCCTGAGATTTCATAATTACAAAACCATTTGAAAATTTGGAGAATGATTTCAGTTGAATGATGAGATCAGAAACCACTTTGCAGAGAGTGTAAAAATGAATGAAAGAGGGGCGGCTAGGTGGTGCAGTGAATAGAGCTCCGGCCCTGGAGTCAGGAGTACTTGAGTTCAAATCCGGCCTCAGACACTTAACACAAAAACTAGCCGTGTGACCTTAGGCAAGTCACTTAACCCCAACTGCCCTCCAAAAAGAAAAAAAAATTTTTAATGAATGAGAGAAAAGGAAAGGGAGGCACATACTGTGCTCATTTTTTCTCAATCTTTCTTGGAAGGGGCAGGGGAAGCTATGGGATGGGAGCTTATGGGCTCAGTTGAGGAATGTGTAGGTTTTGGGTTTTTTTAAGGATGAGAGAAACATGAATATCCTTGTGTGGAGCAGAGGAGATGCTCACAGAGAGAGAGAAATTGGAAATTTGAGAGAGACTGGGGATGATAGTGGGGGCAATCTGCTGAAGCTGATAAGAAGGAATGGAATCCAGGCTATATATTGATGGTTTACCCTGGAAAAGTAAAGGATTGTCTCATCACGTGCAGTAGAGTTGGAGGAAGAGGTTGGAAAGTAGGATCGCTGAGGATATGAAGAGAAGGAAGGATAGGGAGCTCTCAGGGAAGGTCTCAACTTCCCTTTTAGCTATTTCTCCTTTGCCTTTGCTCTCTTAAAGCAAATAAAACAAGCTAAATCAATAAGCAGTTATTAAAAACCTCCTATGTGGTATGTCCAGGAGACACAAAGAAAGGCAGAAAGTAGTCTCAGCTCTCAAGGATTCAGTCTAATAGTAAACTACATACAAAACAAATCTACATATGAGATCAACTAGAAATAATCGATAGAGGGAAGATGGTAGCAAAGATTTTGTGCAGAAGGGACTGAAGGAAGCCAGGGAGGTCAGGAGGCAGAAAGGAAGAAGGGGAGAGTTCCTGCCGTGGGGGACAGCCAGAGAAAATACCCTAAGAATACAAGAACACCCAGGGCCTGAGCTGTCTTTCTTATTTCCTGCTTTGGTCCTTGAAGACCAGGGAAACAGTATCTTGTCACTGCCTTCTAATACAAATACTTCAGCATTTAGTCCTCTGAAATGGCTCAGATTTGTTTACATTTCTAGAGCTGTCTTCTCTTCTGGATTAAATTGCAAAGATTCTAACTAATCTGTACTTCTCAACATGAATATTAGAAGCAAACTGTCTGTTAAAGGTCTATTCCCTGCCCTCATCAAAGCATATTTAATTTGGAGCATGAATTCTTTCTTATTTTTTCCTCAACATATTGGATTCTAAGCTTTCTTTTTGGTAATTAGTATATGCTCTTGCATAAGGCTGATTGTGGTTCTAGCTACTTGTTTACTTTCTTCCTAACTGCTGGCCTTTCCCCCCTGACCTGGAAGCTCAGGATTTTATCTACACCATTTCAGAGTATATTCATTTGGAAGTTTCTTTAGGATGTGCCATATACATTCTTTCTATTCTTACTTTGTCATATGTTTTTTTCTGTCTCTTACATTTGTTGAAAATGTGCAAGCATTTTTGTTTGATAATGAATTTCAGACTATTCCAGAAATCTTAAATAATCTCTATCTTCTTTTCTCGATGAATTTTCCTTTTTGATAGTAGATAAACTCTATCCTCTAGTTGTTCTTTTGGCTTAGGTCTACTTTTTCCGTTGTCTCATTAAATTGGTGGGTTGTGTTGACTCTCTTTAATCTTTCAGGGTAACACATTTAGGTAAGTTTTTCCCTTCTTTCCCAACATTCATTCCATTCTGAAGTCTTTGTGGTCAATCTGTTTTTATGTTCTCAGGCTCTACTTATGATCATTATGAAATTTTTTTCTTCTTTTTTATCTTTATAATTCCTTAACCTATCGTTGTATTTCTTCATCATCCAAGGGATTTTCTAGCATTGATCCATGCCCTCAGCCCCAGTTCGTAAATTGGGCCAGGCTCTTTCCCTTCCCCAGTGGGATTCCCAGGGCCCATTTCTTACTTCAGCTTCCTAGAAGAGAATACTGCTGTACTAGGGCTATGCCTTGCCACTGCCACTGCTACCTTCACACACAACTAAACTGGAGACGTCCAAGAAAGTATCAGAGGTGACAGAGGTGACACAGGAGCCCCTTTAGCCCTACCTGAAACCTATAAATCAGCAGGATCAAGATTCAGCCAAGGAATTTGGATGTGATATTCTTCTAGCCATAAGAGGAGAGACTCCATGATGGTATTGGAAGCTTTTCCCAGGACTTACTTTCTCTTATATTGGGAATCCTGACCTGATTTCCATGTCCTGAATAAGGTTGACTCAGTATTTGACATAAGGAGGATTGGGGACCTCTTCATATGGCTTTAATTGATTTCCACTTCTGAAATCACAGGAATGGGAGAGGGGGCACCAATTAGCTAAGAAACTGAAGTTTCAGTGGAGAAGATTCAAAGTAGAGATTGTAGGCAAGGTGGTAGTTGGGGGAGGGGGGGGAGTGGTTATTCCAGAAAAAAAAAATCAGGGAAGAAAAAAGTAGAGATCCTTTGGAAATTAGAAGATGTTGTGGGAGCCTCGACTGCTGTTAAGTGGGGGGAGGACAGACCTAAACTACACCCCCAAAGGATCCATCTCCTCCCCAGGCCAACCATTCTCACTGGGCTAATTCCAAGTTTGGAGTTTTGCTTTCTATCCTGCCCTCCATCAAGCCTAATTTTACTGCATTATAGTACTCTACTTGTACCCTCTGGGAAAGAGTAAAACAAACAAAATTCCTCCCATATCAAGCCTTCAAATGACTGGAGACACAAAGTGGCCAATGTCAAGTGAAGCTGCCTTAATAATTCTCAACTCCTCAAAACATCAGACCTAATGATGAACACTGAGGGTTTTTTTTACTTACACAGATATTTGAAAATTTTTAAAAATATTTTTCTTTAATTTTTTTACAATTCAAATTGACTCCCAATTGAAATAAGCCATGCTTTCTTTCTCTTCCTGCTTTCTTGGTGAAGCTCTTCTGTATTTACAGTCTTCTGTTCCATGGATTGCACTTTTAAAAGTTCAGATCGAGGGTCTTCCTCTGTATCTCCTTGGTGCCTATGGAATGTCCCTCCTTATATTCTTTCCTTTCCTGCCCTCACAGGGCCTGATTTGGAGGTTCCTCTCATAGCTCCAGTTAGACAGGGTTGGTCTCAAGGGATCCTTTGTGTTTGCCTCTGTCTAGACATGAATGATCTTTTTAATGTCTCCAAGTCAGTAGCGTATTATGGCTGCAGTGAGGGCAAGACCTAGCCCTGGTGTTTACAGCAATAAACCAACCAACCAACACTTAATACGCATGTATTGATATGGTCAAGGCACTGTGCTTAACACAGGAGACAGAAAAACAATGTTTCTTGTTTGCACTTTGCAAACTTTACAGCATTATAGAAATGCTAGCTATTACAATCATGAGAGACCAGGCTTGGATTCCCACACGTTTAATTCCAGCTCCTGGAGAGGCTGCAGATGATACATTTGGGGAGCTTGAGTTCAGTATTCTGTTAAACCAGCAGGGATGGGGGTGGAGAGGCTGTATAGGCTACCCAAGGAGAGATGGATTGGACCATGGCAGGAACTAAGCAGGCCAAAGTTGTCTTGCTGATAGGTAGTGGGACTGGGCCTCTAAGCAGCTCCAACACTTCCAGCCTGGGTGACGTAGGGAGGCCTAGTCTTAAACTTATTCTTAATTCTAATGGTGGAATTTGAAACAATGGTGTAGAGATAGGAAAAATATTTAGGCCATGGAATCATTGCTGCATGATCACTCAATCAGAACAAATGTATCTTTGATACCATCCTTGGTACCATAACTGACATTGATAGTGGGGCATCAAGAGAATAAACAAGGAACTAGAAAAGCTCGCAAAAATCTTCTACAGTATGCCTCTATATTAGTCCTTCCCTGCTTGAGATGTGAGGCTAAAGGGTGAGTGGTAACTATCCCTGAATTCTCTAATGCATTTCCTTCTCATTTCTGTTGACAGGAGCCACAAGCATAAGACACATGATGTCATCTAACCTCATCACTGAAATGCCACAGAACCATTCTCAGCAGACTTCTGGGCCTACTACCTCACATAACAGCACAACAGATGCTTTTGATGAGTTTGTGAGATGCCTTACTCTGTTCACATGCCTTTGTGGGGTACTGGGAAATGGGATTGTTCTCTGGCTTCTCACTTTCCAAATTAAAAGGACCCCCTTTTCATTCTATGTCCTCAGTTTAGCTGGAAGTGATTTTACGTACCTCTTCTTGGAAGTAATTTGGGTAATCAATTATTTGATATACCGTCCAATGTTTAAAAATATTGTTAATTTATTAACAAATATGGGTCTGCATGTAACTTTTACAGTAGGACTGGGCCTATTGGCATCAATCAGCACTCAGCGTTGTCTGTCCATCCTCTTTCCAATATGGTACCGAAATCACCATCCAAAGAGGGGACCAATGGTTGTGTGTGGCTTGCTCTGGACTTTGTCCCTTCTACTCAATCTACCAAAGGTTTACTACTGTGTTGTAAAAGTACAAATCCTGCCCCTTTTTGTTTGTGACACAATGAGTAAATTATCAGGAACACTGATGCTTTCCATGCTTCTGTTAATGACCCTGTCCAGTCTGATTCTCTTCATCAGAATCTTGTGGAGTGCCAGGAAATATAAACCCAAAAAACTGGTCATCCTCATCCTGCTGACGGTCCTCGTCTTCCTCATCTGTGCTGTCCCTCATGGCATCAATCACTCTGTTTTCAACTGGCATGCAATGTACAACCACACCTTTCATGAGATCTCCTACTTCCTGTCTTGTGTGAACAGCAGTGCTAACCCCTTCATTTACTTCTTCATTGGGAGCCTCAGACACCAGAGACTGAAGGAGCCCCTCAGAGTTGTTCTCCAGAGAGCCCTGAGAGATGACAGTGACCCTTCTGAGGACAGGGGGACTTCTTCCCGGACAGATACAACATTGGATGCACCAGCATGAGTCTGGACAACTTGTTGGAGAGACTCTAGGAAGCAGTGGCCCTATCTTTGGAGGTTCTTTTCTTCAGCAGAACCCTAGCCTCAATCTATTCCTCACCAGAAAAAGAAATAGAACTTTCTTCCTTATTTAATCAACCAATAAGCTTATCAATTGCTTACTATATGGCAAGCAGTGTACTGGTACTAGGGAGCAAAAAAAAAAATATATGAAGTAGGTCCCGCCTTCAAGGAACTCATATTTTATTGGGGAAGACAGAATGTACACATGTAGGTAGATATAAAGCAGATGTATTATAGATAAATGTGAATTTGGGGAAGAAAAAACATTAGCAATTGGTGGAATCAGGAAAGATCTCACATACAAGGTGGTGCCTAACTGAATCTCCAAAGAAACTAGGAATTCTAAGAGTGAGAGTTGACAAAGGGGTACATTCTGTATAGGAAGAACATCCAGGGTAAAGTCAGAGATATGGGGGATATGGTATGATATGTGGCAGTGAGTAAGGAGTGAAATGGAAAAATATCAGGAGGTTAGTGCAAATGCAAGGGGATGGGGGATGCAGTATTATGTGTGATAAAAGTAAATATTGGAGTTTGGTTAATCTACTGAGTACAGTAAGGGCAGGAAGATAATTGGATCATAGACAAAGAGATGGAGAGACAGAGAGGAGAGGAGGGCAGCAATTGTGGTAGAATATCCAGAGAAGAATAAGAGTCATTCCCCAATTGAAAAATGGTCAAAGGATATGAACAGGCAGTAAAGAAGTCTAAAAAATATATAATCTTATAAAAATGCTCCAAATCATTATTGAATAGAGAAATATTGATGAAAACAACCTTGAGATATAATTTTTCATTTATCAGATGGGCTAAAATGATAAAAGGGGGAAGTGATAAATGTTGAAGGGGATGTGAGAAAATTGGGAGACTATTGTTTGTGGAATTATGAATTGATCCAACCATTTTGAAGAGCAATCTGGTGTTGTGCCAAAGAATTATTAAGCTACCTATACCCTTTGATCCAGGAATGCTACTACTTAGTCTGTTTCACAAGATGAAAGGAAAAATAAAAGAAAGTATATGCTCTAAAATATTTATAGTCACTCTCTTTGTGGTGGCAAAGAACAGAAAATTACAGGAAGGTCCCTCAGTTGGAACAAGTTGTGGTGTATAATTGTGATAGAATACTACCATTCTATAAAAAATGATGAGATCAATGATTTTTAGGAAAATATGGAAAAACTCATACAGAATAATGAAGAGCTAAATGAGCAGAACCAAGAGAACATTGTATGCGGTAATATCAATATTGTTTTAAGAATAACTTTGAGCAAATGAAATATTTTGTCTATTATAAATACTCAAATTAACTATAAAGGACACATGAAGAAAGATGTTATCTACATCCAGAGAAAGAAATGATAAATAGATATATAGAATAATTTTACACACACACACACACACACACACACGTGTGTGTATGTATATGTGTGTGTGTTTATGTGTATGCATACACATATATATTTCTGTATAATGGTAGCCATCTCTAAGGCAAGGGGGAGGGAAGAAAAAAAGGCTACGATTTTGTTGTATATTTGAAGGAAAGCAAGTTGTGCACAGTAGATTTGAAGTTTCACGTATAATCATCTTTTTTTATTTTACTATGTTATGAAAATGCTTGTTTTATTCCATAAATTAAAAATAAAATTTAAAAATACTCTGGGTGTATATCCCAAGCCCTAGATGATTTGGGACAGAAGCAAAGGCTATCAATAGAAAGTTGTAATTAATGTCATATGTTTATGTTAATTATTATTAGTTGCATTTATAATTTATAATAATTAACATAGATATGTAGGATTTATATAACCCTTTACAATTTGTAACACGCCTTACTTCCATCATCTCCTTTATGTCACAGCAACCCTAGGACATGGGTGCTCTTGTCATCTGCATTACAGATGAGGACACTGACTCTCAGAAAAATGAAGAGATTTGCTCAGTCATACAGCTAGTAAAGGTGTGTAAAACAGGAGTTGTAGAGAATGTAAGTGACCTGTCCAAGGTTACTTGACTAGGAAGAATTGCATGGTAGACTCGAGTCAAGTCTGCATCTCTTATCATAGGAACACACTGAGAAGTTTCTGCCTGTGCTCAACCCTGAAACCTAAGGACAGAGAGAAGGTCTGCTCTCAGCTCTGCTCTCACCAGCTCTGCTCAAGATCTCTGCTGTCACATTCCTTGGAACACATCAAGACATGTGTCCCTATAAGATTTCTGGATGTACTTTTATGTTTAAAACTGAAAGGAAGTATGTCTGTAAGAGAATATATTTAAGGTTATAAGAATGGAATGAAAAGCACATAGAGAAGGAAAAAAAACCCTCTGCATTTTTCCCTGATGATGTTGCCTGTGCTTTGCCCAGTTGCTCTCAATGGCTCTTTCTAATTGTTTCCAAAGAACCCTGCCTCTCCCATTCTAGATGTACCAGGTCTTAGCACGTAAGTTTTCTATTTTGTAGAGGACCTGTAGAGGACAGGGATCCAAGAGGAATCACTGAAGTAAGGGCCAGAAAGAACTCCATTAGTAACTTTTTTTTAGGAAGAGGTATTATGGACAGAGCTGAGACAAGTACATATTATTACTAATGTTTATTCCTCTGCTTTGTTTCTCCCAGTTGCTCTAAATATTAAAATATTTGGGAAAACAAACATGTATGTCAAACTTTTTTCACATATTAAATGTTGAGCCTTCTTCCTTCGAAGACAGTCACTTCAGGGAATAGCTACTCAGAAAGAAAGAGTCAAACAGGAAGAATGAGTGAATGAATTACTTTTTTAAAAAGCATTTGTTATACTCCCATGTGTCAAGACTGTGCCAGGGCTTGGGAATCTAAGTTGAAAAAAATCAAGCTATACCTGCTCTCAAAGAGCTCACAATTTGATTCTGATGCACAGAGCATCTGTAAGAAATGAGCAGTTGTAAGGCAGATGGAAAGGGCTGCAAGTTCTAACAGGGGAGCAGTGGACTGATGGTATGCCCCAAGGATCACTTTTCTGGGTACTAGAAATCCTCTGAGGGGAGCCAATGACAAGAAGATGGTCAGCCCCGGGGCCCATGGCATTCAATGGCAGGGGTGATGTCAAGGTCCTGTTGTTTTTCATCCCATTGGCACGACTGTGGGTACCAGGTGGATTTGGTGGCTCCCAGTTAACCTAAAGTATGTGAGCATCCAGGTCAATCTTTATATTGAAGCATGAAGGATGAGAGATCAGGAGAAAGATCAAAAGACAGAAATTGCTGTATTATTTTTAAATTCAAAGATTGATTTCCCTTCTAAATAGGATTACTTGTTAGCAAGCAGTGAAATATATATGTATTACACTAACTTTAAAAAATGGTAATGGTATTCTCTTTCTCTCTCTCTCTCTCTCTCTCTCTCTCTCTCTCTCTCTCTCTCTCTCTCTCTCTCTCCCTCCATATCTAGTTTCTTACTCAATGAAAGTAGGTTACCAGAACTACCAGCCCCCCTTCCCCATCTAATTCCTCTATATCAATTCTTCCTTTTGCACCTCAAATAATTACTCTTTCAAGCTGTTCCTAAATGGTTTTACTTTTTAAATTCATATCATTCTCAGATTGACCATTGGTAAGAAAGATTGAATCTTTCTTACCAAGTACCTGACTATTGATAAGAATCTTAGACAACCACTTTACATTTTACATATATAAAAAGTAAACAGTGTGCCTTATGGGTCCCTTATATTCAGTCTTTGTTATATACCTTATATCACTCTTGGTTCTTATATGTTCAATCTTCTATTAAGTGCATGATCTTTTTTTAACAAAGTCTTGAAAGTCTGAGAGTTTAACAATGTCCATTTTTTTTTATTCAGGATAATATTTAACTTTTCTAGGCATGATATTTTTAGCTGAAGTTCCAGTTTTTTTCCTCTTCAATATATTGTGTTCCAAGACCTATGGTCCTTTAATGTCTCTGCTGCTAGGTCTTGTGTAATTCTAATTGTGGCACGTAAGTTTGGTAGATTTTTAAAATGCTTTAATCCTGATGCTTTTAATATTTTTTTCATTAATCTGGGGGTTTCAGAATTTAACTATAACATTCCTACGAGTTTTCCTCATAGGGTTTCTTCTAAGTGGTGATAGATGGATTTTTTTTTTCTATTTTTACTCCCCCTACCCTCACATTCCAATGCTTCAGGTCAATTTTCTTTGATTATTTTTTGTATTATTGTAACAGGACATTTTTATTGTAACTTTCAATTGATCCAATCATTTTTATATTTTCTCTTTTGATCTATTCTCCAAATATATTTTTCCTATAAGATGTTTTACTTTCTATTCTATTTTTTATTATTCATATTTTGTTTAATCATTTCTTGATCTCTTATAATTTCACTGGCTTAACTTTGCCCAATTCTAATTTTCAAGGTGTCATTTTCTTCCTTAAGATCTGGAATTCCTCAAAGAAATCAAATTAGGCAAAGAAGAGACTAAACTATCACTCTTTGCAGATGACATGATGATATACTTGGAGAACCCTAGAGAATCAAGTAAAAAACTTCTTGAGACAATAAATAAATTTAGCAAAGATGCAGGATAAAAAATAAACCCACATAAATCTTCAGCATTCCTATATATTTCCAAT
>CM053601.1:192542736-192572778 GCA_028646575.1 Pseudocheirus occidentalis | reverse complement strand
GGATGGGGGCAGGGAGGAGCTCCCTGCCCTGCTAGAAAGCCAAAGACGTGTTGGAGGAGGGCATAAAAGGGAACAGATTGTGGGAGGGGTCTTACAGGGGGATCAATGTTCTGGGCTGGGGGGTAGGGACAAAAAGGGGAGAAAATTTGTAACTCAAAACCTTGTGGAAATGAATGATGTAACCAAGAAAATAAATTTATAAAAAAGAATCAACTACCCAGAAAAACTGAGTATAATGTTCCAGGGGAAAATATGGTCATTCAGTGAGGTGGAAGACTTTCAAACATTCTTGCTGAAAAAACCAGAACTGGAAAGAAAATTTGACACTCAAATACAAGAAGCATGAGAAGGTAAATATGGAAAAGGAATCATAAGGAACTTATCAAACTTGAACTACTTACATGGCAACATGAAAAAAATGATAATTGTAACTTATGAAACTTTTCTCAGTATGAGGATAGGTGAAAGGAATACAAATGAATATATACATATACGTACACATATGTCTATGTAGGAGGGGGTATAAATATATATATGTGTGTGTGTATGAATTCATATTTCAGTACATGTATATATGTGTACATAAAAGGCACAAGATCAATTGAATAGGAAGGGACAATATTTTAAAAGGTGAAATTGAGAGGTGGGAGAGGAATAGAATGAGAAGAGACAGGGAGCGAAAGAATGGGGTTAATCATCTCATATAGAAGAGGCAAGGGATAACTGTTACAATGGAGAGGAAGAACTGGAAGGCAAAACGGAATTGATCAACCTTACTCTCATTGAATTTGGCTTAGGGAAGTAATGACATATACTCTAAATTTGGTATCTTGCCCTACAGGAGAGTAGGGGGGATGGGGATGAGAGGGAGGGTGATGGAGGGGAGGGAAGGGTGAGGCAGAGGGGTTGTTAGAAGCAGACACTTCTGTAAAGGGACAGGGACAGGGTAGAAAATAGTACAAGGGTGGGAGGGATAGGAAGGAGGGAAATATAGTCAGTCTTTTACAATATGTCCATTGTGGGGATGTTCTGCATAACTACACATGTATGGCCTGCATTGAATTGCTTGTCTTTCCAGCGGGGGTGGGTGATGAGGGAAGAAAGGAAATAATCTAGAATTTTAAGCTCTATAATCAAATGTTAAATATATATGTGTATAGAATTATTATTATTATCATCATTATTATTATTATTAATTACATGCAACTGGGAATTAAGATATACAGGTACTGGGATAGGGAGATCCATCTCACCCTACCAGAAAATCAGAAAAGGAGTGATAGGGGAGGACATAGGAGAGAGCAGATTGGGGGAGGGGGTATACAATGAGATTGATGTTTTGGGGTGGTGGATAGGGGAAAGATGGGGGGAAATTGTAACTCAAAATCTCATGGAAATAAATGATGTCAACTAAAAAATAAACAAAAGCTAATTGATCAAAAATAAAGAAAGAAAGAACTGGCTCCAGAACTTCCCTGGCCATATCCTCATCAGTTGTCAGAAGAGCATCAGACAAATCAAGGATTCAAACAACCCCTTGAATTCCATGGTACGTTAAGACAAATAACCTGAAGTTATTATTTTTTGGCAGTCTTATCTCTCTACATGATGCCATGTGCTTCATCTGTGGGGTTTTCTTGACAAAGAAACCACTCCAAAGCGGTTTGCCATTTCCTTCTCTAGTGCACCCCCAGTTGAGAAACTAAGGGTAATGGACTTGTGACTTGCCCAGGCTCACACAGCTAGTAAATGTCTGAGGTCAAATTTGAACTCAGTACCTGAGGATGGGACTAACCCTCTGTCCACTGTGCCACCTAGCTGTCCCTCCTGCACCACCTGGCTATGAATAGAGCTATTTGCAATCCATCTTCTTCTTTCTAGGATTAATGAAAAAAGGCTAAAACTTCTGTTTGTTTATCTCTTCATCTTCCTCTCTTTTGTTCTCTCTTTGTTTCTCTATCTTTTTGACTCTGTATTTCTCCTTGTCTCTTCCTCCTTCCCTGTTTCTTCTACTTCCCTTCCTGACAGAGTCATAGACTGTAAGAGGTGCCACTTCCTCAGGATGTTGCCACAAGGTCAGGTTTTTCCTCAGCTTAATTATAGCTGTAGTCACTTCCTTTTCTAAAGAAAGCTGTTTCTGCTGAACCTCTCATCCCCCAAACTGGTTGTCAGAATCACCTTTCTCATGTCACAAGTATCCTGAGGTAACAGAATGCAAGAATTTATGCCAATGCACAGACTCAAAGTTTTCTTTGGATTATATTTCTCAGAAAGCTGAGTTTAGGGTAGGCAGCATGATGCAATCACTTAATATTCTTTAATTGGGAGATGAGGTTGAAGCGTGTGAGGTTCAGAAGACAATTCCATTCTTGTGAGGGAATTGTTATAAGGAAGAGAAAGATGGACAAGGGAAGATATCAGTTTCATTTAGATTATGACGTTGCTAATAAAGAAACAGAAGCATTGCACACCAGGGCAAGCTTTCCATTTGGTTCCAGAGAGAGATATCCATTCATTCTAGACTGTCATGACTGTACCATGCAAATGTATCCTACCCTTAGCAATTTATGGATAGACCATGGGACATGGAGTCAGCAAGATCTGGGTTAATATTTCTACCATAGAACCTGAGTAGATATGTTATCCTGGGAAAGTCACTTCAGCCATTCCAGATTCATTTTCCTCCTCTATAAAATGAGCTACATAAAAAAGGTAAAAGTTCATATTCTCAAGGAACTCAAAGTACAATGGGTGAGACAATGTGTAAATAATTCTATTCAAACAATATAGAGACAGGAGAACTAGGGAAAAATCAACAGAGGGAAGATGTTAGAATAAAGGGGGATGTGAAAGACTTCCCTGTATTAGCTGGGAATTTAGCTGAGATGGAAAGGAAGACAGGGAAGCCAGGAGTCAAAGGAAAGGAGGGAGAGCATTCCAGGCATGGGAGTGTATGGGACCAAAATAACAGCCAGGGAAAAAGTCCGTCAGAAAGCTGAACGTCTAGTGCGTGAGAAGACAATGAGCCCAGTGGCGCTGAATTAAATACTGTTAGTTAGACACGGCGTTGAGAAGGAAGGTTAGATGTTATGACCTCCAAGGGACCTTTTGGCTTCTAATCAATGCTATGTAGAATTGCTATCACACTCAAAGAGAAATGGGAGCAACTAAAAGAGAGCTGAGAATCCCTGCCAGATACATATTCACTTAGAAAAACTACATATTAACATTATCTATGCTACATTGTATTTTTTATTTACTTTTAAAATATTTCCCAGTTACATATAGGTTTAGGCTTCATTCAGGAGTATTGCAGATCGTATGTTTGACACTTCTGGTATATAGTAGATTTTTTCTAATTATTGCATTATAGGGGGTTTTGGTCAGATCCTACTATGTCTGATTAGGCCCAGTTGGTGTAGACAGAACTAAAAGCGGCCGAAGGTGGAGGGTACAGGAAGGAAATGAGCAAGTGGAAGCAGGAATAAGACTGCAGGGAAGAAACTAGAAAAACAGTTACAAAATAGGGAAGGGGGATGTCCAGGCACATGTGGCCCCAAATTGGATAGATCCTGTTTTAACAATTGCACTAACAACTTCCAGCCTGACTTGGCATCCAAAATCCCGGTCATATAGTTGTTTGGGTTGAAAAATACCCATTGTCCTTAATTTAATTAGAAAAGTAAACACAGAGATGCCTTAGATAAGAAAAGGAGTTTATTCCCTTCCCCTGGGAGAAGGAAGCTATCTGCCCCATGAGGGATCTCTTACCGATGTTGACTCATGAGGCAGACAGCCGAGAGAGAGAGAGAGAGAGAGAGAGAGAGAGAGAGAGAGTTTCAAAGATCAGAACTAGGATTTTAAAGACCTAATTAGTCCATCCTCTTTCCTGGCCCAGCTGTTTCCTCTCATTGGTGGAGAAGCTCACCCCACCAATCTCTTACCTACTGGGACTGCAAGGGAAAGAAGATGGGACAGGTCTCACCAAGACAGGAAAACAGACAAAGGAAGGTAAAAGTAATTGACAGCAGTCAGGGGAGGGGTACATTCCAGACTGAGAAGTTTTCACTCCTTCCACACATAGTCATGGATGGGGGAATTACCACTTTTCTGTCCTGTCAAGACCCTTCCTGTTTCTGCCAATTCCTACCATCAATTCAGGACAAGCCTCCATAGAAGAGAAAGAAAAACAAGGAAAGAGCCTCTAATATCACCAAATCTGAGGGAAATTACTTCTCAAATCAACTTCTTTGTCCTATTTCCTTGATGGGTATTGCTACTATGTCATTTGCTGATCTTAGAAAAGTAATAATGAACACTAAAATAGTCAAACTGAAGATTCAAGGTGGAGGGAACAGGGTGTGGTAAAGAATGATGTCTTAGTTTAGAAAGGGAAAGAGAAAAGAAAAGGGGTAGACCAGAGAGCCAATTTACTTGAAGATTTCTCAAGAGTTGAGTAGATTGACTATCTGCTGAATGGATTGTAGTGCCAAGGAAATCTTTGGAGTGTAAAGAATTGAGAAACGGGGTGGGGCATAGTTCCTGAGTGCCTCTCACAGCTCAGGAATAGCTGCAAGGTCATACTGAGGGACTCTAAGCTTGGGAGAAAGTTCAACCAGTTCAGCCCTTTTTAATGGATTTAGAAACCACTCTGAAAAAGGGAGAACATGAGGCTTCAGTGACACTTTCCTATCCGCCCTGAAAGAGAATGGGGTCACCAAAAATGAAAAGAGGAAGAAACAAGGAAAGAGGTTGCTATGGAGCAATTAGAAGGGCAAGGGTTTGTGGAAGGAAAAAAACAATTTAGGAAGGGTCATGCTGGAATTTCCCCAACCAATCTGGGGAGAAACGGAGGGTGACTTTTATCCCAGAAGTTTATGACCCTCAAGGGTGTGGCTAGCCCACTTTGCTAATCTAATCAGAGATTTGTTAAGAGAAGGAATCACCAGCCTCCAAGGGTAAAGGGCAAGGGGCAAGGGAAAGTCCAAGATGTTCTTATATTATAACTTGCTTATGAATGTAATGGGATGCTATTGTGCCATAAGAAATTATGAAATGGACAGTTTCAGAACAAACTGACTCACATAGAGATAAGTAAGCAGAACTAAGAGAATATTTTATGGAGTGACATTATTGAGAAAAATACATTTGAATGACTTTAAAACTGATCAGTGCAATGATAAAGAATGAGTCCATAAGACTGAAGGTGAAACGTGCCTCTTGTCTCTTCTCACAGCGGGGAGAGACTGAAAATGCAGAATGAGAACCACTTTTTAGGGTGTGACTAATGTGGAAATTTGTTCTACTGTACAATATATGTTTATCATAAGAGTTTTATTTTTACTGTTGTTGAATAGGGGCTGAAGCAATGGAAGGAACTGATAAAGAGTTTTAAACTTAATTATTTTATTAAACAAAGGGGAAAATCATGACTGGACAGAATTTCTTAATGGTCAATCACTTTACTACTGTGTGAAGGCAAGATAACTGGAAGGAGGTGGTGGGGAAGAGCATGACACACTCACTAGGTTCCTCTCTATCCTGGCCTTGAGGAATTATATCCCATTTTCTAGAAGGGGTAGGGACACAACCTGAGACCCTCTCCTTCCCCATTCAGGTTTTGTGGGGACAGAACTTACCTTGGGGACCCTATTAGGTGGGAAGGGGTAAAGTAAGTCTATACTAATGGTTTCAATGCTAGGAGCCAGACGGCTTAAGTGAAAGGAGTAACTCTTTTTATCTGGGGGAATGGTGGGATGAGGTCTCTAACAGTAACCAGAGCAAGTCTAGACAAAGACCATTGGACAGGACCCTGGCAGAAGTGGAATACAAAACTGAGACAATTGTGGGCGTGTAACTGTTGGCGGGTCCCCGTTAGGGCAAAGGAGTCAAAATCCTGTCCAATACTGGTGGAACACACCTATGAGGAGCCCAAATCATTCAGTATAATCAATGGAAATCATCATGCCCTTCTGGAATTGAGAAAATAGTAGCAGGCATAAGGGACAAGGTAACACAAAGTATTTGTAAGGATGTGTGGGAGGCTGCACTTCCCCCCAAGAGTCACTTTCTTCCCTTATGTCAGTGACTTCAGCCTGACTGACTTTGGCCAGGTCAGAGCAGCAGAAGTCACTGAGGCATTGGCAGGCCACATCTCTCCCAGCAGTGGGAAATGAATCTCAACAAAATCAAAGACTTGTGACCCCCGGGGAACCTCTTTGAATACGCTTAGTATGTTGAGGCTTGGGGTGTTGGGAGCCTTAACATGTAAGGGTACAGGAGGACTGCCTTGAAAGAATTTGACTATTCAAGCCTTCCAGTCAAAGTAGCAAGTTTATTGTGATGCCAACAGAAGCAGGTGAGATTCTAAGAATCTGTGCAATTTAATGAGGGTAAAATTGGTACTTTTATACAGAAAAAGGGAAAAAGATTCAGTAGAAGATACGGACAGGATTAAGGAGGTGTAAATAGCCTGGGGTGGGACAGGTGCAGACAATGAAATGCTTTACGTGGTAGGCTGAGACAATGAAAAGGCAGTTAAAAGGATTATTGACTTCAATGGGCTGGATGCCTCAGGCTATCACCAGGGATCTGGGATGCTGAGATGTATGAGAAAGTTCAGGGGCTTTGGGGTTCAGGTTCCAAAGACAGGGTCTTTTCCTTTTAGAGTTCCACTGTGAATCCCATAACCCCATCAAGTAGAATATTAAAAAAAAAAACACCTTATACTGACTTCAATGCAAGAGAAGTTGCTAGAAGTGGCCAAAATATAGGAAGCCCTGTGGTGTTAGGTCTCTGATACCTCACATGGGGAGGAGACTCCTAAAGAGGGTCATTGATACTCCACGTGAGATGCACGGGTTGAACTGGTCCTCAGCTAGCAGGAGTGCACTTGATCGATCACCTGGGAGCAGAATGCAAAGGCTGTACCTGCTTACAATAAGCAGGATAATCTCTCCGCCTTCAGAGTGAGACACATTGGCTCCCTGTGGCGAGGGCATGGCCAGGGGAGGGGCCCTAAGGGGCCCTGGAGAAAGGACTTAAATACAGGCTACTCAGAGGCAGGGGCAGGAGTGAAGTTCAGTAGAGCCAGGCCAGTCCAGTCCAGCCACACTAAGATAGAGGATGAACTCTCAATAAAAGCTAGAAGCAAGTCCTGTGTCCTGAGTTTCTCTGTGCAGCTGTTTCTCCCGGAGTGGACCGGGAGCCGGGGACGCCCGAGGCCTGTTGAGGTGGGTATAGGTAAGCCCTATGCATCCTGACCCAAAAAGAAAACCCTCACCTGAATAAAAAACCCGTAGCACTGTGGTTCCTAGGAGTGAGCTTCTTCAGATTTTGATAGCCATTTACTCCCTCATTTGGGTACCTCCTATTCCTAATGCACCCAGTTACTAGTTTCTTAGACATTGCCCCCATTTGACTAGAGAACTGATGAAGCTGCTCCTTTGGAATCCATTAACAAATATTTATGAAGTGATTGTTATGTGTTGGATCCTATGGTCACATTGGTGATATAAAGAAAAAGAAAACTCAAGATTCCCCACCCCCAAGGAGCTTGCATGCTCAAGGGGAGACAAACACACGAGAGAGAACACACAAAACTGGTACAGGAGGGAGCGGAAGGTCACCTCGGGTGAAAAGCCTCGGTGACTGTGCGCTGGGTCTGTCTTTTCTAAAAATACATTCTTAAGCGTCCATTTTGTTCCTACTGTTCTGGCCAGCCTTGAGACTTGAGGCCAGAGTGCTAACTGGACCCTGAAATTAGTGAAATCTCCTGCGCGGTCCCCTTCACCTGGCCCTGTGTTCTGATAAGATCAGATCAGATTTCTAAAGGGAAGGCAGCTTGCTTTTGAGCTCCTCTCTGTCTCAAATTTGCATTCCGGTAAAAAGGGGAGGGAGGATTTCCAGAGTCCTCTTTCCCCCCCAGCCAAATATACACAGTGGTTTTATTTTAACCCCTTTCAACTGTCAGATTGTAAGAATTTGTTACTATATAAACTCTGCTTAAACCAAGGCTTGGGGCAGATCCAGGGACTCATTCCTGGGCTGCCGCTGGCCAGCAATAAACTGATGCCTCCTGAGTTGACTGTTGGTCTCAGTCTGTGATTATTGCTTGGTGTCTAGCTCACTTACACCACTGATTCTTTTACCAAAGATTTTCCAAAGACAGTCCATAAAACAACTTTTTTTTGAAGAAAAAAGGAATATGAGGGGAAAAGTCACCAATTAAGTCTTAAAAGAAGCTGGGATTTCTTTTGTTAAAAGAAAATGTTCATGTGGCCCTGATTAAAGAGGCTAAACTCAGAGAAGGTTAAAAAGTTTATTAAAACACAAAGGCAGAAAAAGCATTGGTGAGCTTGCTGTTGGGACCAAGGTGGGATTAAAACTTGGAAATGTTTTTGTAGACAACTTTTCATGATAGAGAGAAAAATAATGCTGATAGCAATAGTTTCCAACAGGGGATGGCCATTTCATCTCAGCTCCTCTCCCACTGCCCCCAAACTTAGGAAAATGAGATATGAAGTATAGGGTATGTAGTGAAAGTACAAATGGTTAGTGCTGATTATCAGGGATAATCATGGATCATGGCATGTGACATAGACCAACTAACATCTCTCCCAACAGTCTGATTAACAGTACCAGACATCTAAAAACAACGGGGTCCCTAGGACTGAGTCTCCACAAATTTCAACACTAAGATTCAGAGGTTGGGATAAAGAACATTCAGAAATGAGAAACAGTAAATGCAAAGGCCTGGAGAAGGGAAATGACCTGCCCTATGTAAAGAAATGCCATGTAAGTGAATTGGATTTAAGTAAGGAAGGGCTGTGCAAAGTCATTGACTTCTCTTTCTCCTGTAGAGCCATCTGGGTCTAGTGGCCAGATATGGAACAAGATATCTGGAGATAGCCAGGATGAAGTTGAGGATTGGCCTTTTCAAGAAAAGGTGTTCAACAGGTCTCAGTTTGTCCTAGGCAGCACCCATTTAGTGATTAAGTTTTAATAAGATTACAGGCTGAAAGTGGTTCTTAAAAAAAGAAAATCCATCTGGGAGGGGGAGACTCTTGGGATTTTTCGCCAAAATGAAAACAACTGCTATTTACATTTATTCTGAGACAATTAGGGTCCAAACAATGGCTTGGCCTGGGACCTATTGTTGGTCAGTCTATGAGAGCCTGAGTGATTTGTGATTAAGACTGGTCTTCAAGAGAGAAAATAAATAAATTAACAAATAAAAGCAGTTTCTAAGATTGAAAGGTGGGAAGAGGCCCAGGTATGAAGGGCTTTAAATTCTGAAACAATTTTGGTTTGCTTCTGGCCCTATTGGGAACCAGGAGTTGATTGAACAAGAGAGGGAGACATAATTAGTTGTGCTAGTAAAGAAAAGTATTTGGCAGCTGAGTGGAAGGTGAATTGTAAAAGGAAGAGGTGGGAGGCAGGGAGACTGACGATTCAACCTAATCCCATTCTTCCTTTCCACCTCCCTCTCACCCACTTCATGCTGGTGTCTGCCCTCAGTCAGTCGGAGAAATAAACATTTAATAAGCACCCACTGTATGCAAGGCTCAGTGCTAACCTGTTACTGAAGTAGAGAAAAAGCAAAGAATGGGTTGAAAAGAAAATTCTTCATTTGGACTTTTGATTGATGAAAAATTCAGGGCAAAGAGAATTAAAGAAGTTTATTGTAAGTACATCAAGGTAGAGATCCATCGGCTAGCTGATGACTGAAGACAAGCAATGGCTTCCAGATAGGATCAGCTTTTGCAACAGAAGAAGTCGGACCCTGCATCTCAGCTCCATCCCAAGGTATCAAGAGCATGATAGTAGGCCATAGGGGCACTCGCCAGTGAGCAGGTAATGCAAAATGCAGCAGACTTCAGGTCTACCTCCTCTTCAGAGCCTCCCCCAACATTGATCAATAAGCAGAACTAGGACAATAGGATACTGAGTCAACAAAACTTTCAACAGATAAAAGAAAGGAAGAAAACAGTTCCTGCTCTTGAGGAGCTAAGTCTAATGGGGAAGGCAATATGTAAACAACTGTCTAGACAGGATAAATTAAAGCTAATCCACAGGGAGAAGTGTAAGATATGATTGAATTTTGTATCCACAGAAATGATATAAAATCAGAAATCATATGAAACCTGATTTGAAGCCATACATATGGTGAATATCAGAGACAAAAACTGCTTGTAGAGGACAGTGGGGGAGGCAGGCACCTGAAAATCAGCATACCCAAGAAGACCTCTTGGGTATATGAAAATGGACTGCCAGGACAGGGGACAGAGACCCATTACCCCAGATTTGGGGTTAGATAATGAGACTTTTATCACTGATAACCTGGGCTAGAATCTTCAAACGAACACTTTTGTGCAATCTGTTAGCAAATGAAGAGAAAACTTTTCTCATGCTATCTGATTCACACAAATAGGGAGGCTACTAAAAATATTCTGGGTTGGCATTTCCTTTTACAAAGAATAAAGTAGACTACAGTCCAGTACAGGCCCTAAGCAGGGCACAGACCAGCCAAAGGAGACTTCAGGAGAGTGAATCATCAGCAGCTATGGCAGTTTCCAGACTTCTCAACCCATAAACACCAAAGAGAAAGTAAAAGGTCAGTGAGGAACTCCATTGGAACTGGGTGGAGAAGAGTAGTCTGGCCCTTTACCCCAGGGCAAGGGGTGGAGGAGGACCACAGATGCAGCTGCTGCTTTGTGGCTGCCTTGGGAGCTCCTGGCCTGCAGATCATAAGGAGATCAAGCAACCATTCAGAGGATAATTGCTCTTGCTTTGACCTGCTTGGATCTGGATTGTGGTCTTGAGTGGTAGCCCTGGGGTGATAAATGCCAGTGTTCCAAAAGTTGTGGTGACTGTAGAGAGGGTACCCTCCTCAGACCTCTGACAATATTTGCAAAAACCCCAGCAATTTATGACAGAGCTCTCTCCATTCTGGAAGCAGAGTTCTACTGTAGCAAAGAGCTCAAAAGTCAAGTAGTTGACTGGCAAGATAAACAAGCAGAGGAAGCACAATAAGGTCGTAGAATCTTTTGGGGGAGGCAAAAAGGATAAAAACATGGAAGCAGAAGAAGTCAACAAAGGCAAAACTGCATCAAAACATTCCAAAATAAATATGAATCAGTTACAGGCCATGGAGGAGCCCAAGAAGGATTTTGAAAATCAAGTAAGAAAAGTAGAAGAAAAATTGAGGGAAAAAAATGAGAATGATTCAAGAAAATCATGAACAGTGAGTCAATAGCCTGCTAAAGGAGACCCAAAAAATACTGAAGAAAGCAACACCTTAAAATGTAGATGAACTCAAATGGCAAAAGAGGCCTAAAAAGCTAATGAGAAGAAAAATGCTTTTAAAAGCCAAATTGCCCATATGGAAAAGGAATTTCAAAAAGGCAATGAAGAGAATAATTCCTTCAAAATTAAATTGGAGCAAATGGAAACTAATGACTTCATGAGAAATCAAGATACTATAAAACAGATCCAAACAAATGAAAAAATAGAAGACAATGTGAAATTTTATCAATGAAAAAAACCACTGACCTGGAAAAATAGATCCAGGAGAGATAATTTAAAAATTATTGGACGACCTGAAGGCCATGATCAAAAAAAGAGCCTAGAAATCATCCTTCAAGAAATTCTCAAGGAAAATTGCCCTGATATTCTAGAAACAGAGGGCAAAATAGAAGTTGAAAGAATTCACCAATCACCTCTTGAAAAAGATCCCCCAAAGAAAACCCCTTGAAATATCATAACCAAATTCCAGAGTTCCCAGGTCAAGGAGAAAATATTACAAGCTGTCAGGAAGAAACAATTAAAGTATTGTGGAAACACAATTGTGGTAACACAAGATCTAGCAGCTTCTACATTAAGAGATCAAAGGGCTTGGAATATGATATTCCAAAGATCACAGGAGGTAGGATTAAAACCAAGAATCACCTACTCAGCAAAACTGAGTATAATGCTTCAGGGGAAATTATGATCATTCAATGAAATAGAGGATTTTCAAGCATTCTTGATGAAAAAAAACAGAACTGAACAGAAAATTTGACTTTCAAATACAAGAAGCAAGAGAGGCATAAAGGCAAAGTTAAACAGAAAAAAAGAAATCATAAGGAACTTATTCAAGTTGAAGTATTTAAATTTCTACATGGAAAAATGGTAAATGTAACTCAGACTTTTCTCAGTATGAGGATAGTTGAAGGGAATATATATATACATATATATATACATATATATGTACATATATGTATGTATACATATACATGTATTTATAGGAGGATGTGTGTGTATAAATACTTATGTGAGTGTGTATATATGTGTTCACATGTATACATAGACAGAGGTCACAGGATCAGAAAGGTATGATGCATACAATTGATACATACAGGGCATATGATACATACAGGACACAGTTGAACAGGAAGGTGTGATACATAAAAAATAAAATTATGAGGTGAGAGAGGAATATATTGGGAGAAGGAGAAAGGGAGAAATAGAATAGAGTAAATTATTTCACATAAAAGAGGCAAGAGAAAACTGTTACAATAGAGGAGAAGGGCAGGAAGGTGAAAGGGAATGGGTCAACCTGACTCTCATTGAATTTGGCTTTAAGGAGGGAACAACACACATACACACACACACACACACACACACACACACACACACACACTTATTTGGGTATTTTACCCTACAGGAAAGTAGAGTGGAAGGGGTTAAGAGAAAGAATGATATAATGGAGGGAAGATTAGGGGAGAGGGTAGTTAGAAGCACATACTTTTGAAAAGGGACAGGGTCAAAGTAGAAAATAGAATAAATGGGGGTCAGGATATGATGAAGAGAAATATAGTCAGTCTTTTACAGTGTATCTACTATGGAAACATTTTGTATAACTACACATGTACAACCTATATTGAATTGCTTATCTTCCCAGTGGGGGTGGGAGAGGAGGGAAGAAGGGAAAGAATTTGTAAATCAAAGTTTTAAAAACAAATGTAAAAAAATTGTCTTTTACATGCAACTGAGAAATAAGACATACAGGCAATGAGGTATAGAAATCCTTCCTGCCCTACTAGAAAGTTAGAGTGGGGACAGGGAAGGAAATATAGGAGAGAGGAGATTGGGGGAAGAAGTATTCAGCAGGCTCACTATCTTGGGGTGGGGGTAGGAGAAAGATGGGGAGAAAATTTGTAACTCAAAATCTTGTGGAAACAAAGGTTGAAAACTAAAAATATATTTTAAAAGAATAAAGTATATGAGGATGAGAAGGAAGGGGGAATTGAAATGTGGAAATAAGAGGATGTGGTCAAGGGGTAGGACTTAATGAACCCCAAAATGCTAACCAATGGGATTTAAGGCATCAAATTTGAATCTGGACGACTTACAAAAAGGACTGTGCAATTAGCTTAACTTGGGACCTGAGCTTTTTCACTAAGGGTAAGGGGTCAAATTATCAGTCTGAAGTAAGTGAAATAAGAATTGGTGTGTTTTTTTTTTCTGAATTCAGTCATGACCAGGTAAAATTCTTGGTTATTTCTAACAGAAGGCACTAGTAATCATAAGGATCAGGAATGGCAATATTTTTAGCTGCGAACTGAAGGAAAGCAGGAAAGCCAGGATGCAAAGATGAGGAGGAAAGTACTCCAGGCATGGGAGACAGCCTCTCCCACCACAGTCTAGGCAACGGAAAATGGCTTGAGAAACTCCAAGGAGGCCAGTGTCACTGGATCAAAGTGTAAGTGTTGAGGGTCAGAGTTAGGGGAGCTGGTTCAGATTTTTGGAAGAATTTGCTCAGACCTTCTCTTCAGCCAAAGGGAGCTTTATTGAGGCAAAAGCATGAGGGCCTGGAACTTAGCAAGGAGGTAAACAAAGGCATTGATACAGGACAAGGACCAGACTTATATAGCCCAAAAGCTACACAGTCTATAGGAAGGTGATGTTATCTTAGGGTTTCTAATGGGGGTTGAAGATTTAGAGACAGGATAAGGAAGATGGATGACGCAAGATAAGGGAGACAGGAAATTTTATCAGGAAGGGGAAAGCTTTATGGTACTCCAAATGCTCCAGGATAAGGGAGAAGTTTACTTTAGGATGCTCTCAGGCTCAGGAGGGCCTGTCAAGGTACTAAGAAAGCAATCTTGTTTAAATGTAGACTGAAGTAAAACATGCTATTGTTCTTTTCCATGTTTGGTTTTGTTTCTTTTGTTTCTTTTTTTTCCCTTTCTTTTCACATTATTCGCTCCATTGGTTACAACACTTCCATACAACAAGACTATTGTACCATGTGAAAGTGTTTGCAGATCCCATACATGATTGTACGCCACCATGCGGGGCGGGGGGCGGGGGGGAGAAAGGAGGAGAGAAAATCTGAAACTCAAGTGATTCTGTAAATGAATCTTGTAAACCAAAAAGTAAATAAACAAGTCAATAAATTTTTTTAAAAAGGAAGCAACCTTTAATATTATTTTTAATCCTTAGGGCACTTTTGTATCCAGATCATAAGGGTATTTATTGTGGGCACATAAGGAATGAGAAGACTGAATGGGGGGAGAAGAGGAACATAGGTTGTAAGCAGTTTTTAGCAAATTTTAGCCATGACCACCACCAAGTTAATTTGAATGAAACCGTGATTTCCCATCCCCTTTTCCTTGTTACCTAGTCCAAACCTTTCATAAGGGATAGCCTGAGTTCATGCTAATTCTAGCATAGGGTGGCAACTATATGTGCCAACTCAAGTGTATGAAAAGGAAACTGCATGCACTTTGACCCCTTTTTAGAAATGTGCATCTATCAGAACTGTGAACTAGACAACCACAAGTACATCCTCATTTAGAAATGTGCACAGCTCAAGATTGTGTTCTCTTACTACCAAATTCATCTGTATTTTTAAATTATACTTTGAAGGGTGCAACTCTGATGGGCTGACCACATTGGTTAAATGCTAAAATTATGTTCACCAAAAAGACTGTTTAAGAGAGAACCCACAGAAGGCAAGTTCTCTCACAGAGGTCAAAAGAACCTTATAGGGAGACTCTCAAGGTCTCTCTGAAGAACTTTGGAATCAACTGTGAAACACGGGAAACAGTGACACAGGACTCTCCAGCATGGCATGTCTGCATCAAAGATGGCCTGTACTCAATGAGCAAAGCAGAAATGCAGGAGCTCAAAAGGAACATGAGATGCTTAAATTTAGAAATATCCCCATTTTGAAAGTTCTTGCAGACTATGTGTGCCTGACCTGTGGCAGAGCCTTCTGAACTCATATTGGTCTGATCAACCACAGCTGAGCACACTGTATGTACATTGACCCTGATGTAGTGATATCATGTGGGTTCTCTCTGACTACACGACCACCATCTATAAAAACAGTGCATGGTCTAAATTTAGTGCCTGGCTGCATCATCTGCCATTCTGGTCTCCTCTTCCTGAGCTTGCCTGATTCTTTTGTAGGGCAAAGTCCTAACCAAGCGTTTCTAAATCCTAGTAGTTAAGTTTGGATCTGTCACAAAAGTCTGGTGGAGAAAGGCAGAAGTGGTGAAGACCCATAATATAAGAACTGGACCGAAGAGGACATGAGGCCAAAGAGGCCTCTTTTTCCTCTTTGGAAACCACACTAGGTGGGATAAGACCATGGTGGTGATGCTTAGGGAGACATTACATCAGTTCCTCTTTTGCTTTCTCAACAGGGGTGGGAAAGGAATGACCAAGAGGGTGACAGGACTAGGTGACTGAATGGGAAGAGAAAACCCATGTGACAAATGTTAGCAGTTTGGTTTGCACAGATTCGATAGGAATAATGGATGTTCCAAAAACAGGTGCTGCCCAGGAATGCAGGAAGGTGTAAATCAGGGTGAGGGGAGGAAAGGCAGAGTGACCCTATGCCATCATATAGCTGGAAGAAATCTGGAAGTTTCCCCTTGAAGGAGACCTGGGCTAAGCTGGCTCAAACCATCCAGTGTTAAGAGATGGTCACTAACTTTTCATTAACATGAATGCTTAACTAGCCTCACACATATTAACTGACATACCCTGCATAGAAGTAGAGCCTCATTATTCAATCATGGGACACATGAAGCCCATTTTGGGGAGGAGAGAATATACTAAAGAGTAGATACATAATGGGAAGGTCAGAAAGATTTTAATCCAGAAGAACTGGAACCAATCCTATTTCTGAAGGGAGGAACAAGGTTGGAAATTTAAATAGAAGCAGCATAGAAGAGCTTTCCTGTGTCTGATTCTCTGTAGTCTTTTCATGAGACTACCCATTTATTCAGGACAGAAAAAAAATGTAAAATAAAGATAATAAAAACCTTCCTGGCTCTCCAATGAAAATCATTTATTCCAGAACAAGTACATTTCTAATATCCAGTTTTGCAGCTCTCTCTGGCCAGAGAAAATTCAGGAAAAGAATCATGAGGACAGATCTCTAGGAGATGTGGTTTTATCACATTGCAGAAGAGCAGAAGGACTAAAGAAGTGTGTCTAAGGGCAGGGAATCTGGCTAAAGTGAGTCTTCCTTGAAGCCTCCAGTTACCTGAGAGTGACTAGGAGAGAGCAAGAAGATGAGACAGCTCCCAAAAAGATATTCTTGCCTGTGTTTAGAGACAGTGGGGTTCTAAGAAATTACTTTTGTTATCAAACATCTAATATTCTCCAGAAGAATTAGTTTCATAAGCTTAGGAATGGTTTAGTCTGGATAACAATCTGTCTCATAAAATACTACTTCTAGGTCTGTATCTCAAAGAGATTTTTTTTAAGGGAAAAGGACCTGTTTGTACAAAAAGTATTTATAGCAGCTACTTTTGTGGTGGCTAATAACTGAAAATCAAGGGGATTCCCACCAATCAGGGAATGAATGAACAAGCTGTGGTATATTCTTGTGATGTAGCATTATTGTGCTGTAAGGAATAACAAACAGGATGACTTCAGAAAAACTTGGAAAGACTTATATGAACTGATGCAAAATGAAGAGAGTAGAAAGAGGATAACATTGTACACAGTAACAACAGTATTGTATGATGAAGAGCTGTGAATAATTTAGCTATTCTCCAATATATGATTCAAGACAATCTCAAAGGACTCTTGATGAAATATGCTATCTGAATCCAGAGAAAGGACTGATGAAGTCTAAATGTAGACTGAAGCAAGCATTCTTTCTTCCTTCCTCCCTCTCTTCCTCCCTTGCTCCCTCTCACCCTCCCTCCCTCCCTTCCTTCCTTCCTTTCTTCCGTCTTTCCTTCCTTCCTTCCTTCCTTCCTTCCTTTCTTTCTTTCTTGCTTGCTTGCTTTCTTTCCTGTCTTTTTGTACAAAATGATTAATGTTGGAATGTTTTACATGATCATATATTTATATATAACCTATGTTGGATTGCTTAACATCTAAGGGAGAGAGTGGGGAGGGAGGAAGACAGAGAGATAGAATCTGAACCTCAAAACTTTAGAAAAAAAGTTAAAATTGTTTTAGCATGTGTTTGAGGAAAACAAAATTAATTTGAAAAAAATAGAAAGACCCAATAGAAAATAAGATACAAAAAACTCATTGAAGAAAATAATTCATTAAAAATTAGAATTGAGGGGTGGCTACATGGTGCAGTGAATAGAGCACAACCCTGGAGTTAGGGGGACCTGAGTTCAAATCTGACCTCAGATACTTAACACTTACTAGCTGTGTGACCTTGGGCAAGTCACTTGACCCCAATTGCCCTGCCCTCCCTCTTCCGAAAAAGCAAAAAAAAAAATTTTTTTTTAAGAAAAAAGAAAAGAAAAACTGCCCTGGAGAATTGAGTGAAGAGAGATAATTTAAGAATGATTGAACCACCCAAAATGCATGATGTACAAAAGAGCTTAGATATCATATTTCAAGAAATTATTAATGATGAGATTGCATTGAATCTTCTTATCCTAGTCAAGCTCCAACCCAGGCCTGAATTGATTTAATCCCTTTTATATTCTTGACCTTTTTTTTAAAATGAATTTTATTATTATCTTTTTCTAATTCAGTAAAATAATTTTCAGTAATTTAATGGAGATGACATTGAATATGTAAATTAGTTTAGGTGAAATTGTCACTTTTATTATGTTTGTCCTACCTACCCACAAATAATTAATATTTACTTAACTTTTTAAATCTGAATTTGTTTGTATAAAAGATTGTTTCTTTATAATTTTTAATATAGTTCCTGGGTTTGCTTATACTCCTATGTATTTTACACTGTCTAGAGTTATTTTTAAAAGGGTGATTTCTTATTATCTCTTCTTGTTGGTTTTAATTCATGAAATGGAGGAATGCTGATGATTTTTGTGACTTTATATACTGTTACTTTGTTAAAATTATGAATTGTTTTAGCTAGCTTTTTTAGTTGAGTGTTTGGGATTTTCCAAGTACATCATATCATCTATAAAAAGATTGTTTTATTGCCTCATTCCTTATTCTTATTTCTTCATTTTTTTTCTTTTCTTATACTATTGCTAGGATATACAATACAATACTGCATAATAAACATATTTAAAATAATACTAATTAAATATGGTTTTAAAAAATAAGTAGAGGTAGCAATCATTGGGGCAACAAGGCACTGGGTCTGAAGTCAGGAAGACTTATCTTCAAAATCTAGCCTCAGTCACTAGCTATGTGACCCTGAGCAAGTGAGTAAACCCTATTGGCCTCGGTTCTTCGTTTGTCAAATGAGCTGGAAAAGGAAATGGCAAACCACTCCAGTATCTTTGACAAGAAAACCCCAAATGGGGTCATGGAGAGTTGGACCTGGCTGAAACAACTGAACAATGGCAACAGTAACCATAAAGCAAAAGCAAAAACATACGTAATTAAAAGACATAATCAGGGAAACGACATTTTGGTAAGAAGATAACATAGATAATGAAGTAATATCATGCAATTTTACAGCAAGTTTCTCTGATAAAAGCATCATATCTCAAATGCACAGGCAACAGAATTAAATTTCTAAAAATGAGAGCCATTCAGGGTGGCTAGGTGGCGCAGTAAATAGAGTACTAGCCCTGAAATCAGGACAACCTGGGTTCAAATCCACCCTCAGACACTTAACACTTGCTAGCTGTGTGACCTTGGTGGAGTAACTTAACCCCAATTGCCCTACCAAAAAAAAAAATGAGAGCCATTCCTTAATTGATAAATAGTTGAAGGACAGGAACAGGCAGTTTTCAGAAGAAGAAATCAAACTATCCATAATGATATAAAAGTGATCTAAATCACTGTTGTTTAAAGAAATACAAGTTAAAACAACTTTGAGATATCATCTCACATGCATCAGAAACAACAAAGCCCAGAGGGGATGAGAGAAAATACTCCAGTAAGTACTCCAAAAATACTCCAATAAGCTGGTGGTGGAGTAAGAAATCAGTCTAATCATTCTGCCCCAAGGGTCGTAAAACTGTGCATACCCTTGGACCCAGCTACCACTGCTAGGGCTGCACAATATAGACATCAAAGGAAAAGGAGCCGCACATACAAAAGTACTTGGAGCAGCTCTTTTTGTGGTTGCCAAGAATTGAAAGTTGAGGGGACGCCCATCAATTAGCGAGCATCAGAAAAAGATGAGACATGTGTTTGGAATAGAGTGATTTTGTACTGTAACAAATGACAAAGGAGATCATTTTGGGGGGGAAATGACAAGAACTGTAAGAATTGTTGCAAAGTAAAGTGAGCAGAATTTGGAGATTGTTGTGCACACCAGCTTCAATGTGATCGTGATGACCGACTGTGTAAGACTCAGCTACTCTGAGCAACATAACGATACAAGACAATTTCAGAAAACTCATGATGAAAAAAAAATGCTGCCCATCTCAGAAAGAGAACCGATGGAGTCCGAGTGCAGACTGAAGTATCTTTTTCCCACTTTTTTTTTTGCCTTTTTTCACTATATGACTAAAATAGAAACATGTTTTGCATCATTTCATAAATATTTTTAAATGGATAAAAGTTATAAAATATAATATTAATGCATTAATGTATTGGTTTAATGCAGTGGTTCTCAACCGTTCTAATGCTGCGACCCTTTCATACAGTTCCTCCTGTTGTGGTGACCCCCCAACCATAAAATAATGTTCATTGCTACTTCATAACTGTCATTTTGCTACTGTTATCAATTGTAATGTAAATCTCTGATATGCAGGATGTGTTTTCATTGTTACAAATTGACCAGAACCCACAGGTTGAGAATCGCGGCTCTAATGCATCGAAAAGTATTTTACACAGTCTACAAGCCCCGTAGAAAGACTATAAAGTATACAATACATGTATTATAACCATTTTTCATCTGAGAAAGCTGAAACATTAAGAGTTCAAGTGACTTTTCTAGTGACACAGCTAATCCACTTCAGAGATGGAACTGGATTCAAGAATTTAGCTTACAAGTTCCAGTATTCTGTACACCATACTTCATTGTCTTTTATCCTTCTGGTCCAAACCATATGTGTGATAAAGAATACTCTCTATATCAGGTCCAAAAGATCACCACTAAGCTTTTGTTGGACAGTCTCAAATGAGGGGGAGCCCACCATCTCCCAGAGTAGCCCACCCTAACTTTAGAGAGCCCTGGCTATTAGTGTAACCATAGCCCCAAAGCCCATTGGTGTGGGATTCTTTCCTTTTTGGTGAAGATCAATGCCCCATGCCAGAATCAAGGGGTGGGGCAGAGTTGGTGATTGTGGGAGAAAGGAAAATCCTTCCATTTTCTTCAAGTCTGAATCTTTTAGGACTTTTCACGCTTCTGGCTTCTAGTTTTGAGAGAGAAGATGGACAACAGCAATGCCTATTCAGGTGGCCAAAGGAAAAGACTGTGGGCAGAAGCCAGTATGGGAGGAGCTGGCAGTCTCCATATCTCCATATTCTCAGCTTTCTGTGCTAGAGACTCCAGAGATCCTCCCAGTGGGCAAGCTATAGCTTCTCTCAGTCCAGTTACCTTGTTCCATGTGGGCAAGCTCCTTCATTGTATACTTTCAGGTATATATTCTCATGTATACTTTCTCTAATTTTTGTTTTGTTATCAAATTGGATAAATGGGTTTCTTTGATAATTCCTACGCATGTTCATTGTGAATTGGTATTTGGTGGAAAAGGATTCAAGCCTTGGATGTAAAGCTTAGGATCTGCATTTTCCCTAATTAATAAAATTGCAATCGGAAGCTGATTTGAATGTGGAAACCACATCCCCTAGACCAACAATATTAGCAGAATGGCAGCCTTTAGCTTCAGATTCCTCCTTTCATTCTTGGTAGGAACTGGGGAACGGTAGGGAGGAGGCAACATTAGTGATAATGTGTATTCAGGGTCCTTTGAAATCATATACATATCTCTCCCATCCCCCCAGTGCTACATGTTCCCAATAGCCATTGCCACCCACAGTAGGAGGTTTTTGTGCTGACTTTTTTATTTTACACTCAACAAAGGTTTTGTATTCAGTGAGAGTACTGGAATAAAGGGCATGCTAATGTCAGGGACGTTTCTGGATGGCGCCTCTCCTTAGAAGCTCCTCCTTCTGAGTGCTGAGTGACCTCAGAAAGGGCTTCGAGGGAACAGTTTGCTGAGACGTTGGGGGCAGATTCTCCACGCAGGAGAATCTCTAGGCTGATTTCTTTTCCCCTTTTGTCTCTGTCCAATAATCTATATGGCTGCAGTTAAGCCAAGTCACTGCATTCACTGAATGTACTGAGACTGTTCAGATCGACTGAAGAAACTCCTAACCTGATTCGGGTCAAGCAACAAGTTTTACTACAATGTTTATCATTTTGAATAACGTTCCATCGTCTCATAGTCCAAATTCAGAACCTAGACAACGGAGGTTTTCCGGTAGTACCATGAATGAATGCCAAAGGAATCCGATGTGATCTCTGGCAGGTGGCACCGCCTGGTGGACAGATTGCATATTACAGTTTTTCTCTGTAAAAGTAACACATAGACAACTTGCTTTGTCCTAGACCAGGGATGGGAAACCTTTGCATGTTGGAAGGCTGCATTAATATTTAACTGAAAAAAATAAAATAAAATATAAAATATTAGCAAATGTGTATTAATAAAAATTAAAGGATTTGTTCTGTAAAATTTGGATTCAGTCAAAAGGTCACCCTTGAAGACCTAGGAGGCCACAGGCTACAAATGATGTTAACAGATTTTAGTAAAGGGGTGGAAAGCAAAAGGTGAAACAAAACAATGTAGCACATAACAGTTAGCCACACTCGGCAGAGGAGCAATGGGTAAGGAGGGCTGGACACATCTGGAATTTCTATGGTGCCTTAAAAAGACCAATTCAATATTGTTACACTTGAAAGATCATCATTATACTCTATGTGTTTAAATTAATTGCTAAGCAAGTTAAATTGAGCATGCTGGTGATTGAGGTAAAGGTTTTTTTTTATTTATTTCTAATTTATGGGATAAAACAAACATTTTCATAGCAGAGTATTATAAAAAGAAGATTGCACTTGAAATTGCCAATCTATTATGTCCAACTTACTATATAGAATAAAGTTATTAGGTAAATTTATTTTTTCTCCTTTTTTCCCTCCCCCAAACCCTAGAGATGACTGCCATTAGACACAGATATGTGTGTGTGTGTGTGTGTGTGTGTGTGTGTAAAAATCAGTCTGTATACACTTCTATTTATGGCTCCTTTTTCTGAATGCAGGTGTGTTGTCTTCCTTTATATGTGTAGTCAATTTAGGCATTTATAATTCAAAATGACTAATGTTCTCTAAGTTGCTCTTCAAAAAGTATTGCTGTTACTGTATGCAGTATTCTCTTGGTTCTACTTATTTTGCTCTTCATTATTTTATATAAAGTTTTTATAAACATTATATAAATCCATGTTTTTATAAGATCATTGAGCTCATCATTTCTTATAGCACAGTAATATTCCATCACAAGGCTATACCACAACTTGTTCAGCCATTCCCCAGTTGATGGGCATCCCTGCAGTTTCCAATTGCTTGCCACCACAAAGAGAGCTGCTATGAAAATTTTAGAACTCACAGATAGTTTTCCTTTTTCCCTAATCATCTTTGGGAATAGACCAGGTAGTGGTATTACTGGGTTGAAGGATATAAGTAGCTTAATATCTCTTTGAGCATAATTCCAGATCACTCTCCAAAATGATTGGGTCAATTAACAATTCCACCAAAAATGAATTAGTGCTCTGATTTTCCCATATCTTCTCCAATGTTTGTCACATGCCCTTTCTATCATTTTAACCAATCCGGTAGTTGTAAAATGATATTTCAAGGTTGTTTTAATTCACATTTCTGTAATCAGTAATGATATAGAGATTTTCTTATGACTACAGATTGGATTTCTTCATTGGAAAATTGTCTGTTCATATCCTTTGACCATTTATCAATTGGAGAATGACTCATGTTCTAATAGATTTTGCATATTTGAGATATGGGACCTTTATCTGACAAATTATCTACAGACTGAATCCCCAAATATTCTGTTTTTCTTTTGATTTTGACTACATTTGTTTTATTTGAACAAAATCTTTCCAGTGTAATGTAACTGACATTATTCCATTTTACACTTAACTTTGTTCCCTATCTCTTGTTTATTTATAAATTATTCACCTATTCATAAGTCTGGTAAGTAATATGTTCCATTTTCTTATAAATTTTTGGAAAAGCTCTCTTTATATCTAGGTTGTAAAGACCTTTTTGACATTATCTTGACAAATGGTATGAGATAGTGGTCTATGCACAGTTTCTTCATCCTGCTTTTCAGTTTTCCCAACAACTGTGGTTTTTTCTTCCCCAGGAATGAATTTTTTTTTAATTCCATAAATTAATCCATTTATTAATCCATGGACTATGGACTACAGATATTTGATAAGAAGATTTTACTGGTCCTTCAATTCCTTCAGTCTTCTGATGGCAGATTTGACTGTAACTGCAGAGGTGATATTGAAGGTCCATGCACCACCAGCTACTGTTTTACAGGATCCACAATTTCAGATACCCACAGCCTACCTTTTCATTTTGGTTTTGCCACACAAAGAACAGGTATACTTGGCATACTGGCTAATTTCAGTTTTCTTCACCATTTTTCTGAGGGATATGCCATAATGTGTTCCATATTTACTAACAATTCTGACCTTCTTGGTACATTTAACCATGTTACTGGTTGAGGGACTGGTTGAGGAGCTTGGAGAGCCATGTGATGAATTCTTATCCCCAAATTTTATGTCTTTATACTTGTCAAACACAAATTTATTATGTGCATTTGCTGTTGTAAATTGTATATCTTTTGTATTCCATTAATTGACCTATTTCTTAGCCAGATAGTTTTGATAATTACTGCCTTATGATATATTTTAGGATCTGGTACTGCTAAACCTCTTTCCTTTGCACTTTTTTTCATTATTTCCATTTATATTCTTGGGGTTTTTTTCAAAATAATTTTTAATTTTTTTCTAATTTAGGGGGAAAATATTAGTAATTTAATTGGGATGGTATTGAACATGTAAATTAATTTGGGTACAATTGTCATTCTTATTATATTGACCCTGCCTACCCATGAACAATTAATATTTCTCCAATTATTTAAATCTGATTTTATTTGCATAAAAAATTTATATAATTTTTAAGATTTTATAATAAAAGTTTTTTTATACTTTTGTTTATATAGTTTCCAGCTTTGTTCTGTCAGGTGTACTCCCTGGTATTTTATGCTGTCTAGAGTTATTTTAAGTGGGATATTTTTTAAAAGCTATCTCCTCTTGCAGAGTTTTCTTTGTTACATATAAAGAATTTTGATGATTTATGTTCATTTATGTTATATCATCCTAGTTTGATAAAATTGTTGCAAGTAACTTTTTACTTGGGTTTTTGGGATTTTCCAAGTATATCATTCTGTTGTCTACAAAACAAAGAGAGATAGTTTTATTTCTTCATTCCCTATTCCAATTCTTTCTATTTCTTTTTCTTCTCTTATTGCTATTGTTAGGATTTCCAACACAATATTAAATGATATTAGTGACAGTGGACCTCCTAGTTGCATACATGATCTTAGTGGGAAGGCTTCAAATTTATCTGCATTAAAAATAATGCTTGTCAATGCTTTTAGACAAATGTTTTTAATCAGCTTGAGAAAAAAACCATTCATACCAATATTTTCAGGGATTTTTTTTTAATAAAGAGGACTGTTGAAGTGTATCAAAAGCTTTTTCTACATCTATTGATAAAATCACATGATTGTTTTTACTTTCATTACTGATGAAATCAATTATATTAATAGTTTTCTTTATATTAAACCATTCCTGACATAAATCCCACTTGATCATAATGTGTAATTTTTGTGATATATTATTGGGATCTTTTAGCTAGTATTTTATTTAGGATTTTTGCAAACATTCATTAATGAAATTTGTCTATAATTTTCTGTTTCTGTTCTTAGTCTTCTTGGTTAGCTATCAGCATCATATTTGTTTCATAAAAGGAATTTGGTAGGATCCTTTATCTATTATTCAAAATGATTCATTTCCTATTGGAATTAGTTGATCTTTAAATGCTTGATAGAATTAACTTGTAAATCTGTCTGGTCCTGGTGCTTTTCTCTTAGTAAGTTCACTTATGGCCTGTTCAATTTCTTTTTATAAAATACATCTATTTAGACATTCTATTTCTTCTAGTATTAATCTAGGCAATTTAGTGCTTTGCAAATATTCTTCCACGTCACTTAAATTGTTAAACTTATTGGGTATAATTGGACAAAATTCTCCTTACAATTGCTTTAATTTCATCTTCACTAGTGCTATATTGACCTTTTTCAATTCTGATAGTACTCATTTGGTTTTCTTCCCTCATTTTAAAAATCAAACTAGCCAATTGTTTATCTACTTTATGTTTTTTAAACAAACTCTTACTTTTATTTATTATTCAATAAGGTCTTTTTTTGCTCTCATTTTTATTAATCTCACCTTTAACTTTTAGAGTTTTCAATTTAATGTTTAATTTGATTTTTAACATAATTTGAATTATTTCAATTAGCCTTTCATTTTTATGCTCAAGCTGTGTGGTTCTCTTGCATTATTTCTTTCATTATGATGTTACAGTTTCTTATCTGGTCATGTTCTTCTTGGATACTTGTGATCTTTAGATTGTCTCTTTGAAGCCTGTCATCAAATTTTGTATGTCTTTTCTGTGCAGTGATCATATTTTCTTTTAACTTTTTTTTGCCTCTCTTCTTCCAAGTTGTCCTTAATTTTTATTTATTTTCATTCTTAATCTATTGTTCTCTTTTTTGCTTCTTTGATGATGTTTGCCATTACAGATTCCAGTTTTTCTATTCTATCATTTATTATTATTATTATTATTATCATTATTATTACTGTGCATGATTTAAATTCTTCTCATAACTCTCTATTTTTAACCACCCAGGAATGGTGTATTTTGGTTTCATTTTCCTCTCAAATCCCACAGGATTCTCAGTCTTATCAAATATTGGATCATTTTCTTTTGTCTGGTGGTTTTTATTCATATATGCCTGAATTCATTTACTAGATCTGCAAGCAATATTTATTTGTTTTCTTATGTTTTTTCCCTGTTGATTTATCCATTTATGTTTCTGATCTCTGAGGTTCCTTCTTTCTGTATCTTTGCTAATTTCAATGATCATTGGCCCCCTCCCAACCTCACTTTCCATATTTCTAATTTTCTAACTCTCTCCCCTACCTTGGGGTAGGGAGTTCAAAATATCTCAGATCCTATGCTGGGCAATTCATGGTTCGTTATCCAAGGTCTCTGCCCCCAACTATTTCTGCGTGGTCCCAGCTAGCCCCAGATGGATGCTGTATTCTTTCTTTCAGGTGAGCTGGAGTGTAACGTATTCTCTCCCTCACACAGGCCTCTTTCCTAGTGTCCTTTTCCACTCCCTCCATTTTTTTAGTTTCTTCCACTGTACTGGTTTGTTCACCCTGGCGGTAGGCTCTGTTAGTATTACAATGTTGTTGAAATAGTTCTAAGCTCTACTGGAACTAGAGCTATCTTCCCTGGCACTGGCAATTCAGAACTTTGTATCTATGGTGCAATAAGGTTGTGGTCCCTAGCTAGCTTTTGTGCTTGAGAGACTGTACCTGCTTGTCTGTCTGTCACAGCCAGGATATATTTCCATAGTCTGGTTCTGGAATCCTCAAAGCCCTGGAAAGAGAGCAGGGGAACCAAGGTGCAAGGTTAGGTTACAAACCTGTGTCCTGTCCTTGGAGCTGCCTCATTGCCAGCAGTGTAGAAGGTAGAAGAGATTTACAGATCTCAGTTTCTGATGAGTGAGACCAGAATGACTGTCAGTTCACAGTTTTGGGATTCTGCATTTTCCCATGAAGATAAATGAAGTTGCTTTATCTTTGGCACCTAATTTATGTTTGAAGAGGTTTGAGAGGTCATGGAGATTAGTGTAGTCCTCTATCTTCTTGCTCATGTGACCTGGAAGTCAGTTCTGTCTTTTTTAATCCTTCTTCATCATTCCCTTCCACTGAGCTTAGAATTTTCTTTCCTCAAGGCTAACTTCTTGAATCTACTTCACTTGTTATTCTACATTTTCCTCATCTTTATTTCCCTCTATTGTTCTGTTGAATTAAATGCATGTTTATACCAAATTCTTTTTTTTTTTTTTTTGCTTTTTGGAGGTCACTTGGGGATAAGGGACTTACCCAGAAACTGAGATCTGTAAAGCTCTTCTACCTCCTACACTGCCAGCAGTGAGGCAGCTCCAAGGACATGACACAGGCTTACAACAAAACCTAACACATGGCAAGTTTTTGTGTTAAGTGTCTGAGGTCAGGTCCTCCTGACTCCAGGGCCAGTACTCTATTCACTGTGCCATCTAGTCACCCCATATACCAAATTCCTTATGTATGAGTTCTATCATAACTAAATTTTAAAATTCTATTCAGGTCCTAAACTTTTTCTTATCTATTTTAGATAGATTATTGAAGTCTAGAAGAATCATACTATGGTTCTCCACTGTTATAATTTTGCTATTTCTCCTTAAAGCTCACTTAATGCATTTCTATTAATTCACTGTCTATGGTGTCTTTCAAAATAATGGTATGTTCCTGTTTATCTCTTTTAATAAAATATATTTTTACTGTTGCCTTGTCTGTGGTTCATATTTATTTTGCTCATAAAAACGCATCCTTGAGAAGTGGTTAAGTGGCATTGGCCCTGGAGACTGGAGAATCTAAGTTCAAATTTGGTTGCAGACACTTAACATTTACTAGCCATGTGACCTTAGGCACTTACCCCCAATTGCCCTTCCTTCCCCCCCTCCAAAAAAGCAAAAAAAAAACTGCATCCTTAAATCTACCTTCTTATTTCCTCCTTTTCCCTATTACCTGGGTTTCCTGTTTCCTTTTTGAGTAAAATATACATCTGCACCCAAATGTATGTTTATTTTTCCTTTATTTTAGAAGTTCAGATGAAGTTTAAATTCAAAAGATTCTGGCTCTCTCTTTTCCTTATTTTCAGAGATTTCTGCTTGAATACTCAGATCATATGAGATAAGTTCATTTACTTTTTCTTCCATAGTGCATACTTATTTAATTGCTTTTTACTTTTATCTAAAGCTCATTAAAACCTAACAAGCCCTCTCTAAAGCCCTCTGTTTTATTTGATTCCCTTTATTATGCTTGATGACATTAACTTTCTGAGGATTACCTCCACCTTTGGAATGTAATAAATTCCCTTTTGATGACTCACTTGTATTTGCCTTTCTATTTTTCTCTTGTCTCCCAAGTTTGTATTTTAAAGATTTTATAAAACTCTTATTTGCTCATTTAAAAAGCTCCTAAGTTCTCTATTTCATTAAAAGGATTGTTCTCCTCCCTAGATCCTCTTTAGGATTACATTCTTGTTTTCTGGATAAATTATTTGTGGTTATAAGTCAATATCTTCTGCTCACACCATAACTACTCCTCTCCTGACATAATCATATTCAATGGCACTGGCTTCCTTGCTATTCCTTACAGAGAAAAAGTCCATTTCTGGCATTTTGACTGACTGTTACCTATTCTTGGAATGCTTTCCCTCTTCATTGATACCCTCAAATACAAGCTATAATTATACTTTCCACAGAAAATCTCTCTGGATTCCACTTAATTCAAACAACTTCCCTCTGTTGATTACCTCCAGTGAATCTCACTAATATCTTCTTTGCACACAGGTGTTAGCATGTTGTTTCCTCCATTGAACAAGGAGTTCCTTGAGCTCATGGATGGTCTTTTACCTTTCTTTTTATCTCCAGAATTTAGCCCAGTGCTTGCCACACAATAGGTGCTTAACAAATTTTACTTTACTGACTGAGTTTTGGAATCTCATTTCATGTTCTATATATTTGTAGCTTCTAAATCTCTGGTATTTGTGACTGTATTTCCTTGAATTATTAACTTGATCTATTCCAGACTTCTTCAAGTATTTTTTTTCATTGACACAGAAATTCTAGATTTGGGTTGTAATATTCCTGGAAGTTTTCTTTTTATATTTCCTTCAGTAAATGATCAGCACCTTAGATTTTAGCTCTTCCCCTTCCTTGTAATAATCTAGATAATTTTTTTTAAATTATTACTTCTGGTGGAAGAGCCAAGATGGAGGTATAGAAGCAGCAAAGTTTTGTAGCTCTCACACAACCACCTTAAATACCCATAAAATACAACTCTAAACAAATTTTATGGCTCCAAAATTCACAAAAATATAGAAAACACATCTCTTGCTGAAGGCAGCTTGGCAGGTAGGGCTCATCATGGCAGGCTGGGAGCTCAGGCCAGGCCAGCCTGAAACACTGGCCTGGCCCCAGGGCAGTCAGGAGGAGCAGCAGATGGAGTCTACAGGACAGCAGATGGGTGGCACCTGGGGCAGTTTCCACATTTTTAAAGCCAGGAGAAATAAGACTAAGAGAAAGGTCAGTGGACTTCAAGCTAAATTTGTTTTTTTTTTGGGGGGGGGGAACAGAGGTCAGCCAAACTGCCCACAGAGCAAGTAAGCAGCCCAACCCAGCTGCTTGAAAGCTCCCAACCTGCAGA
>CM053601.1:192531587-192542236 GCA_028646575.1 Pseudocheirus occidentalis | reverse complement strand
ATATACAAATTTTTCCTGGTTCTGCTCTTCTCACTTAGCATCAATTTGTATAAGCCTCTCCAGGTAATTATGAAGTCTATTTCCTTCCCATTTGTTATAGCACAATAGTATTCCATTACATTCATATACCATAACTTGTTCAGCCATTCCCCAATTGATGGGCATCCCTTAAATTTCCAGTTTTTGCCACCACAAATAGAGCTGCAATAAATATTTTTGTACATATGGGCCCTTTTCCCACTTCTATGATCTCTTTGGGATACAACCCCAAAAAATAGTATTACTCGGTCAAAAGGTATGCAATTATTTATAGCCCTTTGGGCATAGTTCCAGATTGCCCTCCAGAATGGTTGTATCAGTTCACAGCTCCACCAACAATGCATTAGAGTTCCAATTTTTCCACATCCTCTCCAGTACTTGTCATTTTCCTGTTTTGTCATCTTAGCCAATCTGACTGGTGAGATGGGGTACCTCAACGTTGTTTTGATTTGCATTTCAAGAATTAATAGTGATTTAGAGCATTTTTCCATATGCTTAAGGATATCTTTAATTTCTACTTCTGTAAATTGCCTGTTCATATCCTTTGACCACTTAACAACTGGGGAATGACTGGGCTTCCTGATCCTTCTTAATGCCAGTACCTTCCCTCTGTTGATTATCTCCAATATATTTTGTTAATACATAGTTGTTTGCATGGTGTCTCTTTCATTAGACTGTAACCTACCCAAAAGCAGGGTTTGACTTTTGCCTTCTTTGTGTCTCCAGTGTTTAGGACAGTTCCTAGCACATAATTATTTGTCCTTCATTTTTTGAAGAGGACCAATGACATCATAGGTGATGTCTTGATTTGTCCATGAATTGGATTTCAGTGAGGCCAAAGTGCACAAAGTGCCTCACTTTCTCTTCCAGAGTCATCAAAGTCCAGCGGCAAGACAAAAGTTAGTTTGACTGGCAATGGCCTGAAATGTAGTGGATGCCCTTGGTATCTTCCCTGTCTGACCAAGTTCTAAGCCCTCCATGAGAGTTGATACAATCACCTCCATGGCGATTGGGACAAATTCTTATCCACCAATTCCATCATGGGGAGTCTTCACATGCTTGGGGTAGATGTCCCTTTAACTCACCAACAGATTTGAGGTCCATTGGTTACCTTCAACATTGTTTAGCCTGTATGTCAAGACAGTTTACAGTCTTGATGCCACATGCTATGGCTTCTTGAAGCAAGAGGTAAGAATTGGGTGGCAAATGGAAATCAAAGATGGATGAGGATAGATATCACTCCCTCTGTGGTGAGGCCTGTAAGTTATCCTCTACCTAGTTAGCCTATACTAGCACATAGTAGATGTTCAATAAATAGTTATTGACTCATTTAAAAATAACTTTTTGACGTTTAGTTACTACCAAAAACTTCCTTTTGGAATTATAAGAACATAACTCAACCACCACAGCAAATATAAAGTAACCCTCATCTCACATACAAAGACTCAACCTAACAATCCATAGAATACAGAGAAGACTTTATTTAATGAAATCAAAATAAAACAAAATACTCAACAATTAATAAAGAGAGAAGCTTCATATTTGAACTCATAAACAGTGAAGACAATTTTGTTCCTTTAGTCAGTCTCAGGATCAATGTTCTCATGGGAGAGAAGTGAAGTTGGGAAATTAACAATAGCAATAATAATAATCCCTTCCAAAATTACCTGAAAGCTCCATAACCTTAACATTACATGTATTCATTATGACAGAGTCCTTGACTCAATTCTGCACTCATAGCTCATTCATGTACTAGAAATCTATAAAACCTACCTGAATAGAGTAAGAAAGCTGAACCATTAGCCAAATGCCCCAAGGTTGCAAAGAGGAACTCATTTTTGAAACAGTATTTGTTGAACATAATACTAAGCAATGCACTAATATTTATATTACTTTTATTGGCCATAGGAAAAAAGGTTTTTTAATTTCTATATTTGTTTCTACTTAATGTATTACAGATACATAAAATATAACCAAATTAAGTTAAAATATAAGATAATTTTATATCTAAATGGAAAACGCTTTTTAAAAATTGACAATACTCCACTGAGACAATAATTTCAAGGAAGACTATGAAACTATTATCAAATCTCTTGAGGAGAATGATGGATGGTTGGTTTCTAAGGCAAAGTTATTTGATATGTATGTGCCATACTTCTGCATGTCAGAAATCTCTGAAATTATGTAAACATATGATTTGAATGTGACAAATATAAAATTATTCATGTATACAATAAAGGGAAATACATGCAAATGCTTTGAGTTTCAGTCCATCACATAAAACTAATGAAGGCAACAGTTAGAATATCTTGTTTTCCTTTCAAGATACAGAATGTGTAGCTATACAAGAGAAAGATAAGCTTGTAAAGAAATTAGTATCTTGAAGTCAAAGCTCCATAGAAAGGACAGCATAGACCATACTTAACTTGTATTTTAACAAGATCAAAATGGACAATAATCTATCTAGAAAGTATAAAAATGCATGTAATACTAATAAAAAGAGAGGTCCCACCATCCAAAGGAAGCTAAAGAAAAGTGAATATTTCTTCACTAAAAAAGGAGGAAAAGAACTGTAGGCATCATCAGAACACATGATGGTAGATTGGAATCTTACAGGAATACTTCTGCAACAAGCAGACAGTGCTGCATGGGGCAACAGTGAACAGTAAGAATAGATCAAAGCCACTGTGCTTATTAAAAGTGAATTATACTGATTTTATCTCCAGAGTCTATGAAACTCTTATGCTCCATGAGTAGTGGCCAACAGCCATATAGACTCAGAAAGAAGTTTCGAAATATAAAGGTATAACAGGGAGTTTAGATTAAGTAAGCCAAGTCATTCTATTCCATTTAAAGTCAATACCAAAATGCTCTACCCTGTTATCTTACCAAAGTGAGAGCAAGTGCCAGTCAGTCAATTCACCATAGAAGCTAGAAGGCAAATAATTCCTTGGTGAACTGGAGTGTTGTTGCGCAGAAAGTGTTAGTGTGCTCAGAGTGACTGGGAAAGCTTGGTGGTTCCCTGGAAGACCTCTGGAAAGCTAGGGAGCTAATTCAGAGCCTGAGAGAGCTGAGTAAGCTCAGGAAAGAGCATATTCCCTCTGAAGTTCTGAAAAGGAAGCAAACGTGAAGGGTGGGTGGTCATGAAAAGTTGAGCCTCAGGCTCAACTTCTAAACATCTTCTTCCCATTAGCCTGTGGAGGATCTTGTGAAATGGAGAGGTCCTGCATAATTTCCAGTTGCCGTCATCATCCTAGCAGCGCCCCCCCCCCCAGATCAGCAGATAGATAGCAGTGTTTGTAGTAGGAATAAAAGGCATATTGGACATCAATTCTATGTTCTCTAAGTAGATCAGGAGAAAGCTTGCTCGTACACCAGAGAATATCCTGAGGACTCAGGCCGAAGGACTCCCAGGAACTCAGAGTTATGTCACTTGCAAATTCTCTTAGCCCAAAGGCCAAATTCGAGGTCACTTGCACGTGAATCTTTTGTGAGAGAGGGGTTCACATCTTAGAGTGAGGGGTGTTTTCTGCCTTCCATTCTGACTGTGTCCCTTCATAAAAGCTAAAAGTTGTCGATGTCAAGTGGACTTGGTAAGAGGATTGCGGAAGCTTGTTGTGCAAAGTCATGGCCATCAGAAATGACAAGAAAGGCTGTTCTCAAATCTCCTTTATTCATTGATTGAATCAATTCATCCAAGTGGTAGAAACCATGGAACAACTCCTTTTGGTCTAATACGCACGCAGATATATTTGTATATATGTGATAGTATAAGGATACGTGCATATGGATAGGCAACATGAACATCTAGAGATGATGCCAAGAATAGATAGATCACAAAGATTTAGGTGTGCGTGTGTATATGTGTATGTGTGCGTGTGTGTATAAGCCTCATAATCACCCAACTATGCGGAAGGAAAAAGATTTCTTAGCATAAAGACCAAGATGGCGCATTTCTATCATCCCCATTGTTCCATCAGCTGTGGAAGTTGTCCTGATGATGCTTTTAGTGACCATATAGATGGAGATAAGGGATAAGTGATAGGTCTCTTATTTTACTGGTATAGAGGAGTGCCAGATGAAATCCCTTCACCAATGCTGCTCAGTTTTTTCTCCTCCATTTGTAGTCTTAGAGAGCTCCTTAAAGCAGTCATTGTCAAAGTGACTTACCCAAGGACACACAGCGTTGAATAAGAGGCAGAAGTTGGGCTTAGGCCTTTCAGATTATGAGGTTAGCTTTCTATTCCTCATCCCAAGACTGTGGAAAACGGTCTCAAGCTGCAATTTTATTATTCAGGGCACTGAATAGAGAGCAGGGAGATGTGGCCTCAGGATATTGTTTACTCATCTTTTTTCTTAAAAACAGCCTTTTGCAGAAAATTTCTTTCTTACAACCCAGTCACACCAGAAACCTGAACCTCAGGCCCACTAAAAAGACTTGAGCCTAAGGGCTATTTTCTCTCATATCCAGGAGATCCTAGTGATTCTTATTGGAGGGGAAGTAGACATTAACATTCCTCCTCTGAAAGGGAAATGATTGCTTCTAGGCCTGGCCTGAAGGGCAGGATTAGCAAGGCCATCACCTTGGGGAAGTTCCTTTTTTTCCTGGGCTCCCCAAACTGAGAGTCTAGCCCCAACTTCAGGGCATCATCTCCATGGGACCAATGGAGGCTGTCTCCTGACCTTCCTCCATCTCTGCCTCCTCCCCTAGCACTCTTCGGAGCACAAGTATGAAGGACTCCCTGGGCCTCTTCTGTCTGAACCTCCCCACAAAGAAATAAATAAGGGGGTTAACACTGCTGTTCAGAGTACTCAGAAGTAATGAGAGCAAAGAAAAGTGCATCATGTAAGGGAAATGTGCTACAAAAACCTGCAACAGCAATGCAATCCCAAAGGGCAGGCCACAGAAGAAGAAGAGGAGGACTGTGAGCAGTAAAAGGGCGTAGAGTATGGGAGGCTGGCGCCACTGGGAGCCACATTGGACCCTGAGCAGCAAAGTCAGGCTGGACACACTCATCATGCCAAAGAGGAGAAGAATCCACACTGAAACAGTTACAACAAACCCATAGCAGTGTCCAGGGGTTAAATATACACATGTTGGCCCCATCACTGCAAAGGGTAGGACATAGAGAGCCCAGATCAGGGCACACACAATTGCAGATGTATGCCTTGGCCGGAGACAGCGGTACCAGATGGGGAAGAGAACACACAGACAGCGCTCAGTGCTAATGGCCACTAGGAAACTCAGGCCCACATTGTAAAAAATGAGTGTGACAAAGAGGGTGACTTCAGCCATGGAGATAAACAAGATTGGGGAGAAACTGTTTATGCTGAGTAAAGTCCAGCAGGCAAGGTGGAGAAAGTCAGCCCCAGCCAGGTGAAGGATGTAGACAGAGAAGGGGTTCATCTTAATGCGAAAGCTGAGAATCCAGAGGACAAGGCCATTGCCCACCATCCCCAACAGGCTGATGACCAGGATGAAGTAGGGGAGCACCCCAATAAACGTTCTTTCTTCAGTTACATTCCGAGGCCCCTGGGGTAATTCAGTCCCTATTACCTCAGTCCAATTGTCAGAGCCTTGGTCCCAGGGAGATTTTGTAGAGAACTGAGCCATGGAGGTAGGTCTGCTCTCAGGAAACCTCTGCTAGCCTCTGCTTACCCTGGATGTTCCTGTGAGCACAATGACATAAAAAAATGCACTGGGTCCTTTTGAGTGGCAGAAATGTTTCCTCCTCTGAAGATTTAGGCTTAGAATATGCACCAGATACAAAGATGCAGATGAAGAAGGCCCAAGGCTTGGTCCATGAAAAGGAATAAAAGCCTTTTTATGGAAAGCTCAGATAGTTCATCTTCTAGAGTTCCCATCTAGGCCACAAGGTACAGGGGTGTTTGTGTTTCCAAGATAATCTTTCCCTCGTGATGGCAGAATTTAGTACTGATGTTTCCCCCCATTTCTAAGACCACCCAGAAATCATTTGTTCCACACGGAGAAGAGTTCCATAGAGAATGTCTAAACTGGGTCTTACTTCTCATGCATTCACTTCCACAAAGAGGTTTTGTCCTGCCAGGTCACAGGGGAAACACCAGGAGACTGAGAGTGAGCAGTGAGGATCAGGTATGCTGTGGATCAGAGTGGCCAGGGACTCCCCCTTGATACAACCTGCCTTCCTGAGGATACAGGAGAAGACCAGAGGAGAGAAAATGTATTTCAAGTTACATCTGAAGGAGATACAGGTTAGGCAGACTTGGAACAGCCAGAGAAAGCCCCTATTCCCTACTTTCATGCCCCCCTAGCCCATGAAGACCAGGGGTGTCTAGAGCCACCCCTGGAGTGCTAGGAGTTCTAGAGAGTAGAACCCAGTGTAGAGGCTCCTGAACCCAGTAAAAACACTCCTAGTCTCCTCGGACACTGCTTCCATGGTTGGACAGGCTGATCATGTCACCCCTGTGTGATGGCAATAACTTGCTCATTGATCACTCTCCCTCCAGTCTTTCCTTACTCCTGTCCACAATTGTCCATTTGCTGGCAAATGCATCTTCCTAAAGTGTAGATCTGACCATGTCACCCCTACTTCTATGCCCACCTTCCAATCAATAAACTCCAATGACTTCCTATGTATCCCAGGATCAGATATGTAAACCTCCCTTTGACTTCTCAACACTTCTCATGACCTGCTCCCTCCAATGTTTCTAGTCTTCTCACACCTTATTTCTTCCTCCATATTCTATGATCCAGTGACACTGGCCTCCTGGATATTCTTTAGACAATTCTATCTCCCAACTGCTCATTTTCATTGGCTGACTCATGCCTAGAATTCCCTCCCTCTACAAGTCCCAGGATGGAAGATGTTTATGTTCAGACAAAGATCTAGAAAGAACAGAGTTTAAGTGGAGACTGAAGCAATCTACATGCTATCACTTTTTTCCACGTTTGGTTTTCTTCTTTCCCATTGTTCACTCCATCAGTTACAACCCTTCTATACAACCAGACTAATGTCCAATGTGAAAGTATTAGTATATCCTATACTTGATTGCAAGCTGCCATGGCGGGGCGGGGGAAGGGAGGGAGAGAAAATTTGAAACTCAAGGGATTGTGGAACTGAATCTTGTAAACTAAAAGTAAATAAACAAATCAATTTTTTTAAAAGACTTCAGATGCTATCATACCACCTACCTATTCCCATTAGCCAAATTTTTCTTGAGGCGCAGACATTTAAAATCAGAGCAATTTTAGTTGGCCCTTCCACAAGATGGAGAGAACGTCAACAAACTTCAACAAACACTTCTCTTTCTTCTGATCCTCTCACAAAATATGGGAGTAGATCTATCTTTTATATGAAGGGTCTCCTTGGAGTGAATGGCCAGCAGAGAATCCTCTGACCCCTGGCCCAGAGCTGCCTGCAGAAGCCTCTTGTCAAATTTGGGGCCACATCAAATATTATCAGTGGATGAGTGCATATCCTGTCATTTCCTTAGCTGATACTGCTGACCAGTCAGAGCCCAGGGCTCACTGGAAAGTGTCTCTTAGGGAAAATTATCTTTGTATCACCTCATGACTCTGCTCCTGGCCCCCTTTCTCTGATGCCTTGTGACCTTCTTATCCACATTTCTTCCGGCCAGCAAGTTGAAAGTTCTCAGGATCCTGGCATGCATTTAGATCCTCTTCCTCAAACCAGGCATAACTGAGGTATCTGAATTTATTATTAATGCCATTGGAGGTGGACTAAGGATGAATTTAGGAGGCTCTGAACTTTTCATGAGATGAGCAGAATTCTCCTAATTTCTTTCTCATTTTACTGATGCCCCAATGAATCTCCAGATATTCAGACCTCCTGTGCCTGCCTTCATCTTGCAGCCACTTGATTCCATTCCACATCCAAAGGCACATCCAAAGAGAAAGAAAACTCTGGAGTTTACTTTCCCTACATCACTGTGTGCAAGTGTGGGAGTCATAGGAACATTAAGCAGATCCTGTTTTGTTTTCACTGCTTCGATTAATCAAAACCAAAGCACTAAAAGGATGGGGGTGGGGGAAGTATTAGTTTCTGAGAACTACCTAATCTTTCTTAGCTAATGGAGGATTAAAATGTAAAGGAAGAGTGTAAAATAGTGGGCAATCAGAAAAGACCCGGAGAAGCCATATTGCCCTTTTCAAAGCCATAGCTCCTAAATCTCTATGTTTCTTTTACAAGACTAGGATGTAGTCAAAGCTAATGATATGGAATCAGACAGTGTATCAGACAGAATTACAAGGAAAATACATTCGTTCACATAGAAGTGCACTTTCCCAGAATATCCTATTGATGTGTGAGGGAGGTCTCCAGAGAGCCCAAGCTGCCGGGAACACGAGGAGGATAAAGCATGTGTGTAAAGAAGTGCATCAAAGCAAGGAGCCACATTTCTGACTCAGGGGTTGCCGCTTTCTCGGCTTTAAAAGTTTGGCCCAGCATTTTATTGGCATTATGGACCCTTTGTCTTCTTAGTCTCTGCACAGTCACATTCTACAGAATTGTCTTCTGCTGAACTGCTTTTTGCTGATTCTCCACCATTCTAAGAACCTTCCCTTGGTTTAATTTCTATTCATTTTCAGGTTCTCAGTTTTAGCTCATATCCTTAGGGGCCATTGCTGCTCTAGTTAAACTGTACAGACAGCACCCAGACTGCCAGAAAAAGCCTCACTTAATGTAAGGTCTGGAATTCCCCTGGCTGGAAAGCCCTATACCTTCCCCATAACTGTGGGGTGAATCTGATACCAAAGGAAAAGACCCAGATGCTCCAGACTGATTGTGGAATTTTAATCAATCATTATAAATACTTGAGTTTACACTTAGTATTGAATCCAATTGCCAGATATCCAGGCATTTACCCAGTGCTGTTGAGTAAATGCCCTGGCACTCAAGTTTGGCTACTGGTCATGCACCATTCATGTGCCAGGCACAGGATCTAAGTAATGACTCAGTATGGAAGTTATGCTTTTTCTAAAAGCCAGCATGGCTTTCATAGAGTTTAAGTTAATGACTTTTTACTTCATATCATATATTATGGCTTTTCCCTAATCCGGGACCCACACTTAGGTTGACTGATTTTAACACTTTGCTTCTGCTTGGGCTGCCTCTTTTTGAGATCAGCATACTCTTTGGCATAGGGAAACCCTATTTCCTCAGGTACCCAGAGAACCATGCTTCCTGCCAGTATCTGGGCACTCAGTAGGGTCTTTCCTCATCTGACCCAGCTTCTCTTTCAAGTCAGGACCTCATAAAAAGCACAATGCTCAGGTAGAAAGTCTGATAACTAGATGGGTCTGGGATTGTGTAACATGATCTGGGGCCTAAAAATGTCAAAGTGTAGTCAAATGGGGTGGAAGTGGGCAAATCACAAGGCATCAAAGGAAGAAGGACATGAAAAAAGTCATGAAGAGATGTTGAGATAATTCCCCTGAGAGAGTCACTTTTCAGTAATTCTGGACTGTAACTGGATAGTTCTACTATACCACAAGAACATCTCTAAACTCTTGATGGCACTTCTTCTGGCCTAAATTATCGATCAGAAGCTCTCAAAACAACCGCAGGTCCAGAAAGCAGAGCATCATATCCAGGTAAATTACCCCAAGGCTGTGCCTTCTGTTCAGGACACATCCGTTATTTCTTCCCTGAGGGAAATTGTATAGCGGGGATGGGGAGGATTACATTGCCACTCTTGGAGATTGTGGTGAGTGACAGGGGTCTGGTCTCTCAGTATTTGGGGGAGCAATTCTAAAGGGATTCTAGATAGAGGAATATATGCTTCTTCTCTTACCTTCCCTACTCTCCCATCCCTTAACATTGGTTTCTCCGTGTTTTATATTTCAAATGTCCCTTCCTTATCTCTAGCATTTGTCTAAGACAAGACAGATTAATTTAGATGAGGAATAGGTAAAAGAGTTAGTCTCAGCTTTACTGGGAAGGTGAATAAGCTGAAACTAGAGGAGCATTTTACAAAGGTCAGAACAGATTTCAGACTTTGTATACAAAACATATGTCTAATTCTACTCTCCTTTGCTAATTCCAGGAATCAGCTTTTTCCCACTATTCTGACTCTCTTGTAACATGATAAAGATGCCTAGTTAGCAGCTAACTCAGTGAAGTTCTCACACAATGAAGAAAACCCTTTTACGTTTTACAAATTCTTCAACTATCCCATTGGACTCCCTCATTTCATGGAAGGGGTGATGGTGGTCATAATTAATGATAATAGTGTCACTGAGTCATAGAAGAGAAGTTGGGAAAGACTTCAGAGCAGATGGATGCTTCTCCATCCACTTTTACTCCTCTTATAATAAATACGTGTCATTCAAGGTTGTTGATAGGGTTCTATTGTCACTCTAAACCTAAATTTTGTGTTGTATGAAAGTGCTGTACTTGTATTGTACAGGATTTAAAAGACTTTCAATTGGAAGAGGGATTAACGTTGCTCTTCTTGACCCCAGAAGGTAGAACAAAGAGGAATGACTAGCATTTACTGAAATTGTACCTTGCTATCAAGACAGCTCTACAAGTCTCAGAATGGAAGGAGATGTCTACATTCAGAGAAAGATCTAGAAAGACCGGAGTTTAAATGAAGACTAAAGGAAC
>CM053601.1:192514823-192531487 GCA_028646575.1 Pseudocheirus occidentalis | reverse complement strand
ATGATTGTACAGCACCATGGGAGGGGGGGAGAAGGGAGGGGAGAAAATCTGAAACTCAAGTGATTCTGTAACTGATTCTTGTAAACTAAAAGTAAATAAACAAGTCAATAAATTTTTAAAAAATTAACATGAATAAAAAGTAGAAGTGATGAAAAAAAACTGCGCAGAGAGCTGGACAAGGAACAGAGAGCTGTCTGCCTTTGAGCTCAGGTGGAAAGTTCTCAGCAATCTCTGTTCCTGGGGAGACAAAACTTAATAAAGCCATGATATACATTGCCAGTGTCCTCATTGATTCACTCTCTTCCTGCAGAACAGTGCTAGAACCTCTGAAAACATCAGCAAGACCCTCTTCCAGGATTTCTGTATACACACAACAAGAAAATCCTCCTTCAGGGCTTGTGGGCAGGGACCTTATAATGTTATTCTGTATGGCCATATGGGGTGAAAGTGGGTAAATCACAAGGCATCCAAGGAAGAGGGACATGAACAAAGTCATGAAGAGATGCTGAGATAATTCTCTTGAGGGAGTCATTTTGCAATAATTCTGAACTCTGATTGGACAGTTCTACTACACCAGAAATCACAAGAACATTTCTAAACTCTTGATATCACTTGCTCTGGCCTGAATTTCCAACCAGAGACTCTCAAATATGGCCCTAGGTCCAGAAAACAGAGCATCATATCCAGATAAGCCACACCAGGGGTATGCCTTTTCTTAAGGGCAAATTTGTTACTCCCCCCTAAAGGAAATGGTATAGAAGGGAAGGGCAGGCTTGCATTATCACCTGGAATTGTAGTGACTGGCAGAGGTGCAGGTTCTATGGATTTGTAGGAACAGTTCTAAGGGGATCATTGATAGAGCAATAAATGCTTAATCTCTTCCCTTCCCAACTTCTTTATTCCTTAACATTGGTTTCATTGTGTTTTCTATTTCAACTCTCCCTCCCTTTGTGCCTACATAAGACTAGAAAAATGAATTTTAAATGGTTGAAAGAGTTACTCTCAGCTCTAATGAAAAAGTGAATAAGCTGAAGTGAGGGGGTAATTTCACAGATATCAGAAGAGCTATCATGGTGTATAGACAAAATATATATCAGGTTCTTTTCTCCTTTAGTGATTCCAGGAATTGGGTTTTTTCTCACCATTCTGACTCTCTTCTAACAATTATAAAGATTCAGAGATAACAGGGAGCTCAGTAAAGCTCTCAAACAGTGAATAAATCCATTTTATATCCTACAAATCCTCCAACCATCTCTTTGGCCTCCCTTACTTCATGGAAGTAGGGTGGTGGTAATCATTAATGACAAGTCTAATGTCACTGAGTCATAGAAGAGGAGTTGGGTAAGACCCTGGAAAAGATGGATGCTTCTGAATCCACTTTGACTCTTTCTTTTAATGAATGTACATCAACATTATTATCAATTATCTAATACTGCAAAAATGCTCTTATAAATATATGCTTTTAATTTTATCTATTTTTTCTGCATTTAACTTATTTGCTTAATCAATCAATTTATCTTCTAATATTACAATGTAAGCAATATATCTTTATTTAATCTCTTATAATGGTTCTTTCTTGTTTTACTTTCTTCTTTCTTTTTATCTTTTTTTGTCTTTTTAAATGTGTTTGTTTACTTTTAGTTTGCAAGATTCAGTTCCACAATCCCTTGATATTCGCATTTTCTCCCCCTTTCTCCTTCACTCTCCCTCATGTTGGTGTGCAATCAAGTATAGAATCTGCAATGGAGTGAACAATGAGAAAAAAGAAACAAAACCAAACAAGAAAAAGAAAGAAAGCAGGTAGTTTGCTTCAATCTGCATTCAATCTCTGTAGTTCTTTCTTTGAATGTAGGTATCTCTTTCCAATATGAAAATTTTAGAATTGTCTTATAACTTTGCATTGCTGAGAAGTGCCCGGTCTGGTTGTATAGAAGGGTTGTAACCAATGGAGTGTTTGGTCATCTTAGCCAATCTGACCAGTGAGATGTGGTACCTGAGTTGTTTTGATTTGTATTTCTCTAATCAATAGTGATTTAAAGCATTTTTTCATATGCTTATAGATATCTTTAATTTCTTCCTCTGAAAACTGAATGTTCATATCCTTTGACCATTTATCAATTGGGCAATGACTTGTATTCTTATACATTTGACTCAATTCTCTGTATATTTTAGAAACGAGGTCTTTACCAGAGACCATTTATCAATTGGGCAATGACTCGTATTCTTATACATTTGACTCAATTCTCTGTATATTTTAGAAACGAGGTCTTTACCAGAGACACTGGTTATAAAAACACTTTCCCAATTTTCCACTTCCTTCTTACCCTTGGTTACATTGACTTTGTTTGCAAAAACTTTTCAATTTAGTGTAATCAAAATTATCCATTTGGGATTTTATAATGCTCTCTAACTCTTGTTTGGTCATAAAATCTTCCCTTCTCTCTAAATCTGAGAGGTAAACTATTCCTTGCTTTCCCAGATTGTTTACAATATCAGCCTTTATACCTAGATCATGCCCCCAATTAGACTTAATTTTTGCATATGGTGTTAGATATTGGTCTATTCTCAGTTTATGCCATATTACATTCCAGTTTTCCCAGCAGTTTTTGTCAAAAATGAGTTCTTATCCCAAAAAAACTGGGGTCTTTGGGTTTATCAAACAATAGTTTACTATAGTCATTGACTGATGAGTCTCATGTACCCAGTCTATTCCATTGATCCACTACTCTATTCCTCAGCCAGTACCAAGTGGTTTTGATGACTGCTGCTTTATAATACAGATTAAAATCTGGTATGGCTAAGCCACTTTCCCTAGCATTTCTTTTCATTAATTTCCTTGATATTCTGGACCTTTTGTTCTTCTGAATGAATTTTGTTATTATTTTTTCTAGCTCTACAAAGTAATTTTATGGTAGATTGATTGGCATTCACTTTGACTCTTTATCTAGTAAAACAAAAAAATTTGTGTCCTTCAAGGTGTTGATAGGGATTCCATTGTCACTCTAAAGCTTACTTTTCTATTGTATATAAGGACTGTACTCCAGGACTTGATGGACTGTCAATTGGAAGAGTGATTAATCTTGCTCTTCTTGAACCCAGAAGGTAGAACAAAGAGGAATGACTAGAATTTACTAAAAGTAAAATTGTGGCATACTATCAAGAAACACTTGCCAACAATGTCTTTGATGTAGTGAGATGTCTCCTCTGGACCATAGTGGATTCCCTCGCATTGTTAACCTTCAAGAGAATCCCAATTGTCCACTTACAGGAAATGTTTTCAACAGTATTTGTGTATATGTGAGGGTTATATTAGGTGTTCTTGATGCCTTTTATGAAACTATGGCTTCAATTTTATGAAATAGAGTCATGAAATGATTTTCTTCTTTACTATTTACTGGGACTACATTTCTTCTAAGACAGCCTATCTTCCATATATTCACCCAAAAGAACTTTGGAGGCAACATTCTTTCTACATCTTTGTCTCATTTAACAATTATTTGAAACTTTTTCTTCCCCAATTGGCTTCTACAACATTTTAGTTCAATTAGATTGAACCTGGGTTTTTTCTGTTCATTTACAGTTTCTTGATTCTCAGTGTTGATGAGTTTGGTGGTTGCATCATTGTATTTAGTGAATCTCTGGAAAAGGAAGCAATGATCCCAAAGAGTCATCCTGACTTATTCGTACTCATTCTAGAGTCATTATGTTTCTGTTATGGAGAATCACTAGACTGCCAGGCAAATTCAGAAAGGTCAGGGACCCAGGAGTCCATTTCTCCCAATGAATGCCTAAACAAAATTTTTATTCACAATCAAACATGATATAAGGTGATATAGATTACCCAAATATCTCCAATAAGGGAGACCTCCTGAAGCAACCCAGTTCACTATGGGATGGTTCTAATTTTGAAGAGGTTTGACCCTTTCTCCACATGTCTTTCTTAGAAAGCTGCTCCCATTGCTTTTCATTCCAAGTATGTCCAAGTAGCACAAATGTAATCTCTGTCTACCTAAAAGTCCTTCATATGCTAGCAGACAGATATCATGTGCATCCTAAGTTTTCATTTCTTCAAAAATGTCAGTAGAAATCATTTCTCTGTATTTAACAAAGCATTGTCCTAAACATTTGTCTGCCATCTTGCCTGTGGAAAAGAATGATGTGTGAGAAAGATGACATGATGCTGAGGCAGCTAGATGGTGCAGAGAATATAGCACTGTGCCTGAAATAAAGCAAGAGCTGAGTTTGAATACAGCCTCAGCCACTTAGTACCTTGGTGACCTCACAAATCACTTAACACTTTTCCTCAGTTTCCTCATCTGTAAAATGGGATAATAATAGAACCTACCAGCCAACCTTGTTGTATGGATCATTTCAAATAATTGTAAAAGCCTGGAATACAGCTAATCCTATATAAATGGTAGTTACTTTTGTATTATGTATAAAACTGAAAAACTTATAAAGTCTCTTTTTCATATGGAAAATTTCAATGATGAAAGGGACAAGAAAGAATATTTTTTAAGACTATATTAATTCTAAAAGCACAAAAACACTAAGAACATTGCATAGGGTATAGAAGGCACTTAATATATGTTAAATCATCAATCAGTACTCTTTATAGATGAACATTTTGATACCTCAGAGGAGAAAGAAGAGAACCATCTTTGAGTGTTTTTTTTTAATACTGCCAACATATGAGTGTGAAGAAACAAAGCTTTAAGACAGGATGTGGGCAGTTCATGACAGAAAAATAAGCAGTACTCTGAATCTGAAATCAATGTATATATGTAACTTGGGGAAAAGTTAACTGTCACTTGTGGTGGAATATTATCTTGCCTTTGCTTCACCTTTAGTGATAGTAAGTGTGGGAGGATAAATTTGAAAGCATTTCTTGCTCTGGTCTAGCGTTCTATGCACTGGAGCCCACCTAGCTGCACCCTAGAAAGAGGGAGTGGGGAAGGGGAGGCTCTCACTACTGAGAAGGGGGAGGGGAGAAGATCTCTAGAAAAGTTCCTGATGCCCTTCCTTCTCTTTGTGTCCCCAGGGCGTCTGACAGGAGCCAAGCTTCCTGGGGCTGAGAACAACCACCATGGCTGTGCCCTCCAGACCTGGACAGCGGGAATATATTTATGACAACACAAGGGAGAGAATCGGAAATAAGAGTTTCATTTTTGTGGCACCAGGAACATTTTACTTAGGTGACTGGATGTGGATGCTCTGTCTGCTCATTGCCGTGGTTGGGCTGGTGGGGAACAGCACAGTCCTGTGGCTCCTGGGCTTCCGCATCCCCAGGAATCCCTTCTCCTTCTATATCCTCAACCTGGCAGGGGCCGACGCACTCTTCCTTTCTTTCTGCTCTCTGATCGCCATATTCGAAACTGTTAGCTATTATTCTTTCTTGTACCCGTTGTTTATCTTCCTCGCCTACACGTGTTATGGTGTGGGCCTGAGCCTCCTGGCTGCGATCAGCACCGGGCGCTGTCTAGCCGTGCTCTTCCCCAGGTGGTACCTACATCACCGCCCCAAGAACACTTCTGCAGATGTGTGCGCTGTCCTATGGGCTCTGGCCGGACTCTTCTGGGCATCAGATCTTGTCCTTTCTTTTTATATTGGTAATCGGGTTTTTTATAACCAGTTCTCCAGCGTACTGGTGGTGTGGTTCATGCACTTCACCCCAGTGCTGTGCGGGTCCAGCCTGACTTTGCTGCTGCGGGTCCAGTGCAGCGCCCAGCGCCGGCAGCCCCCCAGGCTCTACCTCCTCGTCCTGCTCATGGTCCTCTTCTTCCTGGTTTGTGGCCTGCCCAGGGGATTCCAAGAGGGAATGTCGGCTTTCGGTTTGAATTTCATGCCTTATTCGTTCCTTACGCTCCTGGCCTGCCTGAAAAGCAGTGCATACCCCTTCATTTACTTCTTGCTGGGTAGTCAAAGGCATAGAATAGGGCGGGAGCCCCTCAGGGTGGTCCTCCAGAGGGCCCTGGCGGATGAGCAGGAGTTGGAGAGTGAGAGAAGGGACACCCATCTCCCCAACACCCGGGAGACGTCATTCTAATGATAAGGAGAGGATGCCCGGCCATGAAATGAGCTCCATGACCCAGCCCATCAGACTGGTGATGAGGCTCTGCCCCTCCTCCTTTGAGTTCTCCTTGGATCTTTGAGGTACATACTCTGGGAAACCTCTTGAAGTCTGATTGAATCTTCAGGAGGCATTTGCAGAGGTCCTAAGTATTTCATTGTGGCTGGGCCCAAATCTGTTACTAGCTTGGCCTTCCATTGTCCATCTGCTTCCCACCGTTGAGCCTATCAAAATATCAATCTACTCTTGCATTGACCTCATTAACTCCACCTGAAATTCCTCCCCAAACTCATTACTGGAGTCTGACCTCACTGACTCCTCCTGAACACCCTCCCCAGCCTCCTCCTCTGAACCACCCCTAGATTCCTCTGTATATAAGACCCCATCTTCCCTCCATCTTCGTGAGAGTGCCATAGGATAGCTTAGCACAGACTTGCTCTGTGTTGAGAGAGCCACAAAATGGCCTAGAAGAAATTTGCTCTGTGAGAGCACCATAGAATATACCCCATGTGGTGAACTAAAGCTTTCAACAAACTTTACTTTTTTTTTTTTTGGCTGAGAAGACTTGAGTGGAATTCTTTCCACAGGACCTGGCATGTTGGTATTGTGGAGTCTCAGGCAGCCCTAACACTCTTTGGGTACCTCTTCATTTTTTATGGTTCCCTGACACCAGGAAACACTGCTAATCTCAAGCTCTTCAGCCAGGACTGGAAGGTATGCAAGCCTCTCTTTTTCCCCAATGCTTTCTTGTCCTCCAAGTAGCTTGGAGGTGGTTGTTTGGTGTTGGTTTTTTTATGTGGTTTTGTGTGTGTGTGTGTGTGTGTTTTGTTTTGTGAGCCTGACCTCTCAGGTCCCATTAGGTCAGACAGCTAGGTACTCAGCCTGACCTCAGGTTCTTGGTCCTGTTTGGTTGTGTTGAAGAACATGGACATGTGTGCAGCTTCTGAAGAATAGAGGACAAGGACAGATGCCTCATCTGGAAGTATGAGCCAGATTCTTTCAATTCTCTCAGTACTAGGGAACTGGGAAAACTCAAGGTATTTTTTTGTAGGTTTTTTGTCCTGTTTCGTTTTGTTTGTTTTTTGAGGCTTACTCTCAAACCTTCCTTTATGGAGGAAGGGACTTCCAGGTCCTATGCCTGTAGCTCCCAAAAGTTCGCCTTTGGGTTGTCTTCTACAACATTGGGAAAAATTTAGTTTCTCTGGATACCTTAAAAAGGAAAAGCTAGTGTCTTTTTTTGCAACACTGTTTGGCCTAGCTCTTGCCTAGAAAACCATGAATTGTGGCCTGTTTGGAGGACTTTAAAAGACAATACTGTCTTGCAGTTAGAATTATACTGCTGCAGAGAAGAAAAATGGTTACAAGCTGCCTATTTGCTGGCCTTCATTGAACTGTCTCGGAACACAGTTCTCAGGAAAGAGTGTGAGATGCTTGAAGCTAGAGCCTCTCCACAAAGGGGCAATGGGGACCAATTAAATGACTCCCTTCCTGTGGCTTTGGCCCCAGGCACTCCCCTGTCAGGAACTCCTGCTCAGGTCCCAGTCACTGGTCCCACTGAGGCAGCTTCCTCAGCCCTTTCTGCTGGACCCCAATCCTTTTCCCCCTGGGTTCCCTTCCCTTTTCCTCTAGCTCAACACCCCTCATTTCTTGCCCCCTATACCATCCTTATCTCCTACCCTGCATCTCCCAGCATGCCCCCCCTCAGGGACCCTTGCTCAGGTCCCAGCCACTGGCCTTGCTGAAGTGCCTCCCTCTGTAGCCCTTCCTCCTGGGCCAAAACCCACTCAGGCCTCAGGTCACTCTCTCACAGGAAGTGGGACTTCCATTCTTCCTTCCCAAGCCCCTGTCTCTGCAGCACCTTGAGGACTTTAAGGAAGCCAGGATCCTCACCATGTCTTCCTCTGGTGCCTAGGTTTTGAACTCTAAGGAGTGAATGAGCATTCCCTAGATGCATGCCAGACAATATGCTAAGAGCTTTACATATATATCATTTAATTCCCACAATCTTCTATTGGGTTCTTGGCTCAGTAAGAAGAAAAATTAAATTCACTTTGATGTCATTATTTAGCAGTAATCCAAAGCACTTTTATCATGCCCTAAAGGCTATTTATGAGCCAAAGACCCCTAGGGCTTCTAAACCACTCAGTAATGATGGAGCCACATTGATTAGTGATAAAAACACAATCCTGGAGAGATAGACTGAACACTTCCATTGTGTGCTCAACAGACCATCATCAATCAATGCTGAAGCCAGTGACCATATACCTCAAGTCAAAGTTAATATGTCTCTAGCCACAGTCCCAACTGAAGAAAAGATTTTCAATGCCATTTGGCTCCCCTTGTGTGGCAAAGCACCCAGTGCTGTTTCTATTCCAGCTGAGATTTTCCAAGTCAGGGGATCCATTGCTCATACAAAAGCTGACTGAAATCTACTGGGATTATGGCAAGAGGTTATCTTGCAGGGGTTCAGCAGGCCTCCATCGTTCCTCTCTAAGGAAACAGGCTGTCTTGTGACAATTATGAATTCATCCTTGTCTACTCCACTTGCCTGGGGAGATGAGTCTTCAGAGATATCAGTCTCCCAGTCTAAGGGCCATATACTGTGGCAAAACTGCCTAGTGGGGTAAAACAGACAGCAAGGTAATTGGGAAATGTTTACCAAAATATATAAAGACAGAACACAACATAGATGATATATATATATTTTTTAATTTTCTAAGTCAGTATGGAGTCTTTAGAGATACGTTTCTATTTGTATCTGATCAACACTGGGACAACCATATAGGATACTATGGAGTGTGGAAACCTCTGAAGAAAGAAGAGGAGCTCTCCTGACCATTGATAGGTTTAGCAACAAATCTTTTCTTTCCTGTAGATTGAATTTGTTTCTGTTTGATCTTTGCTTGTTTTAAGTAAAGCTTGTGCTGTGCTCTATGTGTTGCTATATTACATTCTTGCTTGGAGGTTAAGGGTTCTTTATCTTTGTAATAGTGAGCATGACATAAAGTCTGGTGTTTCCAAAACAAACTGGGTTGGAGGAGACATTAAAGTACCACCTTACAGCTTTTAGATGGCTAATGGGAGAAAAAAGGAAAATGGCACATGTTAGAAGAAGGTATGTGGGGAAAAAGGAGACACTAATAAATTGTTGGTGGAGCTATGAACTAATTCAACCACTGTGTAAAGCAATTCGGAATCATGCTTAAAGAAAGGCCTACAAAACCATGCAGAGCCTTTGACCTAGCAATATCTCTACTAGGTCTGTATTCCAAAAAAGACTTAAAAAAAAAAGGGAAATGGTCCCAGATGCACAAAAGTATTCATAGTAGCTCTTTTTCTGGTGGCACAAATTGGAAATTGAAGGGATGCTCCTCAGCTGGAGAATGACTGAACAAGCTGGGGTATCTGATTTCGATGGAATGTCATTGCTCTCCAAGAAGGATGAGGCAGATGCTCTCAGAAAAACTGGAAAGGCTTCCATGAGCTGATGCAAAGTGAGATAGGTAGGAGTGGGAGAGTGTTGTGCACGGCAGGAGCATTGTTGTTACAAGATCAACTGTGAGTGACAACTATTCTTAGCAATATAATGATCCAAGACAAGTCTGAAGTAGTTAGGAAGAAAGATGCTATTGATTCCAAGGGGAAAAGAACTGATGGAGGCTGAATCCATATTGAAATAGATTTTTTTCCTTTTCTTTATTTTGCTTGGATTTTTATTTCGATCTGTATTTTCTTTTACACCATGACAAACATGGAAATGTGTTTTGCATGTGTACATATACATAACCAATATCAATTTGCTCATCTTCTCAATGAGGGGGCCTGCAGGGAGGGAAAGAATTTGGAAAGCAACTTTAAAAAGAAGGTTGGAAATAGTTTTTACAGGTAATTGGGGGGAAATTCCAGTGGGGGAAAAAAATGAAAAAAAGAAATGGCTGGTAGACTATGAGTCAGTAATATGACTGGGCAGATGGGGTGAGGAAAGTCACAAAGTCTTAAAGGAAGAAGAGAATAATCACCTTTAGGGGAAGTTGCTGATGGGACATTTTCTTTTTTAATTATGATTTTTTTCAATGAATTTTTTAAATTCATTGAATTCAAAAAAAATTTTTAAATCTCTCCTCTCACCAATTTTATCAATAAAAAAGGGAAGGAATAGGGAAACAAAATCACTGTAAATTAGGCATGACTATCTAGAAAAAAAATCCCACCTTAGCCAAGCCAAAAAACTTCATACCTTGATTTGTAATCAGTTACAATATCACTCTACTGAATACAAACTTAGTCACTGGGTTGTTCAGAGTTCTTATGAATTTCAGTTTTTTTTCTTACAATATTGATAACATATTATACATTTTTCATAGCACTACTTACTTCTCTTGCATCAGTCCACATATATCTTCCCAGGTTTTACTGAAACAATTCCTCCCCTCATTTCTCATAGCCCAAGTTTATCCCTTTCCATTCTTATACCACAACTAGTTCAACTTTTCGCCAGGCATTGGGCACCTTCTTAGTTTCTGCCGCTTTGCTTCTATGAAATCAGTATTTTTGCCTGTGTGGGGTTTTTTTTTGTTCTTCTTTGAACCCTTTTTGGAATATTCCTCATAGTGGCCTAGTTCTTCAGAATGACTTGACCCACTGAGGACTCCACCAAGGATAGAGGTGGTGCTTTCTAATAATCCTCAGGCTCTTACTGTATAATAATCCTTAACAGGAAATCCCAGGGTGTCCTCGAGCCTCCTGATCAAACTTACTCTGGATCCTCTTGGGGTCTCCAGACTAGAAAACAGAGAAGCATCTCCAGATGAATTGCCCCGAATAAGTCCCACTCATTCACACCAAGTCTGTGCCATCTGACCTGGAGGACGCTGGTTAGAGTTGTCTTTGCTCATCTCTAGGGATTGTGGTCCAATCAAAGGTATCAGACAAAGTCATGAAGTTCTAATAATTCACTAATTCCAATAATCCTTGATTCTGATTGGACACCTCTAGTACCAGAAACGGCAAGAACTTTTCTAAATTCTTAATGCAGCTTGCTCTGGCCTCAATTTCTAATCAGAGATTCTTGAAGAAAATTCCAGATGGAGAAAACAGAGCATCACACGTATGAGGGACAATTTATAGTGAAGTTTCCCCATTCTGGAAAATCAAATCTAGAATGGCTTCAGTATTCACTAGGCCTAGGGTTAGGTCACCTGACCTTCAAGCAATCTGGAGCTTAGAGCAATGGAGACCCTCCCCCAGAACCAGCTCAGCACAAGATATGCCAAATAAGGTTAAGACTGCTTTCATTGGACACCCACATTTCCAGGTCCTTTGTCTCAGAGAGAGATTCCCATGCTTAGGATGTGGCCCAGCCCCCCTTACCAATAAGAGAGAAGGCCAGTTTGGGGGGTTTGGGTTTCTGCATTAGAAGATTATATAACCATGAGTTGGCTTCTACCTATTGCTCTCTCCCTGCAGACGCCATGTAGGTGACAGGGGCAGAATCCTTTCTCATGAGAAAGAATAAAGACCTTTTCTGACCTTAGATTCACACTGAACTCTTTCATCTCACACACTTCTAGGTCAGTCACCCCTGGCATATGTCTTCTCTTCAGGGCACATTTGTTCTTTCTTCTCTGAAAGAAATTGTATAGAGGGGAAGGGCAGGGTGTAATGCCAAGCAAAGGCAGCTTCCTAGGTTCTGAATAGTAGTAACTCTCCATTTTATTCAGTGACAAATTAAGGCAAAACTTTCACAGAAAAGAGAAAATCAAAATATAGCATTCACCATGTGTAATTAAATAATTTAGTAAGTCCTCAATTCAATCCAAATACTACTCCACCCCTGGGCAGTAGTTCACTTAGTGTTCACAAAATCTCTCTTCTCAAATGGAGAACAAAGTAGAGCACAAAAAAATTCAAAACTTTCCCACCCCTAGATAACAAATGAATTACAGTTCTCATCAGATAAGGCCAAGTACCTTCTCAAAAGGGGTTGTGGAGAGCACAAAAGGCCATCTACCCCTAAGCTACAAAGATATCATCACAATATTTAATACCCAAGGAGATGTCTTTTCTTCATCTTGACCCAAGGCAAGTTCTAGGCAATCTCTATTCCTGGGGAGACAAAGCTTAACAGAGCCAAAAGATGCATTCCCAGTGTCTTTATCAATTCACTCTTGGCCTGCAGAACAGTCCCAGAACCCCTGAAAACAAGGACAATACCCTCTTCCAGGACTTCTGTACATGTAGAACAAGAAAATCCTTCAAGGCTTGGTTGTTGGTTCAGACCAACAGCAAGTTTCCAGGACCTCTGCAACAACAGCACTGTCCTTTACCAGCAGACAAATCTGGCAAAACAATATCAAAACAGACAGACAAAATACCAGCATCACAGCCATGCCTCTTCAATTCTTTGCAGCTCCGGGTGTCAGTTCTCAAAAGTCCTGGGCATCTCCAATTGGACCTCAACAGTCATTCTCTCAGCAACTCTGGCCCCCAGCAAGTCTCTTCTCTCTTGCCTCCATGATACTGCTCCCCCAAAATTCTTCTGGCCTCCTCTGCTTGGGCCTGTATCTAAATCCATGGCACCAGCTCCTCCCAGTTCAGCCCTCTCTCTTCCCATCAACAAGTCCATCCCACAAGTGGGATTCACAAGCTCTGGGTTTTAACACAACCCCCAAACCAAGGGAATCTTTAAATTCCATTGCCATTACAAAGGGGTACATTGTCACCCTTGCGGATTGTGGTGAGTGACAGAGGTCTGGGTTCTCAGCATTTGTGGGAACAGTTCTAATGGGACCACAGATAGAGGACTAAAGGCTTTTTTCTCTTCTCTTCCCTACTCCCTTATCTCTTTACATTGGTTTCTTTTTGTTTTGTTTTTCAACTTCCCCTTATTTCTCTCTGACTGTGCCTACATAGGATCCCAAGGTTACTATAGCATGTTGGAGACTGCAGATCTGCAAAGGATTATGGTAACTCAGGTCTTCTGCACAGGCACATTTCATGATTAAAGAGGCTAAAAGTAAAAACAATGAGAAATTAGGTCGTGATTTTGAGACACATGATTTCCCAAAAACTATTGGTTAGACAGGGGAAGCATGGGGAATTCTGGCTGTTTAAAATAAAGATAAGTCACTGGAAGTCCAGAGGCTCTCCTTTAAGTCATTGTAGTATGACAACTTGAGAGATGAAAACCTGGTAGAAGAATTCAAGGTTGGGGCAGTGAAAAGCTGCTCTGTGGGAAGTCTGGGCCTTAGAAATTGGGAACTAGGAGAAGGCTTCGGTCCAGTGATTCCTGATGGGTGAGAGAGAACATAGATTTCACTGGGCAAGAGCTTCAGTGACAGCTAGAGTAGGTCAGAGACCTAGAATTAAGAGAAGGACAGTTTTTCATACAAGTCTGTTGCTCTTGGCTGCTGCCTCTGTCTATAGAAGGAAAAGTAGAAGGGGCTTTGGAGCCGATTTCTAATTCTGGTGAGGAGACAGATGCTAGGTGCATCTGTCTGGCTTAGAGGTCACCTGGACTGTGTTACTGTGAGTTCCATCCTCATTGGACAGCACAATTTACATTTTAAGGGTAGAGACAACCCCTGTATGAGTGATCATGAGGAGGGACAGTTTGAAACTGAATATTCCTGTTATGGCAGGTACTGTCTGTAGAGACCTAGAACTCCGCAGGGCTCTCCTTTCCCTTGCCCTGACAACCTCCAGGACTTGACCCTTTCATATTGCCCTTTCCAGCCACTCACAGATACCTGAAGTCCTGAGACAACTAACCTGAAGAGGCACACCTGTGGACAATGACAATGAGCAGGCTTAGATCCCCAGCAATAGAACAGAACCATATGGTTACACCCCAACTCTCAGGATTGTAGGGTAAACATTTTTTGAGATTAAGTAAAATTTCTTTAGTCTTCTCTGCAGCTCTTTGGGGTGCATTTGGGGTGATGTGTCTCCATACAACCATCCACTCACAATACAATGTGTGATAGTTTCACAACCAGCTAATCATTTTTAGGGTTTATGTCATACTTTTTTGTAGAAAACTTCCAGGAGTCTCCCCAGGCTCCACTAATGGAATGTTCCCCTCTCCTATAAATAAATAAAATGGGGCAGATGTGGAGGACTTTCAGGGGTCCCCAGGCCCCTCTAATGGAATGTTCCCCTCTCCTTTACAAACTTACATAAGGTCTCAAGGGAGGTAATCAGGAGGGGGTCTAGTCTTGTTTGTTGATGCCTCCGGACATGGTCCTATGAATAACTAAGGAAGATTCAGGGTAGTTAATCAGCAAGTCTTGTTTGTGCCTCCAGAAGCAGTCCTAGGATAAAGTCTTAATGAATAACTAGCCCTAAGCTAGGGTAAAGAGTAATCAGGACCAAAGGAGGGTCCTGCTAGGGACATATAAACCCTGTAAGTTCCTTGTATCTTTGGCTCTGTATGAGATGGCTCTGGAATAAACAGAGTATGGAATACGCCCCCATCTCTTTACTCACTGGTTGCGAGCCCACCCAACTGTGCTGGTCACAGTAATCAGTCATCCTGGCTTTGGCTTGGCACAGTATTCTGATTACTCTGGAAGAAAGTTTGAGGCAAATGACTCACACAAGCCTGCCTCACTTGAATTCAATTGATGCACAACTCAAAAAAAAATCATCCACACTCTTTTACCATTTTTACCTTTCTCATAGATCTGTGGTGACAGGAAAGTGAAGCATCAGGTATGGAAACAAATGGGTACCCCAGGTCTTAGACTCATCTTCTTATTGCACTGAAGCAAAAACCCATATGAGAGTGACAGGGTTCTGGGGTGCCTTTGTAACCTTGTTTGCAACATTGTTGTAACTTCATTCTGTAAAAATATCACTTGTGTTCCTTTACCTCTGTATGTAACATCAGTTTGTAACAGCCTGTGCAATTAAGTTATAAAAGTCACTCTTCCCCCCAGCCATAAAGCATTAACTCTGCCTCTCCTCTTTCCCCAGCCTAAAAGTGTTTTCCCTGAAACCATTAACTCTGCCAGCTATAACTATCCTTGCTTGGTATAATAACAAGCCATAACTATGAATCTTTCAAAAGCATTCTATAAACAAATCCTTAGTTAGAGAAATGTATACCCTTTGTTCTAGTGGCCAGCTGCAAACTATGAATCTTTCAATGCATTATCAGTAAGGTAACTCCTCACCATTAGACACATACTGAATCCCCAATTAGCCCAGCTTCCTAACATCCATCTTTTCAAAAGGGACTTTGATGGTTAACAGACTGGGCACCTCTCAGTCAGAATTGGCCACTAGCTGACTTAGTGATGTTTCAAGGCAAAAACCACACCTCCTGATAGCCCCCCCACCTCAGGCTTTTCCCCAGTAAATTATGGGCAATACACTTGCGCAGTTGACATAAAAAGTGCATGGCCCTTTAAGCACTGACCACTCCTAAACTCCTCCCCAACTCCTCCTTAACTCTACCTTTACTCACCTAGTTAGCATAATGGCTACCAGATTTATGGTTTTATTACTATATAATCAGTATCCCTAAATTAATCTCCAATCAGAGGCTCTTACAGAAAACTCCAGGTCCAGAAAACAGAGCATCACATCCTGCCTTCCAAAGAATCCCAGTTGTCCACTTGTTGGAAATGTGTTTGGGATTTATCTATATATGTGAGTTCTATTAGATACTTTTGCTGCCTTTTTTAAAAGTATGGTTCCATACATAAGGCCACAAAATTATTTTCTTCTTTACTACTTACTGAGATTGCATTACTTCAAAGACAGCACGTCTTCTATATATTCACCCGAAGGAACATTGGGGCTCAACATTCTTTCCACATTTCTGTCTCCTTGAACAATTGTTTGAATATGTTTCTTCCCCAATTCCCTTCATCAACATTTTAATTCAGTTAGATTGAGCCTGACATTCTCCTGTTCATTTATAGCTCCCTTATTCTTTTTTTTTCATAATTTTATTTTATTTTTTAATATAAATTGTTACTTGTTTTCTTGTTTACATCATTCATTTCCATGAGATTTTTGAGTTACAAAATTTTCTCCCCGTCTTTCCTCTACCCCCAACCCCCAAACAGCGATCCCACTGTAAAGCCCCTCCCCCAATCTGCTCTCTAACTTTCTGGTAGGGCAGGGAGGGTCTCCCTACCCCAGTGCTTGTATATCTTAATTCCTGGTTGCACATATTGCAGAGCTTTAAATTCTACATTCTTTTGGTTCCTCCCTTGTCACACACCCCCAACCCCCGGAAGGACAAGCAATTCAATACAGGCTGTGCATGTGTAATTACGCAGGACATCTTCACAGTGGACATATAGTGACAGTGATCATATGTCCCTCCTTCCTATCCTTCCCCAGCCTTGTTCTGTTCTCTACCCTGTCCCCGACACTCCACCAAAGTGTGTGCTTCCAGCATCCCTCCCCCAGGCCCTGCCCTCCCCTCTGTCATCCTGCCTCTCATTCCCATGCCCACTACTCTCCTGTGTGGCACGATGCCCAGTTTAGAGTTTATGCCATTCATTCCCTAAGCCAAAATCAATGAGAGTAAATGAAAGGAAAGTTGTAACAGTTATCCCTTGCCTCTTCTACATGGGAC
>CM053601.1:192477747-192507178 GCA_028646575.1 Pseudocheirus occidentalis | reverse complement strand
AGATTCACTCTGAACTCTTTCATCTCACGCAGTGGAGAGCAGGAGGAAGGTCCTGGCAGTCCCTGCACTCTAGGACGGGATAGACTCATCTGTGCCAGAGACCCCAGTTCCCATGGGTGGGGGGGCATGGTGCCAAGGTTGTTGCTGGGGGGGGGGGTCGGCTTAGCTGAAAGCTTTGACTGTGACCCTGGGTGAGAAGTATGACCATGTATTCCTGTTTCCTGCTGCATAAAATGAGCCTAATCCTTGTGAACTTCAAAGAGATTCTGCCTGAAAGCACTTTGGAAACTCAAGGGCCAGAGAAGGGCCGGTGGTCATCAGCGCTGTGCCTTCATTGAAAGGGACATCCAGCATTTACCCGCTCCTCACATCTGGGCAGGCTCTGGGCCAGTGGCCTGGGGCTGCCGAAAGAGCCCCCCCCCCCCCGCAGCCCCCCGCGCCCCCTGCAACATGAGCCTGGTGCCTTACCTGCTGGTCAATGCAGCGGAATTGCCAGGGCCAATTTGCCTGGTACAGGAAGGGCCTCAGGTCAAACCTGTTGTCGTCTGGGCTGTAGTTCTCAGCATGGTAGGAGGGGGTGAGGGTTGTCATCTTGTGCCTGTTCAGCGAGTACATCCGGAAAAAGTGTTTCACCTTCTCAGCCACCTGGAGGAGGAAGCACCAGGTTGGGGGGAGCGGGTTAGCTCTAAGGCAGGCCTGAGGAAAGCCTCGGGAATCCAGACAACTAGTCACCTAGTTTAACATGAAGAAAATCATGTGTTCACAGTGTGCCCAAAGCCAGGATAAAACGAGACACCAGTCTAGTCTGGGATCTGGGCAGAAGCCCCACAGCGCCAGACAGACCCAGGAAGGGCTTGGGGTTGTGATAAGCCTGAATTACCCAGGATGTATTTCCCATAGGAGCATGTTTGAAAGGGCTGCCTCCCTGGAGAGCAAAGGCCCCTTCCATTTCTCTCTTTGTGCCTTGCAGAAAACAGGCGCCTGATAAATGCCCAGTAGGATTAGGAGAGTGTCTTTTGAAGCAAATTGGGGTCCTCCAAGGTAGTAAGAATGGTCTGAGTTATTAACTACCTTTGCCACTGTTATGACTTTCAAGGACCCCGGGGACTCCTGAGACTCATGTCCCTCAGGGCAGAATCTGCAGGGCCACCTGCACCCCAAACCCACTTCCATCTGAAGGTTCTCACCCTGCACAGGTGGGCTCCCCAGTCCCTTTGTTCTACTGAATTCAACTCAGAAGGGGCCTTCTCTGACCCTAGTTCATTCCAGGGCCTTTGTTAATTATTTCCAATTGAGCTTGTCTCTAGCTTACCCAGTTAGCTGGGAGTCCCTGCCCTTGAGGGCACAGGAGGGCTGGGCAGGGGCTGAGAAGGAAGATAGCCAGGAGAGGTACCCAGGGCAAGAGGGGCTCTTTCCCACCCACTGATGCCTGACCCTCCGTGGACTTGGACAGGCAGGATCAGCTGCTGTGGCCCAAACACGCCTCAGACAAATGGGAGCCTGGAGCCCAGAGATTATCCTAAGGGGACAGCTTAGCGGAAGAGTTCCGGTGGCCGGGAAGGGGCACACCAGCTGGGGGCGGGGAGGCACACTGGTCTACCTCTGGCCTACCTCTCTGGGGGTCAAGATCTCCTTCCACAGGTTGATGAGTTTGCAGAACATGCTATAGGGCCCCGCCTTCCCCATCTTCCTCAGCCTCCCGAAGACCGACAGCTCCTTGTACGTCATCCCCATGTCTTCCTGCAGAAACAAGGCACCCCCAGAGGTCATCCAGGCCAGGGAGAACAGGGCTTGGATTCGAATTCTGCCCCCACACCCCTGAGCTGGGCATGGGACAAAGCTGGAATTCTGCCAGGACCAGATCCGCCATGGGCTCACAGAGCGGTGATGCCTCTGGGAAGAGGATGCGACAAGCATGGGATTTGAACTCTAGCTGTGTCGCCCCTCCCTAAATGGGGACAGCAGCTGCCTTGATGCCTCAGAGGCTCAAATGGGACAAAGGACAGCACCAACAAGCGCTGGGGCCTCCTCCAATAAACAAGGCCACCCTGTCTTTTAAACGTGACCCCAGAGGACAGGCAGGCTCTTGCTCCTTGGTGGGGGGGGAGGCTGACCTCCACCAGGACCCTCAGAATGGGGTCCTGTGGAAGGAGCTTGGATCTTGGGTCATTCTCTGTCCTCTCTATACCAAAAGCATGGCCATCCCCAGGAGCAGCCCATCCCCATGCGGCTTTCCTTTCTGAGTCTTATGAACCCATTTTACTGATGGGGAACCAAGTCTTTGCGACGTCCAGGGATGTGTTCAGGGCCACACAGCCAGTAATCCAGACAAGAAGCGTCCATTCAGCGCCTCAGATGTTACTGACAACATGGAGACCACCACCACCATATATATACTGTGTTCAAGGTTTGCGAGGCTCTAGCCACATCTGAGCCTCACAACAATCTCGAAAGGTGGGTGCTTGTCTCCACTTCACAGATAAGAAAATTCAGGCAGCTGGCATAAAGGGATGTGCCCAGGGCAGCCTAGCCAGCGAGGCAGTGTCTGAGCCAGAATTCAAACTCTGGTCCCCCTGTCTCCAAGGCCCTCTCAGTACCAACCCTATGTCTCTCTGTCTCCATGCCCGCCCACTGTCCAGCAGATGGTCCTGGCTCTCTGAGACCCCTCCCCCAGCCTCCTCCCCAGCAGGAGGAAGGGTCCCCGTCCAAGGGTCAGCCCTACAGTACCTCATCGGTCTGGACCACCTGCCCTTCGGCCAAGGGCTCCAGCTCAGCAGTGGCCGGGGCAGACACAATGCTGCAAAAGAAGGAAGCAGGTATGGCATGACCAGTTAGTTAGCTCTACTACAGGTCCCTCTTTTCTGGATAGTGGGGAGGGGGGCACAGTACTGGGGACAGGAGCTATCCCAAACCATGAGCACAAATGAGCAGGGAGCCCCTGGCTGACGGCTCCTCCCAGTGCAGCCCCACTTGAAAAAAGCTTCCTGAGAATCCCTTTTCCTTCCAGATCTAATCAACTCAATCCACTCAGCTCTCATCAAGCATTGCTGGGCCCCCAGACACCTGGCAAAGACCTAGAGATCCTTGGACAAAAGGGCCCCTGCCCCCAAGGTTCTACAGGTCCAGGAAGTGGATGAATGCTACATGGTGCCAGGAATGAGGAAGGGGCTAACGATCACGGAAGGCCTCCCAGAGGAGGTGATGCCTCAGCTGAGCCCCAAAGGAAGGTCAGGACTCTAAGAGGCCATGGAAGGGGAACAAAGTTTGGTGGAGGGAGTTAATGTCAGCTGTGAAGGCCGAGCCACGAGATGGGTTGTTTATCCTTGTGGGAGACAAGTGGGGGGCACTGGAGAGCCACCAGCCAAACCTGGCCAGTGTCATCCCTGCCATGTAACTCCTTCCCCAGTTCTGGCCTCACTGCCCCTGCCCAGACCTCTTTAGTGACCTCCCCACTCCCTTCAGGATCCTCCAACTACCAAGTAATATTCCTACAGCACAGGCCTGACCACATCCCTCCCATGGCTCCCTATTACCATTAGGGTAACTGAAAGTTCTCTCTACTTAGTATCTGGAACCCCACCTTCCCAATCAGGCTGGCACTTCATTGCTCTGGGTGCCAGCCAAAGCAGCTGACCAGCACGTCATCTCTGACCTCCCTGTCTTTGCCCTATGTGTAGAAGGCTGCCCTCCTCCTGGAGTCCTACCACACCCTCCACCAGACCTTTCCTGATCCCCCCAGTGTGAGGGACAGTCCTAATTGCACTGAATTGAACGTGAGAGGGGCTCATTCCTATTTGAGGGGCCTGGGCCCCCCCCCTCTGAATACACCCTATCCTAAGGGCTGGAAGGAAGGACTGTCATCTTCCAAATTTAATTTAGCTTTCCTTAGAGCAGGAATGCCCCTTGTCTACAGTAAGAGCCCACTAACCACTCCTCCACCATTCAGTATGAGGGGCTTTGGAGGATGGAGGGCCTTGAATGGCGGGCTCAGGGGGCAGGGATTTTATGTGCAAGAGCTGAAGCCCAGGAGTGTGTCTGGAAGGCCTGGCCGGGGACGTGGGGGGGCCAGGCCTCGCTCACTTCCGCAGGGAGATGAAGTGAAAGCGCTCTATACAATATTGGATAAAGGTCCTGAGGTCCGTCTTGCTGATGCTGCCGATGGGGTTAATGTCTGCGCTGGAGCAATCATACTTGGTCAGGTAACCCCGGAGGCTGAGAGCAAAGAAAATCCACATTTCAGATGCTTGGGGGTGGGGGGCCCACAGGGTGTCAGAAACCTGGCCAGGAAGCCTCTGGCTGGCACTGGCTCTGCCAGGGTGGAGGGAGAAGCCTTCCCCCAGGCTGCTTCTCCATACCTCCCACAGACCCCAGCCCCCCATGCCGGGTCTCGGATGTTCTGACACGTACCTCTCATCCACATTGCTGGAGCTGAGCACCAGGAGCCCCCCTCGCATCCCCCGGGACCACAAGCTCAGCTGGGCAAAGAGGTAGGCAAAGACCATCCTGACCCTGGCCTGCGGAATAAGGGATGATAAGAGAGAAACGGCTGCCAGTCTCCTGGAGCGCCCAGGGGAAAGTGCGGCTCTGTTCAGAAAGGCCAGGACCAGGGGCTAACAGCCCCCAGAAGGCCTCCTGGTGTGCCGTGCCATGCTGGACCCACTCATGGCAGCCTGGCATCAGCCCCAGCAGGTGCCTGTGGGCTACCTGGAAAGCAGAGCAACGAGGGGCCTTGGGGAGGGCTCAAGGGGTCAGGGGGAGAAGAGTAGGCTGGCAGCCTGTCCATTTCTACCCCAATGACATCTTCCCCTCTGCTGCTGCCCCCACCCCTGTCTGAGTGGGCCGGAGGGGGGAGGGTCTGCCAGCCCCAAGCCTTCCACCCCCCTCCCCTTTCCCCGCAGTCCAGCAGTGCTCACGAGGTCCGTGTCCTCTGCCGGTCACTCCCCTTTCTAGACCTATTTCCTCAGACTCTGAGGTCTGCTCCATTGCCTCGACAGCCGGTCTGGAAGGCTAGGGCCGGGGTCATTGTTGGTTACAACAGCAGTAACTGACCCGACATTCTCTCTCCTCTCTGCGGGGCGACGTGCCCTGCTCTAGTCCCAGCCAAAATCTCGCCTCCAGGGAGCCTTTCCTGACTTTTGTCCTGCCTGCAGTTGCGGTGCCTACTGTGTGCTGGGCACTGTGCTTGCTGTAGATTTGTATCCGCAGCACTTGGCACAGACTCCCCACACACGGTAGGCGCGTAGTGCATGAATCCCAACTAACAGCATCGTCACCTCCTGCATCCCCCATGGCTAGCGCTTTACAAAGGCCTTTCTTCACATGAGCCCCACTGAAACAGGCCGATGAATCGAGTGCCCCAAGGCCCTCCAGGGCCCTCCTGCAGCCTGGGCCTGCCGCGTGGCTCAGACACCAGCCTAGAAGGAAACAAGCCAGCTTTCCAAAGAAGGCGGGGATTGATGAACATCGGCCAGCAGGCCGGTGATGGGGATATTAACTGTCCAAATTGCCAATGAGGGGGGTAAAGGGCAATTTATAGGGCACTTTCTGGGCCACGTCTGAACCCCACAGGCCTCTATTAAGCACCTGTTGTATGCGAGGCACCAGGAGAGCCACAGGGGACAATCTCATCAGGTGTCATTACCCCATTTCACAGATGGAGAAGTTGAGGTTCGGATTTGCCCATGGTCCCACGAACTAGTCAGAACTTGCTGATTCTGTGAACCCGGAACGGGCCGTGGAGAGGCCTCATGCCAGCCGGGTGCCATCCCTCCCCTCCAGGACCCACCTGCACGTTCTGCATGGCCAGGTTCTGACGGCTGCTCCCTCCGTGGACCGAGAACTGTGGCATCCTACCCGTCACGATGCGGAAGACCTCCATGATGGCCTTGACCACCCCGTCTATGTTGAGGTTGATGTGGTAACTACAGGGAGGAGGCCAGTGATCAGGTCAAACGCCTTCTCCTCAAACAGGTGGGGGGATGGGAGCAGCGTGCCATAGGACAGTCCTCATACACCCACAAACAGCACCACTGAAATGTGGCCCAAAGAGACGCCTGAGGGAGTCACCCAAAAGCAAACGCCCCACTACTGCGCAATTGGAAACCCAAGACCTGCTCCAACCAGCGGAGGGTCATGGGAGCCCAGAGGGCAGAGGGGCTCACCCAAGGAGCACCCTGCTGCTGCTGCTGGCCTGGGATGCAGCCTGGGAAGAAAGGCTAAGAAACCCCAAACTAGCAACATGCTCAAAGACCACTGGGGTAATAGCCTGAGAAGGACCAGAAAACCCAAAGGGGCAGGAAGAAACACTGGAAGAAATGGTAAAAAGAGAGTCTCTCAGGAAACCACAAAATCCCATGAAATCCAGCAGCAGTGGCAGGATGGTGAGGGAGGGTGGCTAAGGATGAACAGAAGGCTGAGAAGCAACCCTGCTGTAAGCGCCAGCACAGACCAGAGGAGGACCACAGCGCAGGCCATGTGACTGTCCTGCAGGCCCTGTGACCGCAGGGCAGGCTGTGTGACCACAGGGCAGGACGTGTGACTTCTGGGACAGAAAAGGCAGAGAACCAAGCCAGAGTCACCTTCAGTCCTGCACCCCAAACTGTAGTTGTTTCAGATGAGGAAACTGAGGCCAGGGGGCCACCTGCCTCAGCCAGGGCCACCCAGGGTCAGGGTGATGCCCCGGGGGCCTGAGGAACCCCTCAAAAGGCAGGAGAGAAAGGAGCTCCGGGGAACAGAAGGGCCTCCCCAGTGGTGTAGGTGCCCCTATGGGAGCCACCTCTACCTTCCGATCTGCTCCGCCAGCTCCTTGGCCCTGTTGTAGGTGTCCTGGGAAGAATTCTGCGAGGCCATGTAGCACGTGGTCAGCAGCTGGCCACACAGCTTCTGGGGGTCCTGGGGGATGTCATCATCCCGGTTCAAGATCCTCTGGACATCAGCCAGCACCTCCTTGTCTGGAAAGAGGCCAGATGGGCAGGCTCAGCCATTCAGTCACACGCAATCACAGCATCACACACATGCATGTACACAGATCACACATGTGCAGTCACAAACACACTCAGTTATAGCACACATATACACACCCATACAGATACAGTTATACAATCACTTACACATACATAATCACAAACACAATCATAATAACACATTCAAAAATATACAGACCCCCCCCACACACACTCACACACAGACACACATGTGCGCACACACAGTCACACATACTCAAACACACAGACGCGCATGCTCACACAGACACACACAGGGACACACATGCTCATACACAGTCACACACTCAAACACACAGACACACATGCTCACATACCCCCATACAGACACATGCTCACACACACAGACACATACTCACACACACATGCTCACACAGAGACACACATGTTTACAGTCACACATGCTCACACTGACACACACACACTCATACAGACACATGCTCAAACACAGGCACACATGCTCACACACATATAGATACGCATGCTCACAGACACATGCTCACACACATGCTCAAACACACAGACTCACACACTCAAACACACAGACACACACAGACACACATGTGCTCACACACTCAAACACACAGACACACATGCTCACATACCCCTATACAGACACATGTTCACACACACATGCTCACAGACACACATAGACACACATGTTCACACACCCATACAGACACATGCTCACACACATATAGACCCACATGCTCACACACGTTTACAGACACACACACAGACATATACTCATACACACACGCTCAAACACACAGACACACATGCTCACACAGTCATACATGCTCAAACACACAGAGACACACGCTCACACACCCCCATACAGACACATGCTCACATACATGACGCCATCTGCTCCCCAGCAGCAGCACACATGCTCAGAGGCCCCGTCTCCGCACTCTGCACCCCCCAGCCCAGCCCCCAGGTTCCTGATGGCTCTGCCAAGGGATCAATACCAGCACTTGTAGAGCCTGGCCCTGGTGGAGCTGGGCAGACTCATTCCACGTGGGTCCCACCAAGGTCATGGCGCCTCGAGGTGCCAAGAACAGAGCTGGACCTGGAGTCAGGAAGGCTCAGTACAAATCCTGCTTCTTTAGCCATGTGACCCTGGACAAGTGACTTCCTATTCTCATGGGTCTCAGTCTCCTCATCTGTGAAATGGGGGTAAGACCAGCATCTGCTTCCCAGAGTGGCTGTTGTGAGGATGAAGTGGGAAGTGTGGACATTTCTGAGGACTCCGAGGTCACTCTGAGAGCTAAGAATGGACTGGATTTCTCAGCTCTGTCATCAAGGATTAAAAACAAACACAGGCCTCTGTATGAGACTGAATAGCCTGGCCTTGCTTTACAGAGACAGAAACTGAGGTACGGGGGGGCGTGTCTACACCAAGCCCAGCAGACTAAGGCATGCTCCTCCCTGAGACCTGATGAGGGACAGATGGGGCAGGATGTGAGACGGGGCATGGCTGAGCCAACGCACCCCGACTTTGGCCACCTGCTCCCAAATCGTGATATTTGCCTCATGCCCAAAGTGTCTGAGGAAAAGTCCTCAGACCTGGGAGCAAGTCTGACTGACTGGGGATGCGAGGCCACCCTCTCAGCTTGCCCCTCTGTAAAATGGGCACGAGGAGCCTTGCCCAGGCCACCTGCCCGGGGCCCAGAGGAGCGCTCTCCCTTCTCTCTTCTGCCTCTAGGAATCCCAAGATCCCTGCAAGGGCCCTTCTAGGCACCAGTTCCCTACAAGGCCGTTCCCAGTGACCTGGTAGCTCCTGCCCCCTCTGCAATGGCTCCTCAAGGACATCGCAGGGTATGTCTTCTCAGCAAAGCCACGGCTTCCAGGGGCAGCGACCAGCTGCGCCTGGCACACAGCGGGTACCTGAAGCAATCCACAACCATGTACTGAGCCCTACTGTGTGCCAGGCCCTGCGGACCCCAGCCCTTGGGGCGCTCATGAGTTGCCGAGGACTTCATTTGGGTATCTTTTGGCTGACAGAAAAACAGCAGCAAGATATTTGGGGAGGAAATGCCCCAGTGGGGTGTTTCAGAGACAGGAGCAGCAGGTGGAGCCTCCCGGAGCAAGGATCACCAGGGACAGAGGCCAGGGAATAAGAGCCGGCCTCACTTGTTGATTCATTTCCATCATGTCTGATTCTCTGTGACCCCACGGGGGTTTCCTGGCAGATATTAGAGGGGTTGGCCACTTCTTTTCTTAGCTCATTTTATAGACGAGGACGCTGAGGCAAGCCGGGTGAAGTGATTCACCCAGGGTCACACAGCTAGGAAGCGTCTGAGGTTGGATTGGAACTCAGGGAGAGGAGTCTTAAGCCCAAAGCTCTGTGGCACCTCCTAGCCGCCCTGGCAATGGCCCTGTGGGCTGGGGGCTATGGCCATCCCTAAGGCAGAGCCAAGGGCCCCCCCCCCGACTCAGCGGCGCCCCGGGAGAGCTCTGGTGGCCTCCCACTTACTTCCGTTATTCATGGCTTGGCACACCTGGCGGCACATGGAGTACACCAGGCAGGCCACTGCGGAGCTGTCCAGTCCACCGCTGAGGGGGAGGAAAAATCCGGCCTTGAGAGACAAAATCAGAGAAGAGCGTGAGGAACTCACAGTTACTCAGTAATGCATGACCCACGGTCAGGACAAGGACTCGCGAGGGGAGCCGCTGTCCACCTCTCGAGGATGATGGATCTGGGCGCAGATGGAAGCGCGTCTTTCTCACCTCGTTCTTTCTCATTGCTTTTTTTCTTTTGAGCTGTTTCTACTGCACAACTGCGGCTCATACGGGAAAGGTTTTACACGACAGTGCGTGTATAAGCTATATTATATCACGCAATCATTTTCAGAAGAGAGGAAGGGAGGGAGGGAGAAAAATGTGGAATTCAAAATCAGAAAGAGCTGCCTTGGGGAAGAGGGAGCAGCCTTGTTTTCTTCGCCCCCCCCCATGGGGGAGCAGAAGCAGTGTGTCTATAGGGAGAACTCCACAAGTGGGGTGGACTGCCCAGGGAGGACCGAGGAGCCATCTCATTACAGACATCCCAGAAGAGGGAGAAAAGCCCCCGTGTGAGTGGTCTGGTGAATGCAATTCTGGCCCAAGTCCATCTGGGGCCCAAGGGTCCCTGAGGTTTCTTCCAGCTCAGAGATTCTGAGAGATGATCCAGCAGAGGGACAGTCTGAAGGCCAGAGGCAGGAAGCCCCACAAGGATGCCCATGTGACAGATAAACCAGCCTCAGGGAAAGTCCTCAGCACCCTGGGCAATAGCGAGTCAGTGCCAAGTGCCCAACAGAACCACGGGAGATGGCGCCTGTTCCTCGGGTGTTTCATGGTTCCCCCGTGCATGCCCTAACACAGAGGAACCCAGACATCTCACCTGCTGACTGCGCCTCAAGTAATCCCAGAGCCAACACGCAGGGCCGAGGCTGCCAAGGAAGCAGAAACAGGGTAAAGACGAGCTCCCAAGCCTCCCCCCATATGGAGGGGCCTGGGGCCCCCAGCAGAGCCAGTCCCAGAGGACCAGGGGTCTGACTTCTCCAAAGACTCGTCTCTGTTCCCCATATCAGCCATGAGACACAGCCCCCAGGCTTGTATTATGTCTAGAGGAGTCACCTAGGGCTCAGAGAATCGGTAATCTAGCTGTCTACTCGTGTCATCACCCTTAGTACCAATCACCTACCCATACAGCCATCTATGTATTCATGTACACACAGACCTGTCTGTCTGTCCTCCAGCTAGCACCCCCAAGCCGGGGCAGCCCAGAGAAGGACTACAGCCTCTCTACCACCTGAGCACCAGAGTCCTGACTCAGGGCGAGGGGGCGCACGGGCCTCTTTGTGCCCTGCGCCCTCACACCAGACAAATGCCTGGGTTTAATGAAAAGTGCCCTTCTTAACTCACAACTCAACACCTGAACTGAACCGACCCAACTGACCACATGCTGTCATGAACTCTTAATCACAAGAGGAAGTACAGGGACCACGATTCTCCTTTTACAGATGAGGACACAGGCTCAGACAAAGAAGGGGCAAGGGGGATGGAGAGATCTGGAGAATATTCTTAATGACGCTTTAGAATCAAGGACAAGGTACCAAGTACAAAACCTTGGATAAGGAGCGTCAGGTCAGGACCTGCCAACCAGAGGCTGAGGGCCCCCTGAGCAGGTCTGAGTCTGTCTGGCTGCATGATTCTGCCCTGAGACTGCACAGAGCACACCCTGGAGGTGGTGGTCATGCCTGTCTTGGACATTCCTAGCCCATGAGCCCGACTACATCTGGTGAGGGCTGGAGACCAAGCCTTGGGAGATGAAGAACCCACCTGATCTCCTCCCCGAGGCTGTGATAATGCCACTGGATCGGCTCCGACGTGGACACCAGCACGTCATCGTGGCATGAGAGCACAAAGTCAACTTTGATGCGGGTGTAGGGAACCACTTTGCTGGCCTGATGGGCAAGAGCGGAGGCAGGCTCCTGAGAGAACAGGTCCAGGGAACGCACTGCCCCCAACCCCACAGGGGGAATCTCCCAGCCCCGCCTCATGATGGGACGGAACCAGCACAGCGACAGCCCCCTGGGGACAAACTGGGCGCCCAAAGGAGGAAGTGGCTGCTGTGAGCTGATGCTGCCCCCCTCCCGCCAGGCCCCACAGACCAGCCTTGGGCTCACACCGTGACTGGCCCTCAGGACGAGCATACTCACCATCAAGTTACGAGAAGAAATCTCTGCCCGGAAGCTCCGGACGTCCTCCAGATCGATGGTGGCTGTGATGACCTCCTAGGCAAAGAAACATCAGGAGTGTGGATTCCATGTGCTCTGTGCAGTGGCAGCCGCTTGCACCATTCCTACAGGTTTTCCCTACAGAAACCCAATGGGACAGGAGCCACTGGTCCTCTTACTCTACAGGTGAGAAAGTCTTGGTACAGAGAATTCAGTGACAGGCCCCAGAACTCAAATCCAGGTCCCTTGAGGCCAAGTACAGGCAGGGCTTTCTCAATGACTGCCCCAATCATGACAAACTGATTTAGTTGTGCCAAGGCTGAAGTGGGTGATGTCAACTCTCTGTGCCCACATATCTCCCACTTGGGCCACTGTCTAGTGGCGCCCTTCTGATCCCTTCTCCCACCTCCCCCTCCCTGCGTTATTGCAGCTTTCCCTAAAAATGCCACCGATGAAATAGCCACACACAAAGGGACACAGGCAGCTCGCCAACCACGGAGAAGCAAGTCACACACATGTGCACGCAAGCACCAAATCCTTGCTCAGTCCATCGGCGTCAGCTCTTCCTGTCCATGCCCCAACTCATTCCCTTGCAAAATGCCTTCTAAGTGTGAGGTGTGGGATGGAGGGTCCTAAGACCAAAGGGCCATGGCCGGCCCCTTTCCTCCCCACTTCCAGAGGGCCTTAGTGGGGGTGCAAGGGAGGGAGACGGGACATGGAGATGAGGAGAGTTCCAGGAGAAGGCTTCAAGGAAGAGACACAAGAAGCGAGGTGGGGGGAAATCAGGAGGGCTTCCCAGAGGAGGTGACCTTCCTGCTGAGCCTCAAATCAAGGAGAGCAAGGCCAAGGCGCGGTGAGGACAGAGAAGAGCTAGCAGGTCAGGGGCACTGCAAGAGAGAGGTTGGGAAGGGGAGTCATGGGAAGCCAGGCCAAGGATGCTTCCATCACCCGAGTAAGGGAGCCACAGACGGTGGGTCTGACTGGGGGCTGGCAGCTGGCAGCCACACCATGAGAGCGGGAGCCACTGAGGCCAGGAGGCCAACAGGGAGGCTGTCAAGGCCTGTGTGAGGGTGGGGGCTGGGTGATGCTGAGCTATGTGCTATTGAGCAGGAAGAATTACAAAGCCAGCAGAGGACTGAGGTGAGGGAAGGGTCTACACTGGCTCCAGGTAGATGATGGACATGGGGAGAGGGAAGGCACTGCAGTGCCCCCACCCCTGACATGACCTACACTTGCCCTGGGTGCCCATAGCTATCTGGGTGTGTGCTCCTTTTACTCAAGAAAATGTAAGCTCCCTGAGGGCAATTTCCTCTTTGCCCCCAGCTCCGAGCCCCAGTTGGCACTTAATACACAGTCCCTCAGTCTGCCTGAATAACAGCTGGCCTTCCTATGGTGTGGTCACACTTCCGCTAACTGAAGGGGAGAATGTGCCCAGATAGCTGCTTCCCTGCCAATAACCCTGCAGGGCCAAGTGGAGAGTCTGACTCCCCTTTACTGAGAAATGTCAGGGGCAACACTCGAACCAGGTCCCCTGACTCTAACCCCTGTGGGCAGGACAAGTGACCTGGGAGGAGAGCGGGAGGTACCCTCCCACTACACACACTTGGGCGCCTCACCACTTCGTCCAGGGAAAACTGCACGCCCTGGGCCACGGTGGAGCCGTTCACAGAGATCATGGAGCAGCCATCGTAGTAGAGACGGTCTCCATCACAGCCCTTCTGGTTTGACAGGAGATAAATCCCACCGTTCTGGAAAAGAAGAGCCAGTCCCAATGTGGGGTGGTCTGAGCACCCCAGGATGCTTCTGGAGGCGCCTCTGCTCTCCTGCTCCCCAAAACCCCAGGTGCAGCTCAGAGGCCTCATCCCCCTTCCCAGTTTCAAGACAGTGTCCCCAACGATGCCCTGTGAGTGGCTGCTGGAGAAGAGTCGCTCTTGGGATGAGCCGGCTCTTCTCAGGCACAGAAGCTGGCAGGAAGAGATGCCCGCTGGTGATGCTGTGATTTCATAAAGGCGACAGAAGCCAGTGCGTGAACTGGGGGTGAACGGTCCTTCCTGGGAACCAGCATTTTATTGACAGGAGGATGTGGTCAGAGACGGGTAGACAAGGGTTTTTTACTATTCTGTCTAGAAATTAAATTCTGCCTAGAAAATAAAACTCTCTTCTGGAAATCCTTTAAGGCAGTTGACCCACAGCCCGTGTAGAATCCTCTTTCCAAACAGCCCATTTCTAGGGTGTAAAGAGAGAGTGAAAAACAGACACCAACTTAAAATCAAGGGGCTAGCCAGTAGCACCTCGATTCTTTGGCACAATGTGCTTCCCTTCCCCCAACAGCCCTATGAAGAAGACGGGAAGAAAATGATGAGCCTCACTTTACATATGAGGAGCCTGAAGAAGGTGGCCCTTGGTAACTCAACCTGATAATTTTCCCGTCTCCCCACGCACACACGGTCCATCCTTCACGGTGTCTTCCCGGACGAGAGACACTCTGAACACACCCAGGCTCCTGTGGACCTACCTTAAATGTGGCCAGGTTCACCATATCCACTCTGGTTTGGGCCTTCCGCAGCACGTGGTGGCTCCCTGAGGAATTGGTGAAGATTTCCACTCCATCCAGGCCCATATCAATGTGCGGGCTAGAGAAAAGCACAGTGGGCAGTGCAGTGAGAGGCTGGGCACAGCTGCCCAGAGTCCTCCTCCCTGCCATGCACTCTAGAGAACCAGGGGCTCCCTCCCTCCTCTAGGAGGGAGGCAGGGGTCCCAGCCAGGGCCCAGAGATTACCTGTGAGGTGTCCACAGCTCCTCACAGATTTCTGAACCAATGCAAGTGTCTTTGGTTGCCAGCACCAAATCCCCAAAAGGAACCACCTCCTGCAGGGAGAAGGAAAGCTGCTAAAAGGGATGCCTCGTTATGGGATGGCTGTCTCCCACCACACTGAGCTGCCACAGATGCTGTGGGGAGGGCTGGCCCCTAGCTGGGGCTCCTGTTGCCCCCTCATGGGCTTCAGGGCCAACCCCAGAGGGCACCCCTCTGATTATACTGAGACCCATCAAGGTTCAGGTCCTCACCAGAGCTCCCCTGGTGAGGAACTGGCAAAGCACAATGAGAACCCAGGTCCCAACACCTCTTCTCCAGCCCCCATGATTCTGGCTCCCATGCTCAGCAGCTGCCTAGCCAGCTCCAGGCCCCTCCAGTTTGCTTCTTCTCCTTTCAGTGGTAACCCAGCCTGGCAATTCCCTGCCCATCTGAGTCTCCCAAACAGGGAGTGTGGAGTAGTGACTAAGGGGTGACCTTAGGGGGGAGAAGGGCCTGGGTTCAAGCCTTGCCTCTGACCTCCCATGGTTCTGGGACCCCAGGCAGGCCTCTGGACCTCACCCATGCCCCAGGCAACTCTCTGAGACTAGATGTAGTGGAGTAGATGCCAACCTGCCTTGGCGAAGGGACTTCCCCCAGGGAGATCCTGCCTCTGACAAAATGGTAATGATGGGTTAGAATGGCCAACCCCTGCTCCTTCTCTTACAACCCTTCAGAAATTAACACAATTCCCATTGGGTAGATGGGGGGAAGCAGGAGATGGGCTCCACTAGAAATCACCAAGGAAAGGAGACAGCGCGACCAGTCAGGAAGCCTCAAGACCTCAGCCCCCCAGCCAAAGCAAGCGCCTCAATATCATTAAGCCTAGCCTTGCCTGTCTGTGAAAAGGCAACAAAGTTACAATGTCCAGAGGCATCCTGGGCTCTTGAGAATCCCCTCTGCCCCTCCCTCAGCCACCCTGCAACTACCAGGCCCCAAACCCTGCTCATCCCACAGGGACAAGCAGGGAGTCACCTATTCTGAACTGCCAGACCTTGCTCTCCACCCCTGGACTGCCAGTCTGTTTATACTGCCCTGTTCCTCCACTCCCCCGAAATACTAAGATTAGGGGCTAGCTCGTGTGCCCTGCGGCTCACCTGTTTGGTCAGCTCCTGAATTATCCGTGGAAGGAAATGGTCTTCAGCTTGCCTGGGAAGGAGAGTAGAGAGCCTTAGGAAAGGGGGGGGCTTAGGAAAAAAGAGGCCGAACTTGACTTTCAATTCAGGATCTGCCTTGAACATGCACATGAACCACCAGTGGGTGGCTACTGGGTTACTAGAATTAGGAGACGGGGGAGTGGGGGTCACCTTGTGTCCCAGCTAAGTGTGCGAGTGTGCTAACAAACTAGAGGAGGAAAAGCAGAAAAGGCTGACTCTGCGGGTTACAGGATTCCGGGAATCTCTTTAAAAAATAAACATAAAATGAATTGAGTTATTGCCGGAGGGGATACAAAGGGGCAGGCACACTGATGCATTGTTGGTGGAGCTGTGGAGCAGTCCCCTGTTCAAAGTTCAGAGTGGAATGAGGCAAGGCAAGGGACTCAACTATCCATACCCCTCGACCCAGAAATTCCACTCTCGGGCCTAAAGTTCAAGGATAAAGACAGAAGCAAAGGTTGAATACATGCAGAATCAGTTGTGGCGGCCCTCTCTGTGGGAGCAAAGAGCTGGACAAAAGTTGGTGCCTAAGGACAAGAGAGGCGTATGAATGTAATGGTCTATTACCATGCAGAAGAAATGAAGGGGAGGAGGAGTTGAGGGAAACATGGGATGATGGGCAGAGCCATGATCACGCCTAATGAGTCAGTCCAAAGAGGAAGCTGCACCCTGAGCCACAAAGGTCCCAGAGAGAAATCATGACATATGGGTGGAGGGGTGGGTGCCCACTGGGACAGAGGGGTAGACATTGGCAGAGGGGCGGGTGCCCACTGGGACAGAGAGGGACAGACGTTGGCAGAGGGGTGGGTGCCTACTGGGATAGAGAGGGGCAGACATCGGCAGAGGGACGGGTGCCCACTGGGACAGAGAGGGACAGACGTTGGCAGAGGGGTGCACGCCTAGTAGGACAGAGGGGGCAGACATTGGCAGAGGGGTGGGTGCCCACTGGGACAGAGAGGGGCAGACATTGGCAGAGGGGCAGGTACCCACTGAGACAGAGAAGGGCAGACATCGGCAGAGGGGCAGGTACCCACTGAGACAGAGAGGGGCAGACACTGGCAGAGGGGCAGGTGCCCACTGGGGCAGACACTGGCAGAAGGGCGGGCACTGCTGGGACAGAGTGGGGTAGGCACTGGCACTGCAAAGGCAGTGTCTTTGTCATAAGCGAGAGAACAATCTAGAGCTGGGTGGAGAGGTTAAAAAGATAATGTTTGTGTGACAAAAGGCAACAACAAATTGTCATTTTAAAAACAAATAAACAAAACGCTTTTAAATGCAGAGCTTTTTTTTTCCACAGTCATGGGAACAGTCCCTATGTGGGCCCTGGGCTGGCTGGTCCTGTCCTCGAGGGGCTTACAATTGAGGGAAAGGGGCAGGGGCAGGGGGGCTTCTGCAACCTCAAGGGAGACATCAAAGGCTTCTTCTTGGAAGCCACAGACCAGTTGAGGAAAGGAAGAGGGAGCAGTGTGGGAGTCCCAGGCCCTGAGTGAGAATCCTGCCACTTATGACTGGATCTGGACAAGTCACTTGACTTTGCTTATAAAGCAGATTTGACGAGATGATGAGATTCCTCCTTGGGGAGCTCTGAGAAAGAAGAGCTTCCCAGGGGCTGAGGTGATCAGGGTGGGGTCCCCGGAAGAGATCAAGCTTCAAGCCAAGTGCTATGGGGGCCAAGGAGCTTCCAAAGACAGAAATGAACATGCCCCTGCTCTCGTGGGGCTTACACGCTGAGGATGAGAGAACTGTGGGATTCAGAGCTGGAAGTGCCTTGGAGGCCACTGAGCACAAGCCCCCAGGTTAGGGAGGAGGAAGGCCAGTAAAGCGACTGTCCCAGAGGGGGACCCATGGTCTTCAAGGCCAGCAGAGGGACGCGGTCCAGCCTCTGCAGCATGTGTCAGAGACGCAGGGACAGTGGGAGGACACAGGGCCAATACAAGGGCTGGCTCTCGAGGAGCCCTGAATGCCAAGCACAGGAGCTAAGGCTCCCCCTGGGCATTGGGTCACTCTGAACACACCTCGTGGGCAGGAAGACAGCACAGGGCCTGAGCTTACCGGCTCTTCTGCCATGGAGCAAACCAGCGCATCTCGTGGTAGTTCCCTTCGTTGGCCAAGACCATTTTGGGGCGAATCAGAAGGATCTTTCTACAAAGGAGAGATGAACAACAGTTTGCAGTTGGCCTTGGAAATGTTGACTTCTCCTGCCCCCTCCTGGTCGTAACCCACAGAAAGCCCTCCAACATGCGGCCGGTTACTGGACTGGAGCCCAGGCCAAAGATCTCCAATGTCCTCATCCAACATGAAAACATGGTGCCCCCAATGCCACAGGCCCTGGAGAAGAAGCTTACCCGTTGAGAAAGATCACTCTGCAGTTGTAGCGGACGTTACGGTGCATCACGGGCCTGGAGAAATAAAACAGAGACAAGACTGGTCAGGGCCACAGGGGGAAAGGACCTCCCCGGTGGAAAGTGCCCCCCATGGAGAGCCCCTCCCCCACTGAAAAACGGCGTCCAGTTTAAAAAGAAAACTTCCCTGTGTGTGTGGGGGGGGAGATGCCAAGGGGCTTTTTCCTCCTGCATGTCTCTCAATCCGTTTTTAAAGAGAGGGCTGGATTCTGCCTCACTCAGTGTCAAGCGCAGGGCACTACAGACGCTGCTTTTCTGTGTAACCTAGAGGTGCCCTCCTCCTGCCGATCCAGGGCGGTATTTGTTGTTGCTACTCCTGGTGTCAGACCCTCTGTGACTCCATCTGGGGTTTTCTTGGCAGAGATCCTGGAGGGGTTCCCCATTTCTTTCTCTAGCTCATTTTACTGAGGCAAACGGGGTGAAGTAACTTGCCCAGAGTCACAGGTAGTAAGCGTCGGAGGCCGGATTTGAACTCAGAAGATGAGTCTTCCTGATTTGAGGCCCAGCGGCCCTCCACCCAGGTATACTCCAGTTCCAAAAGGGCCTCCTCAAGCCACCATCAGCCAAGACAACCCCAAGGTCATCCCTGGCCACGTATTCAAAGCCCCCGCAGTCAGGAAGGGGAGCCTCCATCCACCCTCTTGCTACAATTTTAACCTAGAGCATTTCTGAGCTTGGAAGAAACAGAGACCCATTCGCTCTATGGTGACAGGCTCTCATTGAGCGCAAAAGAGAGGGCTACAAAGCAGCTTCGCCATCTTGTCTTCTACGACCAAGGGGACACCAAACAAAGTGACTCCTCCTGACCTCTCCGGTAACACCAACCATGCTCAGGTACACGGGTCTCCTTTTGAGTCACAAGATAAAGTGGCCTGTACCCCCCAGAAGAGGGTGCTGGATGAGACTAGAAGCTCTGCACTATTTCTTTCTGCCACACATCCCCAGGGCAGCTGGTCTGATGAAGCCTAGGGACCCATTCTCAGAAGTTTTAAATGGATTATGAAGGGAACCGGTTCTCTAAGGGCTCTTCCAGACGTCCTGCATTAAGCTAAACCCTCCTGGAGGCAGCAGGAGGTAACCAGATGTCACCATGACCCACGGCACTCAGGCAGGTGGGACCTCCTGACTTGGAGCGCTCCAGTGGCCAAGAGCTCCTTGGCTAGCCAGGTGCCTGGAAGAGTGTGACTGCCACCTGGGGTTCTTCTGAATTTACCCCACCCCCAGCCTGGGTACACCGGCTCTAATACTTACATTCCAACATCACAGATGATGTTTTGGGTGATGGGGGACACCAGAAGCTGGGCCAGAACTTGGTACGAATGCAGAATGGTGTCAGATTCAAAGTAATGATCCCAACAGCCGTAGCCACTGCAAGGGGAAAAGATACATCAGAGCAGCCAGGGTCAGAGGGGGTGGAGGACAGGGCCCTGGGAGCGGGCCAGCTGAGCGTTCCAGGGAATGATTTTTAAACTTCCTCTCTGCTGGAGGGACCAATAGGTTCTAGGCAGCAGACTCATGGAACCTTCCGCCTGAGGGTCTTAGGTATCCCCGGGGAGACATCTGTCACCTCTGGGCCTGAGAAGCCTATGTATCCCCCTTTCCAACAGATTAGCCACAAACATGTGCAGGACTGAGATGAAGGAAATGAGGTACTGCCTTCAAGACCTAGAGCCCCCAGCAAGGAGAGTGTGGGTGCCCACAACAAACCGGGCGGTTGAGGGTGAGGAAAGAGTTCATTTTTTATTTTAATTTTTTCCAGTTCCAAATTCTCTTCCTTTCTCTACCCCTCCCCCCCAACACTGAGAAGGCAGGTGACCTCAGGGTCTACAAGGCACTTAGGGTCGACTCTCCTGGGTTCTCCCCCTAGAGAAGGGGTCTCAGTGTTCTAGCTGGAACCCAGGCCTCACCCCAGGCTTTGCATAGAAGAAGTCCTTAATACATGCTTAATTCATGATTCAGACAGCATTTTAAGGTTTGCAAAGGGCTTTAGATCCTCACAGCAGCCCTGGGAGGCAGGAGCTCTTAGTCTCATTTCACAGATGAGGAAGCTGAGGTTGGTAGATCAAGTGACTTGCCCAGGGTCCCAAAGCTAGTAAGTGCCTGTGGCAGGATTGGAACTCAAGTATTCCTAACCACAGGCTTAGGGCTCCGGGTACCACACCGCCTCGCTCCCTTCCAAAAGGGATCCAAGAAAACGAAGAAGGCACTGAAACTCCCAGTCTCAGAATCGTACAGGCTCTCAGGGGCCCCATCCATGTCCAATGCCCCCGGCCCGTGCTCATTTGGACCCTACTTCTGGACCCCCAGCTCAGGAAAATCTTCCTTCCTTGGAGCACCCATCTACCCATCTGCAAAGTCCAGAAGGGAAGCAAACTCCCCATCCTTCTGTGGGCCGTCTTTGGAAACGACCTCATGTTTCCTGCTTCCGCTCAGAAATAACAAAACGGGCTGCTTCAGTCTGCCAAGTCAGCCCAGCCCGCCTCACCCTTCCCGCTACTGCCAAATGATGCCCATTCTTGGTTCCCGAAATGGCCAGCAAGTGTTCCCTGAATACAAGGCTCCATTTCCACTCTCTGAGTCTTTGCACCAGGCCATCCCCCACACCAGAAGCACTCTCCCTCCTCACCTCTGCCTCACAGAATCTTTATTCTTCTTCAGAGGCTTGGCTCAATTTAAGGCGGTTCTCCTCAGATAGGTCTCCCCTGACCATCCCCCTGCCCATTTCTATTTAATTATCAGTGTATCTCCCCAGTAGGACGGGAATGGCTTGGATTTTGTCTCCTAGCTCCAGCCCCGGGCTGGACTATACAGCAGGCAGGTGCCCAGGAGGCCAATGGCCCGCGTCAAGGTCAGAGTCTGTCCTGGCAGCCAATCCGCCGGGGGTGCTCACCATATCTCCAGCTCTGGCCCAAGCCGGTACTTCGCGCCTTTGTTTCTGGCGATTTCAATGCCTGGTGCAAATGTGCAAAAAGAGAAAAAAAAAAATGACAGAAGAATTTCCCTCACCAAGGAAAGCCCCATTCGGGCCCCATGCAGCCCTCTGGGGCAACATGGAAGGACCTGAGCAGGATCGGAACTCAGGTCTTCCTGACCATGGGCTTAAGACTCTGTGGACCACACCCCCTCTCTCCCTTCCAAAAGGGATTCATCTTTCAAATGACTCCAATCCAAGAAGGGCCCCGGGGCCACATGCAGCCAGGCCAAGCCACCTGGAGAGGGCCGAAGGCTTCTTGTGGGCACGTGTGTGTAAACATACGGACATGTAGACATGTGCAGATAAGCTTCATCACATGTAATACATCCAGATGTGTGACTGTGCATGATACGTGTACAATGTAGAATTACTGCATCGTGGATGCCATAGTAAGACACAGTGTGACGACTCAAACAATGACCGGGGACCCCAGCGCTTCTCTCTCAGTGCCCCCGGGTTGGCCGGTGGCCACGCAGGGAGCCCTGGGGCTGTAGGGGGAAGACCCCTGTTCAAATCCCGCCCCAGACTCCTGCCAGCTTCCTTGCTCTGGCCAAGGCGCTCAAGCTCCATCTCCTCAACTACCACACGGGGATAAGAACGGCCCCTCCTTGTGGGGAGGTCACGAGGGTCGGACGAGAGTCATTGGGAAGGGGTTGGCAGTGTCTGGCACATGTACATCTTAGTCACAACTATCACTAGTCAAAGTGCAAGCATCTCACCGTGCTCGGCGTGTAATAGGGGTTACTGAAATGTTAACTATAACTTACCATTATTATTGTTAATCAAAGTGCTTCTCACCGTACCCAGCACATAGTAGCGGTTATACAAATATTAATTATAATTTATCATTATTATTATTAATCAAAGTGCTTCACACCGTGCCTGGCACATAGTAGGGGTTATAGAAATGTTAACTATAATTTATCATTATTATTGCTAATCAAAGTGCTTCTCACTGTGCCTGGCACATAGTAGGGGCTGTGAAAGTGTTAGCTGTTTATTAACATTTTCATCAAAAGGGCTATAATAAAAATAATACATACCACAGAAGCACAGCTGATTATTAATAATAAGTGCTTCACATAGTGTTTGGTACTTAGTAAGCTGGACTGGACTATATAAAAACGTTATCTATTATTATTATTTTGTTACTATTTTTTGCTTTCTGGAGGGCAATTGGGGCTAAGTGACTTGTCCAAAGTCACACGCCTAGGAAATGTGTCAGGTGTCTGAGGCTGGATTTGAACTCAGGTCCTCTTGATTCCAAGGCTAATCAAAAAGTTCCTTGCATGGTTCCTAGCACACAGTAGGTGCCATATAAATAATAAATGTTTATTATTATTAATGGAGAGATTCACATAGCTCTTGACACAGCAGATACATTTATTACTGTTATTATTATGGTCTAAAAGTATTTCTCACAGTCCCTGGCACATAGTAAGAACTACATAAATGTCAGATGTTTGTTATTATTAATAAAGTGTTTTATAAATGCCTGGCACACAGTAGGTCTACATAAATGCCAACTAGTGTTTATTACTGTTATTAGGTACTCTGGGTATTATTATAGGGGCTACATAAATGTTAGATTTTGTTATTATTAATAAAGTGTTTTATAAATGCCTGGCACACAGTAGGTCTACATAAATGCTAACTAGTGTTTATTACTGTCATTAGGTACTCTAGGTATTATTATAGGGGCTACATAAATGTTAGATGTCTGTTACTCTTAATAAAGTGTTTCCGCAGAGTTCCCAACACATAGTAGGCGCTCTGAGAATGTTAGCTCCTCTTCTTCCCTCCTTCCCTCACCCCAGGCGACCTCTCACTGCGCCAGTCTGCAGGAGCAGGCCAACTTGGCTAAGGTCACACAGGGCCTGGAACAAATGGGTACCATTTAAGTGTGAGCTTTTGTTTGCTATTACTATGTAAATGTTGGCTGTTGCTTATTATGGGCAGAAGGCTGGAACTGCAGGTGTCCAGGGTGCTGGAGGGGCAGAAAGGACACATCCCCATCGTGGCAGCACCTTGTCACCAGACCCAGAAGAGTAACCCCCTCTGGAAGGGAAGGGGTATTGTGGAGTCCCACCTCACCTTACAAATGAGGAAAACCAAGGCCTGGCCCAAGTTTATTGAGATAAAGGACTACATACCAAGGAGATGAATGGGGACAGGACCTGATAAAACCCTATCTAATGTTTGCGCACCCTTTATCTTAAATGCCCGAAGTTTGCCAGTCACACCTTCTTGGATGGATCCTCTAACTGGCCCAAAGACCCCATGGGCCCAGGTCTTGGGGCCAAGGGGACATCCGGAGATGGGGGCCCCTGCCTCTTAGAGACTTGCCAGGGATCTGGTGGGGAACAGCTGGGAGAGCTTCCAGCCTCCAGGACCAGCCCCGACCTGCAGGCAGGGGGCCTAATGCTTGGCTCCTGCCACTTGGTGGGAACCAAGGCTTTGTATACTTTGAAGGGATGGATGGTTATAATGTTACTGAGGCAGGGTGGCCTGGGATCTCTCCTGGGGAGGAGCACCGGGGCCTTTTTCCCAGGGTGCCTAGCATTTATTGTGGGTACATGTACAAAGAATGAAAACTAGCCCAAACCTTGAGCAGGGGGCACACCTCAATTTGTGGATGCAGGGAGGGGACTGAAGAGGGGAGATTAGTCGGGCTGATCGACACGTGGTACGTGCTGGATAAGGCCACCCTGCAGCCACTGAACGGGTTTTCCAGCAGAACCGTCCTGGGCTGTCTCGCCAAAGGGATTTTTCCCCGGAGGAGGCTCAGGAGACCTGGGAGCTGGGGGGCCGCCTAGCAAACTCGCAGGATTTCTCCCTGGGGCGCGGCAGCTCTTCTCCCCGCCTCCTTGGGCCCCGGGCCAGCAGGGAGGGGGGGCTCTCCCCCTCCCCCATACTCACTCCTTAAAATCCTCCGCAGATTGCCCTCAAAATCCAGGGCCCATTGATTGAGCGAGCAGGTGGCCACGGTCACCTTCCTGCCCATGCCTGCCGCTTCGCCGGCCCCTGGGGTCCGTCAGTCCGCAGTCCTAACTTCGGTCGGCGCCGGGGGCAAAGGCAGGGGCGAGGGCAACGGCAGGGCCGGCGACCTCCTCTCTTCCGGCCTCCGATGGAACGCGGCGAGTCCCACAGGTTACAAAGTCTCCACGGCTCTCCCGGATTGGCTGGCGGGCGTCCGGAGCTTCCTGGCCGAGCCTTCGGCACCGCCCCGGCCCGGGCCGTGGGCCCCGTGCGGTCTGGCTCGCGGGGAGCTGTCCGTCCGCGCAGTGCCAGCCGCGGCCAGCTCCGCCCCGTCCCCTCCGATCCCCCGCCGGGGCCGATCTGTGGCTGGCTTAGGTGCTGGAGGCAGGAAGGCTGGCCGGGCTTTTCGGAGGCGCTGAAAGCCTTCGTGGGCCCAGCCCGCCAGTCCCTCCCCGCCGCACACTTCGAGGCCGTGTACCAGCACCTGCCTTCTTCCCCGCCCCACCTCCGTGTGGCCCGAGTGACCCCACGGACCGGTGCCATCACGCGGCCCGAGAAGGCTAAAATCTGCCTCCGGGGACGAAGGCCATCTAATCCCGAGGTGGGGGTGGGGGTGGCGCGGGATCTCGTGGCCTGGCCGGGGAATCAGCCAAAAAAGTCTGTATTAACCGCTGCGCAAACCGCTGCACAGCCCGACCCCGGGGAAACAAAGAGGAAAGAAACAATCTCCCGACGTCCGGGGGCATCTGCATTGGAGACAGCGGGCAAGTACACGGGCACAGACGAGACCGCTAAGGAGCGGGGGCGGGGACCTTCCATGGTCCGGGACAGGCCCAGAAAACAGGCCAGCGCCGGGGATCCTCCAGGAACTGGACTAGAATAAAGCGAAAAGAGCTGGGAGGATTGGACCCGCGGGGTTCCGGTCTCTGCCCCTGCCCCTGCCCCTGCCCCTGCCCCTCCCCCCTGGGGCTCCCTCAAGACCCGCCCTGTCCGAGGAGCCCCGCCCCGGAGGAGGCCTGGCTCGGGCCGAGGGGGAGGGAAATGGCTCCTTTGAACCGGGGTCCCGCCCGTTCCCGCTGCTGAATGGCCAGGCTGGCTTCTCAGCGGTGGGCTCGGAGTGGCTTGAGGCCTCTGCACCAATCCAGGGGTGCAGAGCCCTCTGACAGTGGCATCTCCAGAAGCCCATTGGCCTCCTCCGCGGGCCTCCTCCGCTCTGGGGGCGGTCTCTGAGCCTAGGTATCATTTTGGGTTCGAAGCCCTGCTACCTCCGAGGCATTTGCTGGGGATGCGGAGCGGCCGGCGTGGGCAGGAGGTAAGGAACCCGGCGGGCCCTGATCCAGGGACTTGGGGGATTGCGAGCCAAGCAGACGAGCTAGTTGGGGAGGCTCCTCGGGGCCGCGGGCCCGCTCCAGACAAGCAGCGTCCTGCCTTTGGCTCCTGGAGCGCACGCTGCGCCCTGTACTGGCTGCCCAGCTGTGTTAGCTGGCCCTCCAGCTGTGTTAGCTGGCCCTCGATCTCGGCCGGCCATCCCCGGGGCTGAGCGCACGCGGAGATGCTCCCTGGGGCTTGTCGCCGAGTGGTGGCTGGAGGGATCCAAAGGTCGGCTTCATGTCCGGGGTCTTCCAGGAAGGAGAGCCGGCAGTAGCCACCCATGTCCGAGGGGGCGCCCCCGAGGGCCCGCAGAGCCGCCCCGAGGCTCGGCAGGAGATTGGGAAGGTGCCGCTGCTTTTCGGGCTGGCCGAGCAGGCGCGCTGCTCTGGCATTTAGTTTTCGAGGGCCTTTGAATTGATTTGACATTTTAAACCCCGGAATAGGAAGACGAGGCACCTTCCGACCCCTGGGTGTGTGCGGAACATGATCCCCCCCCCCCCCCCAGTCAGGTGCCAATTCGAGAAGGCCCGACTAGTCCTAGCGGACTGTCTGTTCTCTGTCTTTATCTTAACCACCATCTTGTATTCAAACCGCACCAGCACTGACCCACACGCTTATCACACACGCGCGCGCCCACGCACATGCACACAGCACACGCACACACCCTACATTAAAGAAGTGAAGGAAATGATAAATAGGAAATTGAAAAAATAGCCCCCGAGACCCTGGGCTCCGCAGTGAAATGAAAGACGGGGCCGAAGTGGCAGTTTGGGTTTTGCTTCTCCTAAATGATCCCAGAGAATTCATTATCTTCAGTATGAGTGTCCCCTCCTTTCTCCGCAATAGAGGATGTCCTGTGCACTTTCGAGGAGTCGAGGGGGCCGAACCATTTGGATTGTTGTTTTGGGGCAAAGGAAAAACCCCCATGATATCACGTAGTTATGAAAAAATCCCCCCCCCAACAAAAAAGGTTTCTCTGAAAGGTGTTAACCACACCTGGAGTGCTGGTGTTGGGTAAACAAATTGAATTAGTCTCATGTGATTTCTAGCCGTATAGAATCAAAATGAGAACACCGAAGACAGGGGTTTTTTGGGGGGGGCCAGGGGGGGAGTTGTTTTTTAATTCCCTAGGGGGCGACTCCTGGACCTCAAGTGGCATTAAAACTTTCAGGTCTGGTTTGGACAGTGGGGCAGGGTTGTTGTTTGTCTGGTTGGGCTTGGACTCCTGCCTCCTCCCAGGACAGGACTTTGATGACCCCCACCCCAAGGATAAAGTTCTTCATTAGGATCATAAGGCCCCAGGTCTGGAGCTGGAAAGGACTCCCTGTTATCAACGGGAAAGCTTAAGTGAATCATATAGTTTCCCAATGGCATATGCTGAGCCCATGCTGTCTCCCTTGGGGTCAGGGAGTGGTAGTAGCTCCACTAGTGAGTGGGGAGGCTGGGTCTAGAGTCAGAAAGACCTGAGCTCAGATCCAGCCTTGGGGCTCCCGCAGGGTTGGAGGACCATAGGAGATCACTTAGTGGGTGCTGCTTTCTCCCCTTCTCCTGCTCCCACTTCTCTCCCAGGCTCATTTATTGTGAGGCTCCAGCAAGATATGTATAAAGTGTCTTATAAATGTTTTAACCTTAATACCTGGTGGTTCTGGTGATGGGAGGATTCCGGAGGCTCCAGGCCAAGCTGGTCTTTGATGAGCAGGACTTTGAGGAGAATCCACATACTCCCATTTTGGGAGCAAGGTTCTAAACTGAGATGTTGCAATCTTTGACAATATAGAGTAGCTTTCAAATGAATGGATTATTTATTTTGTGATTGCCCAAAGGACTCCCGAGGCCTCACCAACTGGCCGTGGGGGCCACACCCCCAAAGCCTCCTGCGGAGGCCATTTCTAAGGCTAGGGCCCCTGAAATGGACCTTGGCCCGGTTTGGGAAGGGAAGTTTATTTGATATTTTTTGTTTGTTTTTTTATCCTGGCGAGCAGACAGCCTCACGCGCTGCTGACTTGATCTTTGCCAAATTGATCCCCAAAAAGAAGGTCACCATAGCTTCAGGTCATACACTCAGAGCTCACCCACTTTGGTCCTTTGCATTTAGGGAAGGGAATGGCCAAGGTCACCCTGGTAGCAGGAAGGGATTCACCCAGCTTCCCTGCGTGGGAGCAGAGCGCTTCGGTTTGAACAGAAAGGTGATTTCCAACTCAGATTCTGTTTGGAGGCAGTAGGGAGAAATAGGACCCGTTTCTTACCTCCACCCAAACTTGGGCCTGAACATTCCAAACCAGACTGACTCCCGGGACCCCAGGCAACGATGGGGCAGGGCTTTTTCTCCTTGGTTCCATTTTTTAAAATATTTATTTTTAAAGGAGTGCGGGCCTATAGCCCCCACCTCACCTCACAGAGGGGGAGAGGCTGCCTTGTTTCACGTTTCTCTGGTCCAGTCAAGCCGGGTCTCATCCGGGGCCTTAACCTGATCACGGCTGGACTGTGTAGCTTTTCCGACTGCACTTATATTGCTCTGTCAGTCTGTAAGCATTTAGTAATCACCAAGTACTGTGCTAAGTTGTGTCATATGCAAGGCAGAAGATAGAGCTTGCAGTCTAAGGAGAGGGAGAACATGTAGGTAGTTAGGCGGATACATGATAGATCCTGAGGGGCTGGGGAGGGGGCGCTGAGACCGGCCTGGGACCGGCCTGGGTTCAGCGGGGTTCTCAGCTGAGTCTAGGAGGAAGCCAGTGCAGAGGCAAAGGTGATTCAGCAACCAGTAATTGGATTAACGATCATTCATGATTTATGGATGGGGTGCCCCCATGGCCTAGCCAGGGATGAAGAATATTAGCTCCCTCAGGGGGGTGTTTTTGTGCTCAGTGTTTGATGATACACGTTTGTTTCCTTCCAAGGCAGTGTCAGCTCTTTGGGCAAAAGGAAGGCCAGCTCAGGGCAGGGATACAGAGAAAGTTGAAAACAGTCCCTTGACCTGAGGAGCTCATTGTGCAAATAATTGTACAAACAAGACAGAGGTGGGCTCGAAGGCAGGAGATTTAGGGCGCCGGGAAGGCTTTCTGCATGGGGAGGAAGCCCTCCAGATTTATCCCTCTGCACTTACATCGACTTGGCTGTGTTCAAAGTCAGGTCTGTTTTAACCAGTTAAACACACTTGTAGTGTTTTATTTTTGATAACTAGACAATCTAATATTTGCACACTTGGTCTCTTGTGACTATTGGTTCTGATGCACCATCAGAAAACTTTTAACAGCAAGATTGTGTTCACCTTAAAGCAGATTCTCCTCCTTGGTCTATTGTGTGTGTTCAGAGCATAAGAAGATAAGGTGATTCTGACTGTCCAGGGCCTGAGGCAGGAGGACAGAGAGTCTTGGACAAGGCCCAGCCAGGAGGTCAGTGTGGCTGGATTGCCCGGTTTGTGCGGCATTTTGAAAGACCGCTGTAGCTCTTCATACACTTGTGCAGGGGAGACAAAGCAGCCTTCAGATCTGGTCAAGTAAACATGCTGTTACTACCCTGAGCTCCCCTGGGGATCCTTAATAAGAAACGGTCCTTTCACACCCTCTGGGGTAGGGAACCTGCCACCTTGTGACTGAGTCCAAGTTTTACAGAACAAAGTCTTATGGAAGGGATTTAGTCTGAGAAGTTTGGACTCAGTCTAAGGGCTGCACTTGAGGACCTAGACAGCCACAGGGTCCCCACCCAGGCTAGGTGCTTGTTATGGAAATCTGAAGATCTTCCCTGCCCGTAGGCCCTTTGATAGGCTTAAGTGGCTCTGAGAACCTTCCCTGATTTGAAAGTATACTCTGCCCCCTAAAAGGCTGAATGTGGTCACATGGAGCCTGTGGTGGGAGGCTTGTTTTTCTGGGAATGCCTGCACCTTATTACTTTGTAATTGGGCAGTGAGTCAAGAGGGCTGTGACATTCTCTGATCCAGGAAAAGGCTATATATACAACCTGATGGTGAGGTTTTGC